>WNWU01000003.1:44238186-44257444 GCA_012654045.1 Ptyas mucosa | reverse complement strand
ATTCTATTCTATTCTATTCTATTCTATTCTATTCTATTCTATTCTATTCTATAAGTTGCTGACATTTGACCGAAATATATTTAAGGGAATTAAGACAACCTACAGCTCAACAACCTACCTTCTAAACAGATAAGAGGTAGATAAGGGGGTATGACCCCATTAGATTAGGGTTACAGCTCATAGGAAAAAATATAGCATTGGTAGTTTTAATTTCAATTGTTTTCCTAATCATTCCCAACCGGAGCTTCAGTCTGGCGGTCATACTTTTATTACAAGTAAATCCTAATGAATTCCCAAGAAAAAACAAACATAGGACCTGAAGTAGCTGGAACTTTGCAACACTGGCCTTCAAAGATTATTTTGAACCTTTTATTCGTGTTGGACCACTTTCTCCTAGATTTCATTTGATATATTTATTAAACTGAATAAAATACAGAGAGCGCCTTCACTTTCAAGATGTGCAAATTCCCAGAACAGTTGTTGAGGGGTTTATGTGTTCCTGGCAGGATTTAAGAAATCTTCTGAGTAAAGTAGAATACAAGCAAAGATTTTCCTTAGAAGATCAAAGCTGCATATCTGGAATCACAGCCTTCCTTTTGATACTTTAAGTCTACAGAATTATCTGTAGATAATTCACCAAACAAGACAATAGTTTTACTAGAAACGGAATGTTTGCCTAACTGTGGTGGGGCTGTCTGTTTTAATAATAATGAGAGCAAATGTGGAATTTAATGTTTCAAAGATCATAGCGAAGGAGAACATAGTTATAGGGTAATATATGAGAATATATTACAGTAAAGAAACCAAAGCAGTTAGATTAACCAAAGGGCTAAATATCTATTAATTCTTTATCAGAACTTTTCTTTTTTCTAAATTAGTTTGCCCAAATTAGACTCTGTGTGTGTGGTGCTTTATGTTCAGCTATTCTGAAACTGGATCTATTCTACATTACATTATTACATTCTTGGCAACTCTATGTTTTGTTCAGGTCTGTAATTTCTTAGAACTGACTGAAATATGAATGCTTTGGAGGTTTAGCTTATTGATAGAACAGCTTCTAATACAAATTATGGCAGAGACATTATCTTACTCCCTTGAGAGAGTTAAATATCAATAGATTGTATTAAGAATTTAAACTGAACGACCGAGATTAAGTTACCTAATGTAACGTATTATATGGAACCCATATTGTCTAAAATAAAAACAACTGAAGGTGGAAGGGCAGGCAGCAGACACAATACTGGGGTTTTCTTCTTCATTTCTTCTTTGCCTTTTGCAAAGAAGTTGCAAACAACTAATGGGAGGGGGAGCCTATGTGAAGTTACACATATGGGCAGGGGTGGGCTTCATAAATTTTAGCAAGGGGTTCTCTGCCCAGTTGCTGGGTGGGTGTGGCCATGGTGGGCGTGGCCTAGACTGCCTCCTGCACCATGGCGGGGGGTGGTGGTGTTGTCCTCCCTGAGCTCTGGAGGCTTTTCTTGAGCCTCCGGGAGGGCGAAAACGGCCTCCTCAAGCTCCAGAGGCCCCCTGGAGGCCAGAAACAGGTGCATTTTCAGCCTTCCCGAACTTCCAGTAGGCCCATTTTTCACCCTCCCTGAGTCTCTGTGCGCGCCCTTCACTTACCTGCATCCAAAACGTGCTGCGTGCAGATTCCTGGGAGGAGAGGGGAGGGGTGGGAGAGGAGGGGTGGGCGGGGCCAGCCAGGAGTAGGATTTGGGGGTTCTTTGAACTGCACAGATTCTTAGCTAGAGAACCCCTGCGAACCCTCAGCAGCCCACCCCTGGGGCTAGGTAATTCTGGGAGTTGCAATTCTAAAACATCAGGAAGGTACCAAACTGGGGATTGGGAAAGGCTGAGTTAAAGTATTCATAATGCAGAGCAATCTCAAGGGCAAAATGTGATAGGCATCTCATTTAGGTAGGTCAAGTGATTTGGGAGTTTTCTGGTTGTTTTTTTAAAAATAGGCTGTTTTTCTTTTGCTTTTTTTCTTCTTTTTTTAAATTGAGCACTTTACCTAAGAATAGAATAGCAGACCCTGGATGGAATTCTCTAGGACAGAGATTCTCTAGGAGGCCAGTATATCCCTTGGTTTCCTTCAGATTCAAATATTGATAAATTACAACTCCCCTTATCCACTTCTCAATATAGTAGGGCTGCTTGTAATCTGTATACCTGTTCTCATATTCTGCATTAGTATTGACCTTTGATATGCAATTTCAACACCTCTGCTCTTCTTTCAGAAGTTTTTTTTAAAATCTTTATATTGGACTTGATCAAATACAAGATACCTTTAAATCGTGTGTTGTCCTTCTTTAACAATCTTCAGAGGACTGCCCTCTGTAAAGTAAAATGTTTGGCTACCTATTGCATTATATAGAAAGAGTTGCATCCATTAATATCTTAAATCCTTCTGCCAAAGAAAACTAGTTCTATTTTCAGATTGAAAAAATATTGGTGGTTAAGAAAACCTATTATATGTAGTGAGTTTATTCTTCCCTCTCCCTTGCCCCATCAAAAAAAGATATTCCAAAAAAAGACATAAACCAGAGGCAGAGACCGTGCTAACTTCTGGAATGATTCCCTTACAATCATAACACCTTGCTTTCCACATTGTCTTATAAAAGTTTTATCTCTTAAATAATCAAAAAAGAATTCAAACAGGGGCCATGCTAACGATGTGGAATTTTTTTCTATCAAACTTTATTATCCAAGCCATTTTGATGTCAAGGCAACTTTATTTAATTACACATAATGGATTTAGTGCACAGATGTTTTAGACTCAAACTTCATGGCCAAGGAGGATTTGAACTTTTGAGTTTCTGCATGCTGATTCGGCAATCCACATTTCTTATTACTGCACAGCTTTGGTTACAGGCCAATCAATTATCTTGCCACATTCTCCCTGTAATTCTGCTTCTTATTTGGCAAGAGGAAACCAAAAATTCCAATACAGAAGCATTGATGTAAAAGGGAATTTAAACTAGTCTTGTCTGCATTAAATCATCCCCAGCAGATGGTTATCTACCCTTCCTTTGATTATAGTACACTGTATCTAATGGAACCCCTCACTTCTCTGACTAGATGGTTCCACTGTCATGCTTTTCTTATTATCAAGATTTATTTATTTCGCATTCAACCAGAATCTACTTTTTTTTTTACCTTGGACCCCATGTTCTATATCCTGCACTCTGAAACAATAATGATGGATAACATCTAGTGACAAATTTCCATTTTCGCCATGTTAAACATTACAGTTTAGTAGTAATGTTTTGAAATTCCTCAGCTCTGTATCTACATTTTGGAGGGCTTGGAGTCTTAGGTTGTATACCTCTGTCCTAGAATAAGGGAAACCAGAAATCAAGCTTAGTAGTTTTCATGAATCCTAGTTTACAGTTATAATAATTAAGTTGTGTTATTTTTTTTCTTCAAGAATGTATATGGCTATGTTAATTTATAGTACTGTGGCACACTGCTAGCCTGCATATTGTTTTGAACTTTTTAAAAGAAGTGCTGTTGCAATTTATGGTTCGTTATCCTTCTGAGGGCTTTGGCCAGCAACAGGGATGGGAATTTGTAACTTTCAAAAGAGCACAAAACTGTTTTAAAAAGAAAAAACTAAACTAAAGCACTAAGATCATGTATATAAGGAACCTGCCGAGAGCAATGTCCAGCAATTGGGCTAAACCCCAACCCACCAAACATTTTAATTATTTTATTTATTTACATAGCTTATAAAATGTTCTAAACAACCAATTTTCCATGGAGTATTAAGGATGTTTAGGAGAATGATGGTTATTTTTTTCCTGCCGGCATGTGAGATTCATCAGAACAGCAGGAATCCACCAATAACTCGGCTTGTTCTGCATTAAAAATGTAAGGATAGCAACCATTCAGTGGCCTCACTACTGAAGCAGAATAGACCTTGCCATCAGGGAAACTATTTTTGTTATCATAATTCCCTATCAGTCCAAGACCTGGAAGGATGCCTTTTAATGTGGCTATGAAAAAGAAACCACAAAGCAGAGTTTCTCAACCTTGGGGACGTTTGGACTTCAACTCCAGTGGTGGAATTCAAAAAAATTTACTACCGATTCTGTGGGCATGGTTTGGTAGCATGGCTTGGTGGCAGGGATGGGTTCTAACCGGCTTTACTATTGGTTCTCTTTGTGTGCGCGCTTTGTGCACGATCACCTCTTCGGTCGTGCGCTTTGCACGCAATCGCCGTGCGCTTTGCACGCGATCACCGTGCGCATGCTCACTTTGCTCGCCTGTGCGCCAAACTTGTGCTTTGCACAAGCTCGTTGCAAATCTGCCCAGCTGAGGTGTGGCAATCCGCTGTGCCGCACCTCTCAGCTGGGTGAAAAAAGAAGAAATATAAGGTCGGCATAACGCCGGGGCGGGCAGGAGGGCCCAGCTCCCGAAGACAGAGAACCGATTCAGTGATGTCATATCGTCACCGCTACCGGCTCTCGCGAACCGGTGAGAACCGGGAACAACCCACCACTGCTTGGTGGGCATGGCAGGGGAAGGTTACTGCAAAATCCCCATTTTCTCCTGATTAGCTGGGACTCAAGAGGCAGAGAATAAATGGGGATGGGGCCAGTCAGAGGTGGTATTTAACGGTGCTCCGAACTACTCAAAATTCCCGCTACCGGTTTTCCAGAACTGATCAGAACCTGCTGAAACTCACCTCTGGCTTCAACTCCCAGAATTCCCAGAAAATGAAGTCCATACGTCTTAATGCAGCCAAGAGAAACGCTATCTTCATCATGACTATTTGAATTGTATCTCATTTTCAGAATTTTTGCATTGGGAATTTTAGCCCCTGTTCTATCCCTTTGCAGTTAGCAATCTTCCTTTGAAATCTCTGTTGCAAAGTCACAAGACCTAATAAATCTTCTTTATTTACATCAGCCTCTAGTAGTCATGCTGTAGTGTATACTTTATCCTCCATTTGTAAACATTCATACTTGTTCAACTGTTTATCTTCCAAACTGTGTTTTCCAAAGCTTAACTCGAGGGAAAGGCTTTTTTTTTCAAAACTGGGAGAGAAGGAGGGTTTAGGAGGCAGGGATAATCTTTAATGGAAAAAGCAGAATATATCTCTATGAATTTTTCTTTTAAAAAAGAATGTGTTAAGAAATAATCTTATCTTGTAATTTGAAGTATTGTGTATTGTTTCTCTCTAACCTGCATCATTTTAGGACTTCTTTTAATAAACCATGACTTGATTTTGGGCAAGTCATAAGAAGACTATTGGTTCTCACAATCATTATGACAAACTATGTATGTGCTAGTCGTTCCCGACTCTAGGGGTCAGTGGTCATCTCCGTTTCAAAGCTGAAGAGCCAGCGCTGTCCGAAGACGTCTCCGTAGTCATGTGGCTGGCATGACTAAATGCCAAAGGCACACGGAATGCTGTTACCTTCCTACCAAAGGTGGTCCCTATTTTTCTACTTGCATTTTTTACGTGCTTTCAATCTCTAGGTTGGCAGAAGCTGGAACAAGTAACGGGAGCTCACCCTGTTACGCAGCACTAGGAATTCGAACCGCTGAACTGCCGGCCTTTCCATCGACAAACTCAGCATCTTAGCCACTGAGCCACCGCATCTCCTCCTCCTTTTTTTTTTTTTACACTTATCTCTGTCATAATTTCAACTCCATCCAATCATATGTTTTTCAGTTTTCTCCTTCCTTGTAACTTCATTTATCCTTTTTTTAAAAGGCCTTCTAGCAAGGTCAGATCAGGTTGTTTTGATGCTGGAACACTTATGGTAAAGTCAGAGTAGATATTTAGGCTTTGGAACATTTCTAGTGCAGAATATTATGTCCTCCTGGTTGTACTGGCTTGATCATTTTAAACAACAACCCAATTTCCATTTGCAAGCCTCAACACAAAAGGCCAAACAGAGCATTTGCAATGTTCTGACCTTGAAATGACTACTCTGAATTTGTAAGATATGAATCAGGCAGCACTATACTTATATCATTTTGGTGTTTTCGTATAATCCAAAATAAGGTTATTGTTTCATTGCAAGAGGAAGCTAAAAGAACTGACTCATAGATCCTATAGTAGAAATGAAAATGAAAATAATTTCAGATGGTAGCTGTCAAGAGAAATAAGATGACAAAATGATAAAAACTGCAAAGTACTCAAGGAATGACAAGATAAAAAGAAGTTGTGCTTAGCTAATACTGAGATTTGTTGAAATCTGATGGTCCAACCTTAATTTTGAAGGATTTCAGGATCACTGGTTTATGTAGAACATCCTGAGTTCTCTTGGATATGCCTATTCCAAAGCTTGGCTATGTTTCAGAATACTTTTTTTTATTATTATTTAAGTGGTTGGTAACTATGTAGTTGTAGCCATTGACATGAATAAGGCACTAGGTAGAATATTAGAAAGTCTGAAATAACATCAAGTCTATATTTTAAGCCTTGGCCATTTGAAATGGTTATTTCCAAGTTGAAGTATTTTTTGTTGCTCTTAGTCTACTCCCCCTGTTATTTTCATCTCATTTTGTAAAGTATGAAGTAGTGGCAGTCATTTATATCTTTCTCAGGCATGAATTTTTTTTTACTGAATCAAAACTCAGATCAATTGGACTGAATCTTCCTGCTCTTGAATTATAAATTCAGTTTGAAATTTGAATAATTAAGTGGAATAATTCAAATTCAAATCAGATTTTGGCTGCTTTATACCTCTTAGATTTTACAGCCTGTATTTGCCTCTAGATTATCTTAGAATAAATCTACTGACATTAATGGACTGAAGGTAATCATGATTTCAACAGAATTGCTCCACAAATGTGCTTTCATTCAAGGTACTGGAATTCTAAATCATAACTGGTGTGACATGACATCAATCAATAAGTCTCGAATGCTTTTATGTTCCATTCATTGCTTGACTCTTTAAAGAAGTTTATTGCTTTACTAGATGATATCATAAACAAATTTTAACTATTTAGCCCATTTAGATAACGAAAGTCTTTAAGCTGATTTATAGAGATGATTGACCAAATTAAAGCTCTAGATTTTTTGATGCAGGGAGAGTGAATTTACTTTGATAGAAGAAATTAAGAAAATAGTTTCTGTACAGAAAGCTCTTGCTTCTTGCTTTAACTGTTGCACCTGTCAAGTGGGGGGGAGGGCAAATCCACTTCACTTAGTCTTCTCTAAATAAAAAGATCATTAAAGGGTATTTAAATCCAGTTGTATTTACCAAGTCAGTACTAAATGCATTTCATCTGGTAACATTTGTTAAAATGGGCTCTGTCCATTTTATAAATCAAGAACACATATTATAGAGGTGTAGGAATACAAAGCTATGTCTATTATCTCATTACCCCAGAAAGTTTTATTCTGTTTTACTGCAGACTTGGGCAGAAGACTGAAGAGAGTATAGATTTCCTCTTGCTACTACCATCTGGGAAATGTCTTTTAATGACAAATTTAAAACATACTGCATCAGGTCTTCTGTTCATGAAGAATTATGCACTGCGTAATAGAGTGTTGAGCCAAAAGAAGATAAAAATCGTAATGCAGTTTGTATATTGTGTCGAGCTACTAAAGAGCTCCTTCCTCTTGGTGGGGGATCACACCAAGTTGTCAGCTAAGGTTTATAAACTCTAATCCTTAGAGTCTCAATTTGTATAATCTCCGGGGTCACCTAGAGTGGAAACCTAATTAGCTGCTCTGTATTCATGTTTCTCAGCAACGAAGTGAAGCCAAAATAGTTTGCAATTTAATCTAGCATTATTTTCTGTGGTGCAAAAATGTGGTTTTAGTTTTTACTTTACTTTTCTACTATTTTAGATTTATTCCACTTACTTGTTTCTGAAAAATTCATCAAGCCTTTGGTTTACTGGCTTCCTATTCAGATACTTTGTTAGTCTTTTCTCATACATCCAACTGGTTGAGAAAAGTTTTTTCCAGTGCTGGCACCCAGCAAATGCCTTGCTCCTTGTACTAAAGATGATGCCCTTTCTTTTCCTATCTTCTATCAATTGGTAAAGGGATGTAGTGGGTCAGTGGCTAAGACACTGAGCTTGTTGATCAGAAGGTCAGCAGTTCAGAGGTTCGAATCCCTAGTGCCGTGTAACAGGGTGAGCTCCCGTTACTTGTCCCAGCTTCTGCCAACCTAGCAGTTCAAAAGCACATAAAAAATGCAAGTAGAAAAATAGGGACCACCTTTGGAGGGAAGGTAACAGCATTCCGTGCGCCTTTGGCATTTAGTCATGCCGGCCACATGACCATGGAGACATCTTTAGACAGCGCTGGCTCTTCAGCTTTAAAATGGAGATGAGCACTGCCCCCTAGAGTCAGGAACGACTAGCACATATGTGCGAGGGGAACCTTTACCTTTAGCTATAAATGGGTAAAGACAAAGTTTTCACTTTTCACACATTTTTTGCTGTGAACTTTATTTTTATCACCTGACTTAAATTCTATTTTATCTGATTTTTTTTCCTAAGCCTATAGGTCTTGTCCAGGAAGGGAAAACCTATATTCAGATTTTTGTTTATTTGTAGCAAAAACTGAAATTCATAGAAATAGACCCATGCTTCATCTTGCTTTGTTAAGAACTTTAGCGTTCATATTTTACAGAGAAAAAAGTAATACCCTGCAAGAGAATTTTATGGACTGTAAAACAGACGATTCATATTGGACCAATTTGTGTTCATCTGGGATAATGTAAGGAATAGAACTTTGATGTCTTTTATCCTCTGAGGGCATATCTCAAATACACATATATGGAAATAATCCAGATGTACAACTCTAGATCTTGTATTAAATGAGCTTTTGATATGTTTTTAATCATCTCATATTATGAAATATTTATTCCAGATAGATACTGTCTTCATGAAATAAACTGCAGATATCATGGATCTTGTATGTAGATCAGTTTAATTTGACAGCCTGTCCATTACTTCCAAGTTAAAAGTCTAGTGATGATTAAATAATCGGTAAGTATACCTAACAGCAAATGTTATATTACTGAGAACTGGTAAATAACCACTCTGACTGACTCCGCCCCCATCTATTCTCTGCCTCCACGAGGCCCAGCTGATTGGGAGGAAATGGGGATTTTACAGTATCCTTCCCCTGGAGTGGGGTGGGAATAGAGATTTTACAGTATCCTTCCCCTGGAGTGGGGTAGGAATGGAGATTTTATAGTATCCTTCCCCTGCCACAGGCATCAAGCCATGCCATGCTCACCAAGCCACACCCACAGAACCAGTACTAAAAAAATTTGAAACCCCCCACTGATTTAGACATTATGGTTTTCACTGTCTTCCCAAATGTGAGTTGTTGTAATCTTCCCAGTAATGTAATGTGTGCATTAATTCCCTTCTGTTTGGCATAATTCTAAATCCTGATAAATATAAATGGACTTGGATAGTGATGATAGGAACTTCAAGAGAAGAGGCAAAGAATCTAAAAGAAAACAGGAGTTGGCTGGGGGAGGTCTTGGGAAGCCCAATGCCCACTGGCATCCAGAAACCTGCCTCAGTTCAGGAAGCCTCAGCTAGCTAGGCCCACTAGAGTGCAGGCCTCTTCCCTCCACACAGAAACACACATCACTCCCAAGAGGCCTGAACCTTCTTTCTGACCCACCACACCTGTCTCCACTTACCTTTCCCTTTTTCTGCAGCTGCTGACATATGGAGCCAGCCAATGCGAGGCTCTACTAGAAAGCTTGTGAAAGCCATCTTCCTCAAGGCTAGAATGGCAATCTTTGTCAAGGTTGGCAGGATCACAAAATAAGCCAGAGAAGTTCTGGTTCCTGGCCAGCCTTGAGAAAGATAATGATTGAGGCAAATTATTATGGTTGAGGAACAGCGGGGAAATGTCTATGGAGATTCTCAGTTATCCAGGTCATGGTAGTCCCAAAGGTGCTTTTTCAAGAGGCAACTGAACTTTCTGTTTTTTCTTTGAAGACCTTTCGCTTCTCATCCAAGAAGCTTCTTCAGCTCTGAAGACCTTCCACTTCTTATCCAAGAAGCTTCTTCAGAGCTGAAGAAGCTTCTTGGATGAGAAGCGAAAGGTCTTCAAAGAAAAAACAGAAAGTTCAGTTGCCTCTTGAAAAAGCATCTTTGGGACAACAAAGGGGAAAGCATCAGTGAGAAAGTCTGTCAGGGATTATCACACATTTTGATAAAAAAAAAAATCAAGATAAGAGGCACAATGGTGTGATCCGTTGCATTCTGTGGCTACCAGATTTTTTTTTAAATCACACCTTGCGGACATCCCTGTGAGAGACGCTTTCTTAGCTATTTTGGCCACAAGGCCAGCAGAACTAATAATGCCACTCCTGTAATGTACTCTGACATAGGCTCTCCTTTCTGACTCTCTCTCCACAGATCTACAGCAAAGACTTCTGTATGTTGCTTAAAAACAAACAAAACATAAATTTTCCTGTACTTACAAACATCTCTATTTTGGAGTTTCTAAAGGCTGAAGAAGAAATTTATCACGACTTTCATCCATATTATCATATTCACAACTATCTGATGCTAACCCTGGGTCTCCAGTATTGTTCCCATGTGCATCAATGGCCTTGTAGAGCAGACTTTTTGAATCTTGGCACCCACTAGACTTCCTGCCCAAAAATGCTACTTTAAAAAGTATTCAGTTATTTAATTTAAATGAATATTAAATAGAAAGTGGAATTTTTGCAATTCCAGCATCGTTTTTCTTTGCAAAATTTCAGATAAACTCTACGTTTTATTAGAAAAAAAATCAAACAATTACAGTGCAATACTTTGTTTGGATATATGCACACCTACTCAGGAAAAAAGAAAGCAGTTATAAAGTGGGTTATTAGAGGAATTTTGGGGACAACTTCATCATTATTGTTTGTTGTTAGTTACTTTATTTTATGTATACTGAGAGCATATGTACCAAGACAAATTACATGTGTGTCCAATCACACTTGGCCAATAAAAATTCTATTCTATTTTATTCTTAGTTGCAAAGTCATGTCCGACCCATCGTGACCCCATGGACAATGTTCCTCCAGGCTTTCCTGTCCTCTACCATCCCCTGGAGTCCATTTAAGCTCACGCCGACTGCTTCAGTGACTCCATCCCACCACCTCATTCTCTGCCGTCCCCTTCTTCTTTTGCTCTCAATCTTTCCCAACATTAGGCTCTTCTCCAGTGAGTCCTTCCTTCTCATTAGGTGGCCAAAGTATTTGAGTTTCATCTTCAGGATCTGGCCTTCTAAAGAGCAGTCACGGTTGATTTCCTTCAGGACTGACCGGTTGGATCACCTTGCAGTCCAAGAGACTCGCAGGAGTCTTCTCCAGCACCATAATTCAAAGACCTCAATTCTTTGGCACTCAGCCTTCCTTATGGTCCAACTTTCACAGCCATACATTGCAACTGGGCAAACCACAGCCTTGACTATACGCACTTTTGTTGGTAGGGTAATATCTCTGCTTTTTAGTATGCTGTCTAGATTTGCCATAGCTTTCCTCCCCAGGAGCAAGCGTCTTTTAATTTCTTGGCATCATTGTTTAGTAATGGTAATCTGTGACTGCCTGCACAATCCACAGCAGCCATTTTATGAAAGGACAAACATGTCTGCTCTTTTATCTAACAAGGCGAGTTTCTTGCCACCTTCACAAAATCTTTGAAGCTTCTATTCAGTTGCTGTGTGAAGGTTTTTATTCCTGGATCATGGTCTAGTGTAATTTGGGAAATGGACGTGGGGGGAAGGTTTTTTAAAAAGTCCATCCATGGAAATGAGGAAACAATTTGTGGCTGGTTCTTTTTAAATGATGGTTGCTTGAAGGTTGCTCAACAGTTTGGAATGCAAGAAGGAGTCCCAGTAGAATTGAGGCAGAGTACAAGAGTGGAGGTTAGGAGGCAAAAAAATAAATGTAATTGATTGTATGATTGGGTAGATCATCACCTACTTGCAACTATCAAGACTTGCAACTATGTGACTTGTAAAAATCAGGTGATAAAGAATTTTGAAGTGAATTCTGGACTACATATTCTACAGATTTACAAAACATGTAAACATGCCCACCACTTTAGGTGAAGTGATAGAGGCATGCAAGTGAGCAAACATTACAGATCTGATCCATCTAGTATAGACTGGACCAGGGGTTCCCAAACTTGGCAGCTTTAAGACTTGTGGACTTCGACTCCCAGAATTCTCCAGCCAGCTATGCTGGCTGGAGAATTCTGGGAGTCGAAGTCCACAAGTCTTAAAGCTGCCAAGTTTGGGAACCCCTGGACTGGACTATGGCAGGTTGGCTGGCTCTTAGATGGTCCTAAACCTAGAACTGAAAAGCCCTTTCATCCTATTTCAGGACTGGAGTTGGAATCTTTAGCATGAAATTAAGGTACTCAACCACTAAGCTACATTCATTTTCCAGTGCAATAAATACAAATAACTGTATGTTGTAGCTCATAATGACTCTAGGTGTAATAGACCATGGGTTATGATCATACAAATTCTCCTAAGTGGGTGAAATCTATAGCTTAGGACATAGTGTAGCTCCTTTGTTCTAGACCAATGTTTCTCAGCTTCAATAACTTCAAAATGGGTGGACTTCAATCCCCAGAATTCCCCCGCTTGCATGCTGTTTATGGAATTCTGGAAGATGAAATGCACACATTTTAAAGTTACTGAGGTTGAGACACTCTGCTCTAGACTCATTGTGCTGCAGATTCATCCTTCATGCCACAATGATATATTATTGGAAGAAAAATCCTTCTGGGTTCAGTTCCAAGTGGAGAAAAAGACACTGGAAACATGGAGACTGTTTGGAAAGATGGTTTAATGGTGGACAGGATCACATGGCTTCCTGAGCGCCTGAGTTCCTGAGCAGAAAAGGACCCAGATGCTGAGAGTGCTTTGGTTTTATGCCCTCTCTGGGCCCCACCCTAAAGTTTCTTGTTCCTGTGTAAGAAATGCACTCTGATTGGTGGTCAGACTCCCAGGGGGTGGGGGTCTTAGCTAATTTTAGCTGGTTTAGCTCAGCAGACTAAAAGCATAGTGATTTAAACCAGCTGTCTGCAATTACTGTAAGTTCAAATCTCACCAGGCTCAAGGTTGACTCAGCCTTCCATCCTTTCTAAGGTAGGTTAAATGAGGACCCAGTTTGTGGGGGCAATAAGCTGACTTTGTATAAATATACAAAAGTATGAAGGCTATTGCTTAACGCATTGTAAGCCGCCCTGAGTCTCCGGAGAAGGCGGCATATAAATCAAAAAAAAATTTTTTTAATCGTAGGTTGTCTGTCTCCCGGGCGCCATGTGGTGAGTTTCTGTTGCTAGATGGGTCTTATTATGTCCTGGAGGCCATGTCTTTTGTGTTGCAAATGAACTGGCTCAGGCCTAATGGCCCATTGACAAAGGTGTGAGGTGGGGGAGCTGAGTTTCTGCTCTTTTAATATTTCCTAAAATATTTCATTTTCTAGGAGAGGGGTGGATTTTAACTGCCTGCAGTATGTAAAGAATATGTATAGAGTAAATCTCTGAATCATCTGAAGTAGCTAAATATTGTATCTGTGAATACATTTACGCTTATCATGATATAGTAAATAGTCGACAATAGCCATTAAATTTCACTGCAAAGGGCTCCAATGGGGGTGGGGGCTTACACAACCTATCATAATACAGATTTCAAGTCAACAAACAGGCTGTTTAGCATCAGAGCATTGCAGGTTACGAGACTCATTCTAACCATTGGTGATTTAAACCATCTGACTTACAGCAATGTGCCAGGAAAGACTGGTTCCTACTAAAAGGAGCAGGTACTATACTCCTCCCTCTGAATAAGCTGAATGCAGACCATCAGAATGGATGGAATGGCGGAGGAGGCTAAACATGATTCCTTTAGAAACTACACTGGCACTCGCAATAATTGCTAACAGATTTCAGTTCACAGGTCTCCACTTTCTTTCCCCTTATGGTTCCTTCTTAACTTATCAGCATATTTTATGTTTGAGTTATTAGAAACTGCATCCTTCATTTATTGATTCTTGACAGTTACCAGCCAGCTTCTAATTGTTTCCAGCTCTGGAGATTTCAAAAGCAGTGATTTTCATTTTTGATATTTTAATCATTTCTGTATCTTTCTCTCCTTCCTAGTATCCTGCATTCATTCTCGGGCATAAGATTTTTGTTAAGCTCTAGGCATCTCAGCATGGCACTTTTCTTTCTCAGGAGAAAGTGGGCAGATTTTCTTGTAATACAGTGGCAAGGAGAACTAAGTGGGTGGGAAGGGGTGCTTCATTTTCTTCTTGCTTGTCAGCCATCCCCCTTGGCTTTTAAAAATTGTTTACCTAGCCCCGAAATCAGTCTCCGAGATTGAAAGAACATTCTCTGCAAAAAAAAAAAAAAATGCATGTGCAGAGAAAGCAGGGATGAAATTACTGCCTTTTCAGCAAGAAATTAAATTACAATTTTTACTATCATTCACCTCAATTCAAGATCAAGAGTAGGAAAAGATTTAGGAGATTAATTTAGAATGCCACAATGATGCCAAAATCATGAGACTGCTGGAAAACAATTGTGCATAATTTCCAATTTGGTTTGAGCCCACCACATTCCCAGTCAATCCCTACATCCAGATTGCAGCAAGCCCACATGGCACTAGGTTCCACTAGCAGAAATATAGCTTGATGTTGATATATTAAACGCCAGCAAAGATCAAAATCTGTTAACTGGCAAAAATGAAACAAAGGCAGGCAAAAGCAAATCAGGAAGAAAGACATGAAGTATAAACTATCTATTATTTGTCTGTCTGTCTGTCTGTCTGTCTGTCTGTCTGTCTGTCATCTATTTATCATCTATATCATCTATCTATCTATCTATCTATCATCTATCTATCTATCATCTATCTATATCAAAAGGCGCAGAATTTTTCAGAACTACTGGAAACAAGACTGTGATACATTTCATGGACAGATGAAAAGATTTTCCAGCCTTAATCCTCAACAGAATAGAATTGGAAAGTAGCACCACAAATAATCCCTTCTCTATACTGTACTATTCAAGAAACAATATGGTAGATGGGCATGATGTATCCAACAGAAACATGCATCACCACATCATAATGCAATGTGACATTTAATACTTGTGTCACTCTATTATTCCTAAGTGTGCTCTTTGTACTGCAACACAGCAGCATGCATTTCATTCTTGCACATGTGCATAGCTAGCACTGCATATCTTTATTAATTTAAATAATTTATATGGCCACCCATTTCACATCGGAGATTCAGGGTGGCATACCCATTATGAAAACATATCAACAGGGTTAGTCTAAGCCCTGACCCAAAAGTCTGGGGAAAGCCCTATTGCATTATTATGGATCATCTAGATCACTGTGAAAGATGCTCACATCAGTGGTGGGTTGCCCCCGGTTCGGACCGGTTCTATAGAACCGGTAGTAAAACTGGTGGGAGGCTCTGCCCACTGACCCTGACGGTACATTTAATTTTTAGTTTTTGATATGTCAAACAGCCATTCAAGACACAATGATATTAAATTATTTACATTCTGGCTGGGAAATTGTGGGAGTATCTTAAAGTTGATATGGCTGAGAAATACTGCCACAGGGAGTATTTGCCTTCTGTTAAAAGGCTATAGTTCTTTGTGAACAGAACCACTCACCAGAGAGACGATTCCAGTAGGTTCCAAGTAATTTAAAGAATTCATCCCAACAACACATGCAAAACCATATGTATTTCACAAAAAGCATTTCCCAAAACTGTTTTTCATGGGATCATGTTTTGGAAAGAAATACTTTAAATGCCATTATTTGATATAATGTAATTGTGTCTTGAATGGTTCTTTGACCCATCAAAAGCAAATAAAAAGGTTTATAAAAGAAAGCACAAATTATTCATGATATTGGACACAGGGAAGAATTTTTTTCTACTCCCTCAGATTTGTTGCATGGCTTTAAGAAGAATAAATGAAAAAAAATGCCATCTTTTCCCCATCTTCGGCTAATTATACTAATATACAAACATGTAGGAATGTCGTAAAATTTCTGATGATACAGCATATGGAGAATATTTTCCTGAAATGTAGCTTGACTGAGAGGCTGAATCTTTCTTAAATAAATAGTATCAGGATCCTTTGGGGAACCTGCAAGTTCATTTTTTTAAAAAAGTATTAAAGGGTTTAAATATTCTCATGTTTCACACTTTTGGCATTCTGTTGTCAATTTAGAAGAAGAGGGAAGACACAAGTCGTGGATGATTGCTATCACTGGGATTAGAGCAGTTATTCTCAACTTTTAGGTGAGTGGAAACCAACTCCAAACTGGCTGGCAAGTTCTTGGAGTTGAAATCCACTCATTTTAAAGTTACTAAGGTTGAGAAACACTGGATTACAGCAGGAAATACACAGTAAAGGAAACGAGTTTTTATTGATTAACCAGAAATTTGGCCGCTCCACCCACAAATCGAGAAAATGTGCTAACATATGCCATCATGTGAATATAAGTATTGTTTTGTTTTGTTTTGTCTTGTTTTTTAAATAGGCCAAATCCAGAAGGGTGATAGCTTTATGTTCCAAAAAATATGTCGTTCGAAGCATTGAGAAGGATGCTTAATAGAGCATAAAATGAGAGAATGGATGGGTTGCTTGTCATCAAATTACAGGATCTTGGAGGGTATGTTGGTAAAAGAGGTGGTAGCATATAATTGATCTTGCTTGAAACACAATTAGCCTAGCTAATATTGAAAGACAAACCCAGGCATTACAATAGGCATCTGGGGAACTCCTAGAAGTCAGTACCAAACCAGTTCTGAACTAGTTCAAGAAAACTATATTGGTTTGTCTGTAAAATTACTTTTCCAGTTTTAATGGTCCAATTGCTTTCGGCCTATATCCGTGATGGTGAACATATGGCACGCGTGCCACAGGTGGCACAGGGAGCCATATCTGTGGGCACGTGAGCTTTGCCGTACTCAGTTCCAGTGCGCACCGGCCAACTGATTTTCGGGCCTTACAGGCCCACTGGAAGTCAGGAAACGGGCTGTTTCTGGCCTCAGAAGGGCCTCGGTGGGGGGGAGGCCATTTTCGCCCTCCCCAGGCTCCAAGAAAGCCTCTGGAGCCTGGGGAGAGCAAAAACTGGGCCTTCCAGACCCATCATGCCATCACGTGCCAAAAACGGGGAAGCGAGGAGGTGTTGTGCGTGCATGCATGGAGGTGGGGCGCATTGAATTATGGATGTGGGCAGACGTGCACACGACCTCCCCATGCTCCCCCTGCTTTTGGCACACGATGGCAAAAAGATTAGCCATCACTGGCCTATATCAACAATGCTCTATCCTTCAACTATGCCAATAAGACTACAGTTGATAAAAATGGGATTAATTTTGAGTATGAGCTTACCAAGCGTATACATTGCACTAAACCACAATTGCTTAACCATATTAACACTAGATGAACATACAACTAAACCCATAAATATTATTAAAAACCATAACGGTTTGTAAAACCATAATGGATGGCTTCAAACAACACATTAAATCAAAATCAAACCACATGATGATTTAGTTTGTTGTGCAAGGGATGTATAGGTAATCCTCAATTTATGACCATCCGTTGAATATCTGTTTGAAGCAACAACAGCACTGAAAAAAGTGATTTATAACCAGTCCTTGCACTTAACAATCATTGTAGCATTCCTGGATCGCATGATCAATTCAGGCACTAGGCAACAAGCATGTATTTATGATGGTTGCGGCATCCCAGGATCAGCATTTGCGACCTTCCCAGGTGGCTTCTGACAAGCAAAGTCAATGTGGGAAGCTGGATTTGCTTAACTACTGCAGTGATTCACTTTAATGACCATGCCAAGAAAGGTCATAAAATCAGGTGCAATTCACTTGATGATTGCATCGCTTAGCAATAGAAGTTCTGGTCCCATTTCTGGTCTCTCAAGGACTACCTATAATCAGGCTTATAAAGAAAATAAATGTAGGAGGACATGAAGAATTTCCACATTTGGGGCCCAAACAGTCAAGACCGTAGGTCTTTAAGGAATCTAAAGTTTAATGATTGAAAGTAAGTACATTGTTCATACATTACATTGAGTAATATGTGAACTCAGTCACAGTCTTGATGTCATTGTTTATCATCCTTGCTTCCTTATTTCCAATCTAAAATGAGCTTCAGCATATTTTTTTTCCAGTTTTACAGAGCCATCTAACATTTGGCAATTCTAAATAAAGCATACTGACTTGGTTAGTCAACAAATGCCTTGCTTTAAATTCTTCATCAAAACCTGGCAGTCAGAGTTAGCAGGATCTTGCTAAATATCTTCCTGGGTTATGCATAGTTGTTACAGTATAACACATAATGATAAATCTGATAACTGCTCCAATTTAAAAAATAGAGATGTTCCTTTTTCAAGTTTGCATCTCATTGATCATCCAGAGACCAGAATAGAAAATTTCACACATTATTACAAATTGCACATAATAAAACAGTTCTCCAAAGGATGGACACATACGGCTGCTCCGTGTTGGAATGTTTAAAAAAATTGTTTTCAAATTGAACAGCACCTATGGCAATTATCAATAATTTTACAAACTTCCCTCAGGGACAAATCTCCTATGGTTTTCAATTAAACCCTAAAGATTGGCATCTTTATTTCAGAATAGTGTCACTGGTCAAAACTGCAAAATGTGCAGTATGTTATATGCAACACACACAAAAGAGACATGAGGCGTCAATCATGCATGCCTAGCCATGTTGACTTTTTGCACCCTCCAATTTCAAAAGCAATTGTACATTTATTTGTTAAAGTCGATCACATTACAGGACAAAGAGATGCCAATATTCCATATACCACCAGACTTGACTATATATGCACAAATAGAGTTAAAGCCAATCATATCCTAAAGAATACCTGAAAGATACCAAACTGTTAAAATAGTCATCTGTTTTTACCCACATATCCAGGGGTGAAAAGCTACCGGTTCGCACCGGTTCAGTGAACCGGTAGTAATAAAAGCTACCAGTAGTAAAAAAAATTACTGAACTGGTATTTCCGACGATCAACTGTGCCACATGATTTATATTCTCTAGAAAACAGGAAATCCTGCTTTCTAGCGAATCTAAATTGCGCGACACAGCTGTTCCCTCCCTTGCTGTTCTACTTACCTTCAAATGGCTCCTTTTTCCACGCGAAGCATGCATTTGGTTCGCACTGTGCATGTGCGCGTACACAGCATGTGATTGGTGTGCACTGTGCATGCACATGCATGCAGTA
>WNWU01000003.1:44189719-44238176 GCA_012654045.1 Ptyas mucosa | reverse complement strand
ACACAGCATGTGATTGGTGTGCACTGTGCATGCACATGCATGCAGTATGTATTTGGCATGCAGCACGCATGTGTGGGCAGTGAACTGGTTGCAACCCACGGCAGTGGTGGGTTTCTCCCGGTTCTGCCCGGTTCCGCCGAGCCGGTAGCGGTGACGATATAACATCACCAAACCGGTTCTGGCCCACCCACCCACCACCGCGTTATTCTTACCTTTTATTTGGCCCTGTCTCCAATCTATTCACTGTTTCCCGAGTCCCAGCTGATCGGCTAGAAGGAAAAAAACTGTTTAAACTCTTGCCGCAGGGCTTCAAAGGGCCACCCTACAGCTGATCAATGTTAAAAGGCAGTGTGGTGGTAGACCGATGCCTCCAAAAACAAACGAGTAGACTGGTGCCTGCAAAAATAAATGAGTAGGCAGTGCTTCCAAAAACAAATGAGTAGACCGGTGGCTGCAAAAATAAATGTGTAGACCAATGCCTCCAAAAACAAATGGGTAGACCGGTGCTTCCAAAAACAACTGAGTAGATTGGTACAGTTCTGCAAGCAATTAAAAGCCTGGTAGACTTGCTAAATCCTAAAGAATTGTCACATTACCATCAAGCCACGCCCACAAAATAAGCCGCGCCCACAGAACTGGTAGTAAAAAAATTTAGAACCCACCTCTGACCCCTGGAGGATTTCACCATCTACCTATCCCATCCATTCACCTATTCAGTTTATTTCCTGTATTGATTCAAGACAGGTTGACTAACATTTTCAAACAATCCAAACACCTAAAGTATAAATTAAAATTAACTTTGATGAACTACTGAAAACCCATTCTTAAATTCTGTGAGAACCAAAGCCAAATATAAATCCAGAAGGAGTGCAAATTCCCAAAACTAGAATGTGTGAGTTGGCTCTAAGAAGGTGCAAGCTGAATTCAACCTCTGAATGCCATTCTGAGAGTAGGATCTGGGGCCAGGACAAAGATATGGCGAACATATCATTTACGTTTAACTAGCATTAATTATAGTTAATGCATTTGACTCCAGTCAGGTATTTAATCATTTGTTTCTTTCCTTACATACGATAATAATTGAAAAGGCCTTTGAAGGCAACACCTGAAGCTTTTCTGGGTCATAAGGAGGTCACATGCAGGGCTTGTGAGTGTGTATTTCTGCTTAAAAGAATAAAGCTATTTAAACATGAGACATAAGAAGATTCAACCAGCCTTACATTTAAAATATTAATAGCGCAAGTAGTTATCAGTTTATTATTATAGAAAATAGGTAGGTTATCTAGTTAGACTTAGGAATTGTTATATTCTTATTCTATATTCTAAGACTCAATTATGAAGTATCAGTTATATTGCCAAGAGTTTTGAAACCTGAAAAAAAAATTGTCTTGCTATCTGAATTCACATCTGTTACAAAAAACTGCTTTTCCAGGTGTTATTACCTTAGAAACAAGATGCCAGGAGACCAAGAAAGGGTTCCAAGGCTCAAGATCGATGCCTAAAATTAGTTAATAAAATTATTTTTTAGGTCCTTCATGTTATTTTCATGCTAAGCTCTGCATTTGTTTAAGTACTTTCATGCACCACTTGATCTCCTGAAAGCAAAAGCAGTGTGGGTTTGCAACAGAAGAAAACTGAACTGTAGGCGTACTCTTGTGTATAATCTTGTGAGTATTACAGTTCACAAAGCATAAAGGGAATCTGGGACCCAGTGCTGAATTTTGTATATGAAAAGTCTTGGGCTATTAAAGGTTTAATTAAAGTATACAGTGTTTGTTTTTCTTATGATGATAAAGATTGGCTTGTGGACAGATGGGCAGGACTTAGATGAGGACCATGGAGATCAAGGTTTGAGTTCATCCTCAGCTAAGAAGCTCATTGGTTGACTAGTATAGAGTATGAAGGAGAAGGAGAAGGAAACCAGAGTTTTGTTCATGCTTCCTCAATCCTAGGGTCTTTTCAGGGTCCTGACAATTTCTTTTACTGTTTGTATTGATAAGTATTCAGTTATGCACTTGCCTTAAAAATCAGCAGATCTTGTCCTGTCCCCTCTCTTCCTTTCCAAGGCCATCTAAAGAAATTAGGGTGTCTAGATGACAGCAACTTTCCTCTCTTTAAACATAGAAAAAGGAAAAAAATGTGCCATGGTATTTTTTTTTTTAATTTGATTTATATGCCACCCTTCTCCGGAGACTCAGGGCGGCTTACAATGCGCTAAGCAATAGCCTTCATACTTTTGTATATTTATACAAAGTCAGCTTATTGCCCCCACAAACTGGGTCCTGGTATTGGCATGTAGCCAGGGGGATGGAAGAATGAAGGAGAAGGACACTGTTTCTGAATAATGGAAGAAGAAGAGGGGTGCCAAGAAAGGCTAGGTTGGGAAGAGAAACATGAGGTAGATTGCTCAGAAATCCAGGGATCAAGAAATCTTATTGGCTACCTAAGTGCAAACCAGTGGTGGGATTCAGCCAGTTCACACCACTTCGGGAGAACCGGTTGTTAACTTTCTGAGCAGTTTGTCAAACTAGTTGTTGGAAGAAATCATTAGGGCAGAGAACCGGTTGTTAAATTATTTGAATCCCACCACTGGTGCAAACCCTTACATTTCTCACATGGAACAGCTTTTTCTTGGATAAGGCTCAGTGTTCAAGTTTATCAAGATCCTTTTGAATGTTAAGTTTGTCTTCTGGGATGTTAGCAATCTCCTCACCCACTTTGAGTCACCTCAAATTTTCTGAGCATTCCTATTCTCTAATCTAAGACATTCTATGATTCTTTGGGGATGGTGAGACTGATGTGTGTGTGTTTGTGTGTGTGCGTGCACATGCACATGCACATGCACGTGTGTGTGTGTGTGTTAACTATGAGCTATCCATAGTCACAGCTGTGAGATGGGCAGCCATATAAATTAAACAAACCAATAATGAATAACCCCAGAAAAACTAGGAAATGTTGAAGCTAAGCATGTTTTGCAAATAGTATGAGTACAGCTACTAGCTCTTTACTTAGTCTGATTAAACATGCACATAAAATTTTTTATGTGTGGTCAGAAAGCCTCACCAAATAAACGAAGAAGAGGCCATGCATTGCAGAAAGCACATTTTTATTTTATAAACTAAAGTCCCATTTGTTATCTTTCTCTATTTCAGGCATTGGAAAATGCGCATCTAGGAATCCAATTCTTCTCATTTCAATATGTCAGCTTACATATTTCTGATGAATTTTCTTGCTCTGAATTCTCCCACCATTAGGAGGAAATATTTTGTGCCTTTATTAAGATTTGAGGCCTTGTCTATATAAACAACAGATTTCTCCCATGACTGAGTAAACCTTAGTACATCATCTTTCCTACACGTTGAAGGAAAGGACTAAGGAGAGAAAAAGATCTGACCAATAATTTGTGGAGGTGACCCGATAATGGTTTTATGAAATGGCTTCTCCTTGAAGTCTGTTTCTCAGAATCTTTTCGCTGTTTCTTCAGTCCATTAAGTAAGGATGAGGAGTTTATATAAACAAGGCTGCCCTTTCTTTGGTGGGGTATTTAACACTGAACTTTTTGAATAAACACTGCTGCTGGAAGAATTATTTCTCCGTTTTGTAGGAGCCGGATGTTTTTCTGTAGATACGTTTCACCACTGTGGCATCTCACCATGGATAACAAGAGAGGCAATTGGGGTTTTTTTATTCTAGCAACCATATTGCATATCTAAGAATTAAGAAAATCTTCTGTATCAAAGTCAAAATGCTACTGGCATTCATTGTTGTTGTTATTTTCCTCTGAAAAGAAGGTTGCCACATCTTTGAAGTTCTAATTGCATCAGAATGACTGACGTTATGATGGGTAAAATGGGTAAGAAATTATCCATTGTGTACAGACTTCAATTAGAAGTTAAATATTAGGCAGGTGGTCAAGCACAACTTTCCCTGATTTCTAGTTTTCTAGATGCAGGGGCTATTTCATGGCAGAATATTTAACCATGTCAACAAGCAAGGTGAAATACTGTAGGATAATTGACATCTATTCTTTGTGAAAACTAAGTCTTAATGAGGGTTACAAGTAGTCCTCGGGTTATGATGACAATTAAGCAATGAGGTCATAAAGCACAATGTCACATGACTGCATGGTTTAGTGACAGCAATCCCAGAAATCCCGATAGCCATTGAAACCCCAAAACCACGTGACTCATTTAGTGGGAAATGGCAGGAGTCCCAGGCAAAGAGCATTGGAGCTGGATACTTGATGGGTGTTATGGCAGGTGCTACCAGTGGTGGGTTGCCCCCGGTTCACACCGGTTCTATAGAACCGGTAGTAAAACCGGCGGGAGGCTCCACCCACCGACCCCGACATCATCAAAATGCTTCCGCACGGCCCCGCCCCTTACTGTAAAGGTAAGTAGAACCCATCCCTAGGTGCTACTGAAGCACAGGCAGCCTGACAGGATGGGATTACAGAGCACAGGCAGCCTGCAAGGGGGTGCACATTATAGTTTGTGGGTGATAATGTTGCCGCACAGTTTAAAATCCCTGGGATCCCATACTCCATAGCAGGGTTCCTTCAGAGAAAGGGGGATTGGAATGACTTATGGAAACAACTTACAACCTTCCCTGCCAGCTTTCCCATTGATTTTGCTTGTGAGAAGCCAGCAGGAAAGGTTATAAATGGTGATCATGTGACCGTGGGATGCTGTAACCACTGTGAGCCAATTGCCAAGAATTTTGAGGACCAACCACTTAGCATGGCTAGAATGCAGTATTGCAGGCTAATTCTGCCGACTGCCAGCAGTTCAATTCTTACAGGCTCAAGGTTGACTCGGCCTTCCATCCTTCCGAGGTTTGCAAAATTGTGGATTTTGTCCGGCGCAATATGTTGATTCTGTAAACTGCTTGGGGGCGGGGGATATAAAGCACTGTGACGTCTTTTATATAAGTCTAAGTGCTATTGCTATCATAACCTTGAACAATCGCTGAACAAGTAATCACAACTCAAAAACTACCTGAACTCTATTTGGCCTGGGGGGTTGGGGAGAACTGGCAACCATTTGATGGTGGCAAAAAGATACCGAAAATTTTAACTCTGCTGTATAGAGATTACTCAATTTTTTTTGCAACTAAGATATGATAGCTCTACTATAGCAGGCACATACACAGAGATGGGTGGGGGGGTGGGAGAGAACATGCAAAGTATTCTTAGTGAGTATTACCATATTCAGCTTGGAAAAGCAAAACTAAGCAATCCCCCAAAAGGTTACCATTAATGAAGCATTAATGAGTCAACAAGCACGTTAGCCATTTCCAATTTGTAGAATAAATGGAAATTCTATTTTGGGGGGTGGAGTATGAAGCCTGAAGATTTTATTTCATCTAAAGTCTTGATTCTGACTTTTAATGACCCTGCAAGTTCTTCTCTTTCCTGCTCTCACTTTCCACCTCTCTGATGTAAGACAAAAGTACAGATGGGTCTCATAACTTCAACCCAAGAGTGACTTTGTGAATGCCTGGACCACAGAAGTGAGAAGCAAAGCCAAATGCTTCTAACTTACAACTTCTCCAGAGGCAAATCTCTGACAGAGTTATGGTGGGTGCCCCAAACTAACCTTGTAGTGATAGCATCAATCAAGCACAAGTTTCCACATTGTAACTGAAGGGAAACAAAAGATTAGGAAGATTCTTTGGGGTGTACTAATGAATAAGTCAGTGAAAATTTCAAGACATTTTTGCCAGTGGAAAATTCCTAGCCTATAATGCAAACCGAGACATTTAATCAAGGGAAAACAAGACAAATTCATGAGAGACCATCTTTTGTCCCAGAAAGATAGTTTACAGGACTTTATTTTGTTTAATCTAGTCTAGATAGCTTATACGTAAGTTTATAGACTGCAACTTTTCCCCATTGCTCCATATTTGTTTCCACTTTTTGACTTTCAGTTATAAAGGATGAATCAATGGAGGGTGATTATATTTTAAGTATAAACTCATGGAGACATTTGGCAGCCTAGAATCAAAATTCTAGATTTACAAGAGTGTTCAATAGCTAGGTAAAAATCAATGGAAAGTGATAAATTTCCTTGCCTTGAAAAATTTAGATCACCTATTTTTCTTATGACACGGTAGATCCAGAAGACACAAGTTCTTTGTACATGTACTGATTCCCTCTCCTTCTTTACTCAATTACCTCTTCAAATCATACGTTTCTGTAAGGCAGGTTGTTTGCCTTAATCGCCAATTGTAATGAAATTATTTTTTAAAAATGAACAAGGAAGCAAAAGAAATTAGGAATTTCCTGGAAGGATCGTGTTTGGCAGAATTTGTCTCCCCAGAGATATTGAAGTAAATGTAGTTGCCCATTATTCATGGCACCTGAGCCAATACATGACTTCACCCAGCAGTTTCATGTAGATGTTAAATAGGAGTGGGAAGAATGTTGAGCCCAGAGACATCTTTGCCAAACAAAGGCCGAGATCTGGGCCTCTCCACTCCACTCCAACAGGAAGAAATCCTTACTCCTAGCACCTAAGTTAGGACAAGGGGAAAAAATGATTGATGTTATTGAAGGCTTCTGAGAGGTCAAAGAGGATTTGGATAGATATGCTATTAGGGATGAAATCCAGCAGGTTCTGACAGGTTCTGGAGAACCGGAAGCGGAAATTTTGAGTAGTTCGGCGAACCGGCAAACACCACCTCTGGCTGGCCCCAGAGTGGGGTGGGAATGGGGATTTTGCAGTGTCCTTCCCCTGGAGTGGGGAAGGAATGGAGATTTTGCAGTATCCTTCCCCTGCCACACCCACCAAGCCACATCATACCCACCAAGCCACACTGGATAAAACCCAATGACTTCATCCATCTCATGCCTAAAACAGTCCTCAGAGCAACCTTGCAAGGAGTGGTAGCTGAATACCTACAGACACGATTAGAACAGAGGAGTCAGCACCACTCCTGACTAACCAAATTTATTAAAAGGCAAAAGCTTTCCTAAGCTGCAGCTCACTTCATCAAAATGAGTAACTGGATTGATGCTGGATTAAATTGAAATGAGATGGAGGAAGGGAGGGAGGAGGGGAGGACAGGTTGATTGTGGAGATGTGGGTTATACGGAATATGGAAAAGATTACAAATATCTTATCAATTAACAATTTCAATGTGCTTAAAAACCCAACAGTGTTTCCAACACAATGATTTGCAGTCCAATTCCAATTGCCACTCTGTCCTTTGGAAATAATAGTGAAAAACACCATAAGAGCTATAACATTTGAGACCAATTCTTATCTCTCTCTGTCGCATGTTCACTGTGCCAGCTGAACAAGATTACCGGTACTTCTTCTTTTGACTTGTTGCACAGCAGCCACAAGATCAATTCACTTGCATGATGACTGATTTGCTTCTGTTGTTGCTCAATTTCTGGGTGTGCAAATCTTCTAGCATATTGAGGGTTTCCAGGAACCCAACATGACTGTTGTACACAGAGTGGCTATCACCTCATCACTATCATCATTGTTGCCACCAAAATGCAGGCACAGTCAGCTTGGCATGGGACAACTCATTGTGGCCAGCTCACTGCCTCCAGCTTGCCTCGGCCAACTCACTTCTGCCAAGTCATTGCAGGACAACTCAATGTGTACAATTCAACTGTGGGGACAATTTGCTGCTGTCAGCCAGGAAGAATGCTGGGTGGGCAGGCAAATGAGCAGGTGGGCAGAATGCAGAATGGCAGCAGCCAGGAGATTCTCATTTTCATACACTCTCATCACTGTCACTGTCACTATGCCAAGCTCAGAGCTGCTCAGAGTTCAGGCTGTTCAATGGCAGCAGAGGATGCTAGGAAGGCAGGAGTGGCGAGGCACATCCAACTTTCACACCCTCCACTGCCACTGCCAAACAGCCTGAACACAATGCCACTGTTGAACAACCTAAACTCCAAACAGTGTCAAAGCAGACACTGGAGTTCAGCATAGCAGCAGCAGCAGGGTGTGTGGAAATGGGAAGCACCCAGCCACTGCCATCACCCTCTGCATTCTAGCTGTCCATTTGCCCACCTGGCTCTTCCTCTGGTGGGAAGCCCCCAGCCTCTGCTGCTGCTCTGCACTCTGCCCATCTGCTTGCTTACCCACCCACCTGGCTCTCCCTCTGGCTGCCCACAATGAGCTGTCCCCATGGTGAATTGGCCATATTGAGTTGTCCTGTGATGACTTGGCAGTGGTTAATTGGCAGAGGCAACTTGGCAGTGGTGAACTGGCCTGGCGGCATGTTCTGGCGGCACTGAGCTGGCCATACTGAATTATCCTAGACCCTACTAGGGTGGCCCCTTCTTCTTCTGCTAATCATCCCAGCATGACTGACTTTTTGAGTGAGGCAACTTGGATGACATGGCCAAAGTAGCCTTTGTTTCGCAATCTTAACTTCAAGTGATATTTTCAGTAGCCATCATTTCATTTCACCAGTAGTTTAAACTAATGAGGCTAATGAAACCTCATCAAATTCGCTTCATTATTTACTATTGCCTTGCATCAGAACTCTGCCTGGCTTTGTTGACCTGAAATTCTGAGCAATGTTGATACCTATGTGTGCATGTCGCTGTTTTAAAAAAAAATCTAATTAGGAACATAGAAAGCTGATTAAGTATAGTATCTGCCAAGAGACACTCCAGAGAAAGCATTCTTTAAATGATTGCTGTTATTTTTGATTTTGCTTTGTTATTTTGTATTTTGTTTTTGGAGGAGAAAACTATCATGAGCCACACAAGAAATACAGAGCAATATTCCACAATGTGTTTCCTTTTTTCACAGAGGGTACCTCTAAAGAAAATCTTCTTTAAGAAGTTTCAGCTCTATTTAATGATAGGTTCAGCTTTGAAACAAATGTACCTTCAATACTCAATACTTTGATTTCATTCCATAGGCAACCCGTGGGCTTCAGCTGTTGATGACCTTGCTTCTGAAAGAAGTTCTTTGACACTCAAAACATCGTAGATACCTCACATGAAGAATAAAGTAGACATAGAAGAACTGACAGAGGTTATAATGGGGCCCAATTATCGTTTAGTGTTAATTTTGAACTTATGTTATTGTAGATAGATTGGTGGTCCCTACACATCTAGGAGGTACAAGATCAGAAAATGCTGTTTTATCTTAACCTGGTGACTGGCACATGAACAGGTTCCCAGACAGTATGATAATGAAAACTGACAGCAGCTACTATTACAAATTATAGAACAATGAAAAGGGAATCTGTAGTGCCTTGGTCAGCTGTTCAAGCATGACAAGTCAATCAGAAAGAGAAAAAGAAAAGCAGTCTGGTTGCAAAATTCTCCACAGTCTGGTATAAGAGCACCATGGTGTTCTGGAGGCATTATTATTCTAGAAGGAAGAAAGGCTTAGATTAAGAAAATGGCTCACAGTTTTGGAATCTCTGAAGTTTTGTCATTCAAAATGTTGGGCAGCCTAACTTGCTTGTGTGAGAATGATTGTGATGTGAGGGGGTGGGGGGTGAGGGGAGGGTAGGAAAGCATACCCCATCCTTTCCTCCCCATGTGATAGTAACCTTGAAGTACACTCTTGATAACTCTATCGTTTCCACTAACAGAATCTATTGATCAACTCCCCAGATCAGTGGATAACCATAAACACATTCCGTTCTGATTCCTGCCCCCTACTTGTCTTTCTTTTGGTATACCGTATTTTTTGGAGTATAAGACGCACCTTTTTCCCACAAAAAATAGGTTAAAAATCTGGGTGCATCTTATACTCCGAATGTAGCCCCACCCGGCTTCTCAAACGGAGGTTTCAGAGGCTGAAAAAAGCATCAGAAACGAAGCTTCAGAAAAGAAGCCTCCAAACAGAGCTTCAGAAAAGAAGCTCCCAAACAAAGCTTCAGAGGCTTTTTTTCTGAAGCTCTGATTCTGAGGCTTTCAGAGGCAGGAAAAAAGTTTTTTCTGAAACGGAGTTTCAGAAGTTCAGAGGCAGAAAAAAAAGCAAAAAAAAAAAAGCAAGGCACAGAGCTCACAACTAAGGAACCTGTTCCTAAAATTCACCTCTGGGAACAGCTGATTGGGGGTATTCCGGGAAGCCGATCCACCTGCCAATTAGCTTTTTTCTTAGTTTCCTCCCCCAAAACTAAGGTGCGTCTTATACTCCGGTGCGTCTTATACTCCGAAAAATATGGTAGTTTGCTTTCAAGCACAAAGCAAATAGGTTTGCTGGATCACACAGGTTTAAAACACATGTACAAGGTGAAAATATGTGATTGTGAGTGATATGTTGACAGTTTTGAGCCTGTACTTGTATCCACCCTAAAGAGTGCTATTACATCTGTTATGCATTTAAAAAAACCTTTTTACTTGAATTTCTGGAAATATTTGAGGGGTTGAACAGTTCCAGTTTGCCTACATTTCCATATGTTAGAAAGAGCTATAAGGGGAAAATAAGAATGTTGAGATGTCCTTTCAGACATTTTAAATGGGAAAGGAAAAATCCAGATATTTTCTACCTGATACACATGAATTGTCCCCAAGAACAGTAAGTGTAATGGTGATTTTTCCTGCTAAAACATCTGAAATAGAAAATACAAAAAGGGTTCTTGTTATTTAACATAATCGTCATTACCATTAATGCCTAAAGAAAAAGGATGACAATTTAAGAGATTAATTCTTAGGACTAAACTAAACATGACATTAAGAATCATACTTGTATTCAGAATGTTGGTTTTTAACATATGTAAGCAGTAGCATAATAAGTGTAATAATATTATGTAGCAGGGATTCTGTTTTCTGCAACAGGTTTTTTTAAAAAAATATTCCAATTCGTTAACAGAATCGGGGCCATTGGGAAACATCCACTTGACTGTTTCTTCTACTAAGTTTTTCCATTCAATCTTTATTTTGAGTTCATTTCAATCATTTCTAAATAAAATTATTAACGTTTAATTGTTAAAAACATAATAGTGATCCTCCTTCTTCGTAGTCTTAGCACATTGGTTCTTGTCTTATTATTTTCAGATTCTTCCAGTTAACATAGATCATGAATTATTATTACAGAGTGTTGTCAAAAATGTACATTTTGTCACCGTGTATGTATGAATGACTAACAGAAAAATTCTATAGATACATCTAAACAGAAGTAAATCCAATTGAATTCAGGTGGGTTTATTCTTGGGTAAATGGATAATCACTTGTCATCTAAAGTCAATAAATAAAAATAGCACTAAGACTCATATACTGTTTTCTTATTTATCTTGAATATTTAACATTACCTTGAACAAGGATAACGAGTGGAAATCAAGCAGCTATTTTTCTGCTTTGAGAAATGATATTGCTTCTTTAACATACAATAAACTGATTTCTCCAATATTTAAGCTTCTAGCGAAACACTGACTATATAAGCTTCAGACCCTGAATTAAAGATTAGGTTTCCCTTCAGTTAAGCATTTCCAGACACTTTATCTGGTATATATCTTACATCTATACTCTATTTGTTACTGTACAGAGAAACACAATCCTTGCCTTATATTCCCAATGAAAAGCGATTTTTGCAGCATCTTTTCACAAATGCTGCTTTGAAGCCGTTTTGGATTCTGAAGTCTGTGAATCACAGCAAAGACTTAAGTGCACAACACCGTATTATTTACTCAGATGGGGTTAATTGTTGAATAAAAGAAAGGCCTCTTTCAGTTTACCTTTGTGCTATCTCTCTCACGCTGGATATGGAAGACAGGGAAGTCAATGATAAATATCAAACTAGCTGATTGGGAGCAAGGCCGGCTTTATTTGAAATATTGAACTTAATCCACAATCAGGAAATGTGGCCACTTGTATTACTGTTGCTGAAAGGAGAAAATGTTCTTTTATTGCAGCTTAACTTTACCATTGTATTTGGGAACCACTGCAGGTTTAGGGCGCAGTGAGGTTGAAATGCTGAAAGATGAACCAGGTTTACCTTTTAACAAGAAAATTGGGCACAATAGAAATCAAGATACTCCTAGAATGAGCGTGGATGGTTTCTGCACAGAGCGTTTGTGAGAAGAACAAATCCTAAAAAGAACACATTTTACACTGAGATAATTACGAACATCTGCACAAAATTTTCTTTTGGGGAAACATTTGTTGAAATGTGCAGAAATTTGGGAGCCTTTCAGCTTGCCAGAAGAAAATGTGAATGAAAGGAGCTGCTGCTTAGAAAACTTTGTTTTCTTCCATAAAAGTTATTGGCACACTTGGTAGATATTCCATTATGAATGTGGAGGAAGGATGGTGGTAATGTGCAAATGTAATGAAAGTAATGGAAATAAGATCAATGTTTGTCATTGCATGACTTTAATAAACAAACATCCATGTATCATGCATCAACACATGTGCAAAAACCCACATGTACTTAAAGGGAAGGAGAGAAAAATAGAAAAGACAAGCAAACAAAATACTCTTAATATGCTGACAGATTAATTTCCTGACAGTTAGAACAATTAATTATTAGAATGATTTGCCTCCAGAAGTGGTTAGCGCTCCAACACTGGAGGTTTTTAAGAAGAGAATAGACAACCATTTGCCTGAAATATTATAGGGCTTCCTGTTTGAGCAGGGAGTTAGATTAGAAGACCTCCAAGGTCCCTTCCAACTCTGTTATTCTGCTGTTCTTGCAAAATATTACAGATATCTAGCCATATTTATTGGATCACGAGCACGTGTAGGCTGGCTGAAACATAGACATGATAAGTTGTCACAACCTTATTTAAATTTGTTTCACACATATGGTACAGCAAGGTAGTTGCTTCAATAAAATACAATCCAGACATTAAAGGAAGGAATGAAATCTACTTACCTTCCCAACCAGTTTGGAAGTGCAGGCACTGCACGTGTCATGCGCATGCACCACGTGGGTCATGTGCATGTGCGGACCATCTGCGCATGTGCAAACCCTTCTGCCCATGCGCAGAGGGTAAAAAACATATTTGACGACTGGGTGGGTGGAGCCTTGTGCCACCATCGCTACCAGTTCTCTGAACCACCGACCGCCATCACTACCGGTTCAGCTGAATCGGTCCAAACCGGGACCATTTCACCCCTGATTTTTTTTTTAAAAAAATGATTTATATGCCGCCCTTCTCCGGAGACTCAGGGCGGCTTACAATGCGCAAAGCAATAGCCTTCATACTTTTGTATATTTTTATACAAAGTCAGCTTATTGCCCCCACAAACTGGGTCCTCAATTTACCTACCTTAGAAAGGATGGAAGGCTGAGTCAACCTTGAGCCTTGGTGAGATTCAAACCTGCAATAATTGCAGGCAGCTGATGTTAATAACAGGGCTTTAGACCACTGTACTATCCAAGGCTCTTGATTGAAAGTTTCTGGAAGGAAATATCATTTAGTTGCTTTATCTTCTGAGGCCAATCCATATTCTCAGCAAGAATACAGAGAAAAAAGAAAAGCTACTCCATCTTAGTAAGCTAATATGAAATAAGAGAGAGAGGATCACAGCTATCATTTTATTTTATTATTTTATTTTATTTTGAGGGGGACAGAGAGAGAAGACATTTAGATGTTGCTATCTTTGATTTACAATGGTCTTCTATTATCCCACCATTTCTTGCAACATTTTTCTTAGTGGAGCAATGGAAAAAGAGGTGAAATGGTTGCTTTTAGGCTATAGCAGTGATAGGAGTTCTCTGGAAGTATCTTGAGAGTGGATAAAACCCATTTATGAATGGGTCAAGGAGAGATCTCAATGCCATCTGGACATTTCTCTTGTCTTGAATGTTCAGACCTTTAGATATTAGAATTTATATTTAAATTCTAAATATAAGGAGGGTGAATTCATATGGATGTAGTGGCCCTCACTATTTCTCTCACCTGAGTTTTCTGCTCTCACAGAAGAGAGTTGTCTAAAAGAAAAACTACTTCATGTAGCTCCTACTTTTCTCACAGTTTTGAGATTTATGCCCTTCGCTTGTATGATAAATACAGATCAGGTTATGTTATGCTGTGCGATGTTTGTGCTTTGGAAAATGACTTCTACCACAATGTCTCACACATGAACCTGACACTCTAGAGGGAAAATATAATCAGGAGCATATTTGGGGGAGGATACAAAATGAATTACTGGCATTGGAGTCCCTTCCCTGTAAAGTCCAATATACTTACAGAAAGTTTTTAAATCAAGTTCCTGTTTGAAAAAAAAAGATCTTAGTAAACAAAAAATCTGCCCATTCTCAGATGAAATTCATAAAAGCTACTAATGTCTTTTACTGATCTAATTTAGCTGACTACATTTCAAGACTGGTGATGAAAGTGTTAGATACAGCAGGTTGATTAAGTTGACAACTTAATGACAGAAGGACTGACTTTGTCAGGTACAGAAAAGCTGTTTATGAAGAGTCGTGCAACAATTTCATTCCAATCTGTAAGAGATGACATGCAGGGACACCTTGCCTTGCCCTAAGATCTGCTGAAAAAAATAAATGTCAAGAGTTTCCCTAAACAACAGCAGGATTCAGACTATGTTAATTCAGAGAGATGACATTGCATAGAGCAAGGGCAACTGCAGAAAAAGAACTACAGTTCTACAATTGCTAGGTGTCTCATCTGATTTGAAGCTATGACTCTGTGAGGCAACAGCAGTCCATGGGCAAGCCTTTCACAGTGGCATTGCAGGCATGTGTAGTCACCCTCTTTCTGTTAATAGGAAAAAGAGCCAAGAAACAATGCAGGGGTTATAATAATGTCTCAATCAAAAAGCAAACACGAGAGAGAAACAAAAAGGGATCAGACCAAAATCCAAGAAGCACCTGAAGTAGGGAAATGTCTCTGTGGAGATTGAATAGCAGGACTAACACAGCTGTTTCTATCCCCATGACACTTTCTAATGTCTTGGCAGAAACCATGCCAAGGTGTTTGCCCATTCCCACCCCATTACATTTTTGGTGCTAGTGAGGGAAGCTAATGAAACCTGTTGAAGGTAAGCCAGTCATTAACTTGGCACCTGTTGTCAGTGTTCTTGTCTTGGAATACCTGTTGCAGGTCAGGAAGTGATAAAGAGCTGAAAGAATGTTAAAGCAAAGGAGGTCTTGCCTCTCAGAAGAACATTTGAATCTACTGTTACTGATCCCTGGAGCTCCAGCTGTGCATTTTATTCATCCAAAAGTTTGGTGAGAAGCCAACATCTATTCAGTATCCTTGACTGAAGAAGCAAATAGATGTATCTAGTACACTTGAGGGAGGTTTCCAAAATTTGGTCAGACTATGAAACTGGAGTAAATATATATATATTTCTGGATCCTATAGTCCAAGTGTAAGTCTTTGGTAATAATATTGCTATCTTGTGATTATCAAAAAAATAAAATTTGCACTAATAAGCCCAGACTTTGTGCTGAACATAAATAAAGTAGATTTATTTAATCTGAATTTCATTTTAGGCTGCACATAGCACATTATGCTAAATTGCCTCTGTGCTTGGAAGGGCTAGCAGATAAAATCCAAGTCCTTAATAAATAATCTCATGAGACATATGGGGAAGAGAACATAACTGATGAAAATACTGTAAAAACACATTGCAGAATATTGCAGTCTTTTAATCATTCTTTTAACAGTGTATGAGATAAAAATATTTTAATAATAAAGCCTAATTAAGACCTGTTTTATATATTGAGAGCAAAATAATAATTTGGCATGGAGAGCCAACTGAATAGAATTCTCAGTCTGCTATCAAATTCCAATTTAGACAGGAACTTAGTATTACCCTATGCTGCAGAGAGAAATTGTATTTATATACAATAAGAAAATATATGTATATATATATTTCTTTAGCCAGGTTCTACCTATGTAAGCCAAGATTTTATGCAGCCCTAAGAAACCAGAAAATTACAGACCAATATCTTTATTAAACACAGACTATAAAATCTTTGCAAAAGTATTAGCCAACAGATTGATGCCAGTTATTCAAAAGATAATTCATCATGACCAAGCAGGATTTATTGAAGGCAGATATATGAAAGAGAATGTTAGGCAAGTTATAGACTTAATGGACTATCTAGATAAGAATAAACAGATCTCTGCAGTGCTGGTTTTTTTGGATGCGGAAAAAGCCTTTGATCGAGTGAATTGGAACTTTATAATTAAGACTTTGGAAAAAATGGATTTGGGGGAGCGGTTTGTACAAGCAATTGGTGCAATTTATCAAGAGCAAGGTGCACAACTTATTATAAATGGATGTCTAACATCGAATTTCAATATACAAAAAGGCACCAGACAAGGTTGTCCATTATCCCCGCTATTATTCATTTTAACCTTAGAAGTCTTACTTAATGCAATACGGGACTCGAACTCTTTGACTGGAATAGCTATAAGGCAAGAGGACTATAGAACTAAGGCATTTGCAGATGATCTGGTTGCTACCCTATCACAACCTATGAATTCAATAATTCAGATGAAAAATATTATAGAAGATTATGGCATGGTATCTGGTTTTAGGTTGAACCAGAAGAAAACTAAAATGATTGTCAAAAATCTGACACAGAGCAAAAAAAAAGGAACTGGAAAGAATGGCAGGTTTTGAGATTGTCTCAAAGGTCAAATATTTAGGAGTACAAATCACAGATTCCAATGCTAAACTGTTTCAAAATAACTATGAGGTTCTGTGGCAAAAGATACAAAAAGATATGCAAAACTGGAAGAAACTGCAGTTATCACTGCTTGGAAGAATATCAGCAGTAAAGATGAATGTTTTACCTAGACTTATCTTTTTATTTCAAATGATACCGGTGCTTAAATCAGACAAACCATTGCTAGAATGGCAAAAAGGACTGAATAAATTCATTTGGAATGATAAAAAACCAAGAGTCAAATTGAAAATAATGCAAGATACTCGTGAGAGAGGTGGTCTTAAACTCCCAAACCTTCGACTATATTATGAAGCAACTGCATTGATACAATTAAGTGATTGGTTTGGGAAAACTAAGACTGATTTGTTGAACATAGAAAGTCATGACCTTGTTTGGGGATGGCATGCATACCTATTTTATGATAACAAAGTGGACAAAGTGTTCAATAGTCATCCACTTAGAAATGCCTTGTTGAGAGTCTGGAGGAAGCACTGAATTAATTGGGATTACAAGATTCCGTTTTGGCTGGATCTTGCTGATACCATGTGGAATACAAATATTAAGTCACTCGGGGGTTTCTTATATAAAGAGTTACTTTACTTTGAAGAGGGCAGGTGGTGATTGAAGACTTTGGATATGCTGTTGGAAGAAGGGAAATCGTTGACTTGGTTGCAGTACAATCAATTACAGATGAGATGGAAAGAAGATCAACAAACTGGTTTAATGGAATATGAAGTAGAATTGGTTGAACAGATAAAGCGGACAGGTCCAATGCATATTAAGAGAGTTTATAATGTTTTGTTAGAAAGGGATTCAGAAAATGAGCTAGTTAAAGATTGTATGATTAAATGGGCACAAAATTTCTCTCAACCAGTTATGATGGAAACATGGGAAAAAATATGGGTTCAGAATGTTAAATTTACACAGTCACAAAATTTACGAGAAAATTTTTATAAAATGTTTTATAGATGGCGTTTAGACCCCAAGAAATTGTCTTGTATGTACCCTAATGTGCAGCCAAAATGTTGGAGATGTGATTGTTTAGATGCTACATATTATCACATCTGGTGGACTTGCAGGAAAGTGAGGGCTTTTTGGATAAAAATCTGGTGGGTTATGCAAAATGTTTTAAAGAAAAAAATACAATTTTCTCCGCAATTTTTTCTATTGGGTATAGCTAAAGACTTTACACTGGGTGAAACTAAATTGATTTTGTATATGGTGACAGCAGCTAGGTTGTTGATTGCCCAATATTGGAAGAGTGATGTTTTACCGACTGTTGACCAATGGACCCAGAAGATGGCTGGATTTGCAGAAATGGCAACGGTTTCAGCTTTTTTAAAAGATCAGACGCATGAGAAGTATATACAGGAATGGAAATTATGGATTGAGTATGTACAGAATAAGTATCAGACTAGAAAATATTATATCGCTTTTAGTTGAGATGATTATGTTAGTATGTTAGTAAATATAGAAAAAAGACATGGAAGTTTGAATAACATATATATTGTTTGGGAATATTAGCATTGCATATAATGGAAGTCAAGGGGGGGAGGGAAGAGGGAGGAGGGGGAGGGTTAGGGTGGGGATGGGATGGAATTATATATTGTTTTTATATGTATCTTATAATGTTGGGTTAGGGAGGGGGGGGAAAGGGGGAAAAATTTGTATTGGTAAAACTTTTTCAATTAAAAAAAAAGATTTTATGCAGCCCTAGTTCTGTGAAATCTCATTCACAAGTTTCTGGGCTTTTTTTCTTCTAGCAGCCAGCAGACTCTGTGCTGCCCATTGGGGGACTAAGATAGATCTATTTATGCCTTATAAGGCTTCATCAGTTAGCCACACCTCATCTCATGTATCCTCCCTGTAAAGGTACAATGGCTTACGTAGGTAGAACCTGGCGAATGAGAAATACACATAAAACCTACGAAAAAGAAAGAAAAACAAATATTGTACCTTTACAGGGAGGGTACATGAGATGAGGGTGTGGCCAACTGATGAAGCCTTATAAGGCATAAATAGATCTATCTTAGTCTCCCAATGGGCAGCAGAGAGTCTGCTGGCTGCTAGAAGAAAAAAAGCCCAGAAACTTTATATATATGTTTTCTGAGGTTTTCGCGGGTGTTTGTATGTAGGTCTTTGGTTATTTGGGTTTTCTCCCGCATAAAATTGGAAGTGTCTTGGCGACTTTTCGACGAAGTCTCATTCGTCATCTTCAGGCTGGTGTTCTCAACTTCATTGCTCCTGGAAGCACGAAGCCGAGAACACCAGCCTGAAGATGACGAATGAGACTTTGTTGAAACGTCGCCAAGACACTTCCAATTTTACGCGGGAGAAAATTCGAATAACCAAAGACCTACACACACACACACACACACACACACACACACACACACACACACATATATACACAAACAAATATGGCTTCTATTCCTATTATAGAAGAACTTCCACCCTCTAATCTTATTCAGTTTTGATGCCTTTATCCAACTGATAGTCACCATTAATTTACTAAATCACAGACTTCTGGAGGCAATCTTCCTCCAGCATTTCTTCCTGATATCAAAGTATAGTACCTAGACCAATAGCAACCAGAGGAATAGTAAAGTTTTGCCTGCAAAACACTATCAAAGTAGCATTAGCTATCAATATAGAATCCTCTGTAGAATCATTCTCATCTAAAAAGGTAGATACAAAATGGTGTAGATTTGTGAATGATACATACATCCCCAATCATATTTGCATAAAAGATACTAAAAAACAAGGTTGGAATTATTAGGAAAAGGTTGTACTCTTTTGCAGAAAATTTGTAATTTTTCATATTTTGCAGGATCCAATTTGGGTCAGTCATCGGGACCAGATGTTTAGTCTTACGAGCTTTCAGACTTGTGCTGAAACCCACCCTCAGGAAAGTGTGTGCTTTGGGCTATTCTATGTGTAGTATTTATGTGGTGCCTAGTTGGGTGTGGTTTCTTATTGGTTTACTGGGGTGTTGATATCTGGCTATTAAGTGATTGGCTGTTGTTTCCTTGTGCTCCTAAGTACCTGATAAACTGGTGATAAATCATCACTCTTGTTGACTGACAAGGGGCCCATTTCCCAGGCTTCAATCATTTCCCTGATTATCTTTGTACCTGCTAGGCCAACAATCTTAGTAGCTATGAAAGTGAATGTATGTCCTTATACATTGCGTTGTGAAGCTACCAATGAGTTCAGGTCTCCTCATCTGACCAATCGCTTGTGTCTTACACTCTGGTAGTTAGTTTCCTCCCTGTCTGCCTACATAGTCATAGGGCGATCCATATAGGGGATCTGTAGATTAGATTAGAGGTATCTTTCACTTCCAAGCAACCTTTGCTTTTCCTACTTTTTTAATCTTTGCAACTATTCTTGTATTCAAAACATCCAGTCACAGCTTCATGTATTGTTATTTAAAATTCTCTCGTCAATGTTTTCAAGAGCTCAACTCCAGCGAACCATAACTTTCTTGATCTTTCTCTCCCCATTGAGCTATTCACTCTTCCTTCAGGAATTTATGCTGTGGTTCATCTTTATTCATTTTTCTACAATGATGAAACCATCTCAATATAGTTCATTCAGGTTTGTATTCTGTCCACATTTAACTCCCATTAAGTTTTATCTTATCTCTTCCCTAAAAGATGGGAACCACAACATACCCTGTGCCTTCCCATTCTCATTAGTTGGGTGGATATACAGTGGTACCCAGGGGTGGATTCTACTTACCTTTACTACCGGTTTGCATTGTGCCCACCCACTTGCGGACGCTTCGCTCACACACACGCTCTTCTGCTCATGCGCAGATCAACTTTGATGATGTCTGGGTCAGTGGGCGGAGCCTCCCGCCGGTTTTACTACCGGTTCTTGCGAACTGGTCCGAACCGGGGGCAACCCACCACTAGTGGTACCTTGGTATTCAACTGACATATTAAACACAAAAATTTTGTCCCAGTACTCATTGTTTGTACTAAACACTCACACGAGAACTTGTTGGTGTTGGCTGCCTTATGACTCTATTATTTCTTGCGGGGGGGAAATTGTATGGTACTCATCATTTTTGGTACTCATTGTGCCTTCAGGAACCAATTAATGATGAGTACTGAGGTACCACTGTAATGGGGGAGAGACAGTCCTTCAAATAACCTGGTTCCAAGACATGTTGATAACAGCATGACTTCTCAATAATCACCCTTTTTTAACTGTCCACCCTTTTTTAACTGTCTTCTGCCAGTAACTAGCAAATAATAAGCAGTCAATGCCATTTACCTGAAAGAGGTTTTTCTTTATCTCTTAATATGTGATCTAAGTCTCTGATAGCAAACTGTTCACATTTACTATCCCATCTTGCATACAGCAGCTCTTTTATAGCCATACCATTTTAAGATAGAATAAAACTGGAGCTTCCAAAGATGCACATTTATTATTGGGCCCAATTACTTTTGAGCTTACACTTTCTCATGCCATTTGCTTTCCAGAGGTGACTTTCTTGAGAGTCATTTAAAGATTAACTTACATCTGAGAAATCTTCAGTCACACAGGAAATATATATTTTCAAAGTCTCTGCCTTGGATAATATCTTATAAACCTGGTAATGCAACAAGAAATTCAGAAGTCCATGGAGTTTCTCCACAATAGGCTGATGATGCAATGAAGTTATTCTGCATGTACAAATAGGCACTGCAGTACCTGCATTCAGGTGTTAAAGAATAGTAAACATTCATAGCCACCTGTTGGCTAATGGCTAATGGCTATAACTCTAGTTATAGCTCCCTACATTGCAGATAGCAGTGCTTCTACTGCTCTGTGTTCTTCAAAGATGTTAGAGTATTTTATATGCATGTGTATATGAGTGTGTGGGTATAACAATTACAGGACATGACTACAGCTTACTACATTTCACCATTATTACATTATTGTATAATCAGAATATAATTTTCAAAGAGCACACTTCTTTCTTTAGCATGCTTTCCCTCCCAAGCCATTTTCACAGAAAGCTACGATATACTAAGTTTACCCATTAGTCTGTTTAGAATTAGTGTTGTTTTCTGTTCTATGCCCCTTCCAGAATTGGAGATAAGCACTCTGTGTATGCACGTGAGCTTTTATTAGAGTAGACTGACATCTGGAGTAGATCACTTTTTTAACAATCCTCTTCCACACTTCATTGCTGAGAGCCAGTCACTTTTTTCAATGAGGTTGTAACTTCAAATGGTCACTAAATGAATGCTTGTAAGTTGAGGAATACCTCTATGTAGATTGTCTATTTTATTTATTTAATATATAAAATATAAAGAAAAATAGAAATAGGAAATTAGGGGAAGGAGAAAGAGAAAGAGAGAGGAAAATGAAGTGTGAAGTACAAGAGAAAAAGGGGGGGGGGGGGAGTCATTGACTTCTGATTCTTTTTAGCTCAGTACAAGATAAAAACATTCCAGCCTCAACTTTTTTGCTTTTACACATTAGTATATAACTAGCCATTTCTATAATGACAAATCTATCAAATCAACAACACCAAAGTTTCATTTTTTTTCCATCACAAGCCCAAAATCCAGAAGTGATATCAGAGTGAAAAACATACTTAAATATATTAAATAAAATATATTGAATATTTGAATAAAATGATCAATACCTATATATAGATTGTCCATAGTCAAGTAACATGAGCAGGAGGTATGCCTCTTGCAAAATTGGGAGTTCATAACACTGATTTTTTTAAAAAGTAAAAATTGGATTACTTCAGAAAAAAAAGAGAGAAACCAATTTGAAGAAGCAACAAAAAGTTTACAGATCAGACCAAGAGGTTTGGACAATAGGAGTGCCAGGTCCTATGGATGCAATGCAGGCTTTCTTAAGAGAATACAACGCAAGACTGAGCAAGAGAGAGTTGAGGAAAGACTGTGTAGCAAAAGTCCAAGCAAAGCTGCGAGCCGTGTGAGAGCCGTTTTCGCTGTTTAAGACTAGACTGATAGCAAGGGAGATAAAATTCCTGAAGGCATACTCAGATGTGTTTGCAGACTGGGTTAGAAAGCAAGAATGTCTTTTTCAAATAACTATTTTTAACGCTATAGCCAGTGACAAGGGGATGTAAAACTCTTTTCTGCTTTAAACAGTTGATTCTCCTGGGGAGTGGGAAAGCTAGTTTTGATGTCTGAAGATTTTATTTTGGCAGCTATTCCTTCTTCCCTTTATAGCCTGAAAGGACATTTCCAGGATATCAAATTATCAGTAAAACTAGCTCTTTTTAATGGCTCTTCTAACCTCCATTCCAAAGATGTCCACATCACTGAAAGGATCCATGCAGCAAGGCATTTGAGAAACAGAATACATTTGGTGGCATTTCACGTCTGACATCATGCCCAAATATGCCTTTTATAATCTGGCTGATTGTTTAACAGAAACCAGGAATCTGGGTCAGTAAAGCTGGGATGGCTATGAAGTTACTGAAAGAAATCAAGTTCATAGATGGAAACAAAACCAATTACCTTTACCCACCAACAAACCACATGACACGGTTTTAAGCTTCAAATTGGTTTCACAATCCAGCGATGTGATAAACCGGCAAAAAAGGGAAGCGAACTAAAACCTGGGTGGCAATAACTCTGAGCATGAATCAGCTCGAAGAAGAAGCCTGCGCAATTGTTAAAGTAAGGAGAATTGAACATGGCGTACATCACTTGAATTTCCACCCAAAGCAACAAGACACATGGAATATAAATCTAGATACAGCCTTGACTTACAATAGTTCATTTAGTGACCGTTTGAAGTTACAACAGCAGTGAAAAAAGTGACTTGTGACTGTTTTTCACACTTACGGCTGTTGCACATCCCCATGGTCATGTGATCAAAATTCAGACACTTGTCAACTGGCTCATTTATGAAGGCTGCAATGTCCCAGGGTCATGTGATCACCTTTTGTGACCTTCTGACAAACAATGTTATTAACAATTGCAGCAGTGGTGGGTTGCCCACCGTCAGCACCGGTTCTATAGAACTGGTAGTAAAACCAGGGGAGGCTACATCCACCGACCCCAATGTCATCAAAATGCTTCTGTGCTTGCGCAGAAGAGTGCGTACATGAAGCGAGCGCATGCGCATGACCCCACTGCAAACCGGTAGTAAAGGTAAGTAGAATCCACCCCTGAATTGCAGTGATTCACTTAACAACTGTGATAAGAAAGGTAGTAAAATGAGGCAACACTCACTTAACAAGTGTCTCACTTAGCAAAGAATTTTTGAGCTCAATTGTAATTGTAAGTTGAGGATTACCTGTATATAAAAAAGAACTATTGAAATAAATGTTGCAGAGCGCAGTCATGGACACTTTTACCTCAAAATGCCTCACTGTTTTTTGTGGATGTTAGCCAGCCTTAACAGATTGTAACACGGAAACTATCACAATACAGTACATCTCTGCCTTGAAACTCGTCTTCTATTTTCCTCACCCCAGAAGTATGAAATAGCACTGGAATATTCTAACCAATGATTTGGTTTGGACCAAATTGTTTATTGTTTATTGTGTATTGTTGTTGCTTCAACCACAACAATACACGAGCACACAATAGATACAAACTTAAAAGTGAACCGCTCCAAACTCGATTTCAGAAAATATGACTTCAATAATAGAGTTGTTAATGCCTGGAATGCACTACCAGACTCTGTGGTCTCATCCCAAAACCCCCAAAACTTTAACCTAAGACTGTCTACTGTTGACCTCACTCCATTCCTAAGCGGTCTGTAAGGGGCGTGCATAAGAGCACCAGTGTGCCTACTGTCCCAGTCCTAATATTCCCTTTAATTGTATTAATTTTATGTATTAAATTCATGCTTATACTTATACAGTATATATTATCTAATATGTACTCAATAAAATAAATAAAATAAATAAATAAAAAGACCCATTCGGTTTTGGAGAGTGGGTGGTGCATGCTGAATTAAGATGGCTGCCCTAGAGAATTTTGACTGGATGGTTCCTATTAGCCCACCTTAGTCCCCCACCTCCCAGAAATGGGCACTGTCCTAATCGGATCTATCAGGCCCATGTGGAACACAAAAGCAATCTAAAATCTGATCCTTTGCATGACAGTTCCTGTTTGGCTGAGTACTGGTAGGTAGCAGCCCTTGGTAGACCTTGTTTGGGCTCAGAAGCTCAGGATCAATTATTATTTGGATCAGAGACTTCCTTAGAAGTCCAGGACTATAGGCTAGATTGGGAAGCCAACAACAGAAGAGAAGAAATAAGTAGCCAACCATAGTCATGTGGCCAAGAAAACTGCATAGCCATGATCTTGTAGTCACTAGGAGTTAAACTCAATTTGAAGACATCTTTATTTTCCTTTCCTGTTTATATAATGTTTTGATGAAAAGTTATATTTCAAAAATGATGTCAGGTGGAACAGGAAGACTGGTGAGATCCAAGTACGACTTTCTTAGGTACAATAGACTCACTGCTTGCTTGATTGTCTTGAAAAACATTTTCCTTCTCTTTTCATAAAGCCCAATTGTATGGGCTGCGTATCAGAAAACCGTACGTTTCGTTTACTAAAGGACAGAAGTCTAGTGTTCTTTGCCTAACCATCCAGAACAATACTGCATTCTTATCAGACTTCTGTAGACAGAGGCACACTCATAAACAAAGCAAAGCAAATTGTATCAAATCTAGAGAAGTGTGCCTGTTTGCACAGCAAAAATATTTTTCCACAATACTATGGAGAAAACATCTGCTGCTAATACATTCTTCTAGAAGACAGACTAGTAGCCGTCTCCCTTAGGAAATGGACTGATTTAACAAGCAATAGGGTTTGTTTTAAGAACTAAATCTTCACCAAGCCTCAAATCCTTTCTCTGCATGTTGAAGTCTCAGATGAAGAATCCAGAAACTACAAAATATGAACCGACAGTTCAATGCTACCCAAAGGGAGGGGAAGGAACACTCTTTTTTGGTAGGCCGTTACATTTATTAAGAAACGGTATGAACAGTCGGTTAGAAAACAATTGAAATTGTGTTTTTTTTAAAAAAAAACCTGCAGAAATTGCAGTAGTTCTGCCTTTATTCACAAACTTCTCTATTTCTCTGAGTATGTAAGTGGCTACCCCAATAATATTCTTTGTAAATGTAGAGGCTCCATCAACAGAAACAATTTATTTTTACGATTGTAAAGCGCACTTTGAGGTAGGCTTAGTTTGGAATTTGTTAAAAATCTGCACATCCTTATAACATCTGCAGATTTTGATTCTTTACTAATTACACTATGGGGTAAATAAGAGCAAGGGGTCAGCTTTAATGCTAGTCTTTTCTGTTCTAATGTGGGGTAGTTCTGCAAAGCTTCTGGTGGTCCTTGTGTCCATTGGAGAAAACTCACAGCTCTTTTCTCTGGCTGCCTCATGATTGTTCAGGTTTCAGGGTTGGTGGCCATGAAGATGATGGCAGCCCAGCTTCACATTCTCAGGTTTGCCCAGGAAAAAACAGAAAATCAGGCAGTGGAGGGGAGAGGACTCCTTAAAGTAAATAAGGAAGAAACAACCACTTACTCTTCTTTTGTTTAAAAAGTTGTGTCTTAAAATAACATTATTGCAAAAGTAATACATTTGAATTCAATCTGTGGTGATGATATTTCAGTGATTTGCCTTGACATCCAGCAAAAGGATGACATCAGTGGTGAATCCAAATTTTTTTACTACCGGTTCTGTGGGCATGGCTTTGTGGGCGTGGCTTTGTGGGCGTGGCAGGGGAAAGATACTGCAAAATCTCCATTCCCACCCCACTCCAGGGGAAAGAGACTGCAAAATCTCCATTCCCACCTCACTCTGGGGCCAGCTAGAGGTGGTATTTGCCGGTTCTCCGAACTACTCAAAATTTCCGCTACCAGTTCTCCAGAACCTGTCAGAACTTGCTGGATTTCACCCCTGGGTGACATCCTCTTTTTGTCCTTATGTCCTCCATCCGATAAAACCAAATATCTGGATTTTTTTATTCATTTCCATTGTTTGGACTGTTTTTACAGTAGTCATTCAAATTTTAATGTATTTGGATTTCTTTCTTTCTTTCTTTCTTTCTTTCTTTCTTTCTTTCTTTCTTTCTTTCTTGTCCTCCATCTGACAGGCATAGCCTTAACATCAAATATTATCTCCTTTTTTATTCTTAGTATTTCATTTTTGTTGCTTGGACTGTTTTTACAGTAGTCATTCAAACTTTCATATGTTGGGATCTTGTACATTGTCTCTTTCTTTCTTTCTTTCTTTCTTTCTTTCTTTCTTTCTTTCTTTCTTTCTCTTGTCCATTGACAGATTCAACAGCCTAGATTATGTTATTTAATTTATTCCTTGATTCCAGCAATCGGCTTCAATCCAGCCCCTTCAAATCTATGATCACTGCAGTTTGTAGAACATAAAAAAAATCATATGTTTCTTTGGTGGAATTTTAAAAGTTCATTGCAGTCAATTCAATATTATAGCTAGCATATGTTCTTGAAAGTAAAGATTTGTTGAAATTGAAAAACCAGTCTTTCTTATGCGGAAAAAGAAATTTCATAGATATGATGGCCTAAGTATTTTTTTTCTTTTGGCAGTTTTCACTCCAATATTTCAGGTGCCAAGAAAGTTAAACAGTGTGTCATCTCCCCTGCCCCCCATTTGTCCTGCTTTCCAATTGTCCAAGTCCTCCTTTCTGTTCAGATCTCTGGTAACTCTACTTGAACATAGATCTTAAAATTTAGCCTGCCAGACGCATCCATATCCCTCTGCTTGCTCTCTCAGCAAAGATGTCAGATGGACCTCTGATATGTTTTCATTGGTTGCTTTGCTTGGGCTTATCCTTAGCACCCATTGTAGAGGCTTTTACCTTTGGTTGATGTTGGAGGGTTTTTTTCTGTTTTGTTTCTCATGCTGTTAACCATCCAAAGTTGCATTTGCAAGATAGGTGGCCATATAAATCAAATAAATAAATAAATAGGATGCTCTTAGAAGATCGTTTCTGCATTTTAAAAATACTTTGATGGGACACACGTCTCTCAATCCATCAACTTTAATCAAAGCATTTCCATTAAGGGCTAGCCACCCGGCCTCAATGCTTGCATTTAAGTCAAGTACTAATTTTGCTTTCTTCCTAATAAGGTATAGGAAAAAATATCCTTCTGGGTTCGGCTCCAAGTGGGGAAAAAGACACTGGAAACATGGAGACTGCTTGGAAAGATGGTTTAATGGTGGACAGGATCACATGGTTTGAGTTCCTGAACAGAAAAAGGGGCAAAACACAGTGAGTCTCCAGGTTTTATGCCCTCTCTGGCTTTGAACTTCCTGGGGCCCAGAAAGAGGATCCTGATTGGTTGTCAGACTCCCAGGGGGTGGGGGTCTTAGCTAGCCTTGCTGGCTGATGTAATCTTCCCAGGTGTCATGTGGTGAGTTTCTGTTGCTAGATGGGTCCTATTGTGTTACAGATGATGGTCCTTTGACAAAGATTGAGTTTCTGCCTCTGGCCCATTGACAAAGGGTGGGGGCAGGAAGATGGGAGCTGCTTCATCTTTAAAACATGCTTCTCCATTTCTCATCCAGGGAAACATAATATTCTGCCTTTTTAATATTTCCCAAAATATTTCATTCTTCTAGGAAAGGGGTGGGTGCTAACTCCCTACAAAGGTAAAGGCAACACCAAGCAGTGCTTGATGGGATTCCTTGCTTAAGGCCCAAGGATCTTGTACTGTACTTTCTTCCTAGTTCTGAAGATCCCTTTGTTTTTGTATTTTGTTTTGTATTTTGGCCATACCTTTAGTTGATTCAAATTCAAGTTACTATTAAACAGGTAATCTCTCCTTAAGATCTTAGCTCTCCTTCAGGGGCTCCTGCCTACAACTTGGGAACTCTGATTTCCTTAAAATAATGTAGTCATCCCCTTTAAATTCTTTGTCATCCCAGCTTGGCCAGCTTGCAGGCACTTAGAGCTTATGCAGCCCTGTGCTGTTCATAGCCACTAACTAGGTGATGGGAAAGGCTGCCTTTTTTTTTCTTTTATTATTTATTTGCAGACTCTGCTGCCATCAGATGGGGATTAAGGGAATTTCACTCCCCTGGTTCAAAATTGCCAAATTTTGGTGCTCTCTGAGCTTGCTTGTTTTCCTTACCCTAACTAGGTAACCTCATCAGTGCTCCAAAACTGCAAAAGCTTTCAATCACTCAAGTTGAAATATGACTGTTAGATTCCAAAAATCTTTTTAAAATCTGGGGGGAAACCCCCCTATAAACTGCACATCAAATAGTCATGATTTACCACAGACATCCTCACTGCATTATCTCTCAGAGATATGTAGGGTTGCAATTTGTACCCCTACTCCATCTGTAATGCTTGGTGTTGATTATGGGACATGTACTCTAACACATTTAGAATAGAATAACAGAGATGGAAGGGACCTTGGAGGTCTTCTAGTCCAACCCACTGCTTAGGCAGGAAACCTCAGACAAATGGTTGTCCAATCTCTTCTTAAAAACATCCAGTGTTGAAGCATTCACAACTTCTGGAGGCAGGTTTTTCTACTGATTAATTGTTCTCACTGTCAGGAAATATCTCCTTAGTTCTAGGTTGCTTCTCTCCTTGATTAGTTTCCATCCATTGTTTCTTGTCCTGCCCTCTTCTGCTTTAGAAAATAGTTTGATTCCCTTTTCTTTGACAGGGTGTGAGTGCAGGAAGGTTCATTTAAAGGATTTGCATATCTGCTGTACATAGCCAACTCTGCTAACCAAATTTGGATTGCATACTATCAATCATATTTTTCAGGGAAAGCTACTGCAACCAAGGAGGCAGCAAATCCCACACTTACTTGGGTAATGAAATGTCTGCAAGCAACCTGTTCTTGACAGATTACTTGGAAATGTTTTCATCTTGTAAGGAAAAGTCATCTGATAAAAGTTGGAGATCTAGCAACTTCACTTTCACAAAACAGTAAAATAATAGGGCTTTAATGTTGCTTGTGACTATTCGTTGTCAGCAACAAATATCTATGTACTAATAACCAATATGAAAATGCCAAACTAAGATGGTAACGCTGTGGTTTTTAATCGGGTAAGTTCTAAGTCAGGGCTTCAAATTGAGCTTCCCAACACTTCAGAAGCTCTGGTCCTTCAGGGGCCAGGCTAAAAGGTTTTGATTAGAGCATTTTGCCTCCTATAACAGGGGTGGGTTCTAACCACTTTACTACCGGTTCTCTTTGTGTGCGCGCTTTGCACGCAATCGCCTCTTCGGTTGCGTGCTTTGCACGCGATCGCCATGCACATGCTCACTTGGTCGCCTGCGCACCAAACTTGCGCTTTGCGCAAGCACGTTGCGAATCTGCCCAGCTGAGGTGTGGCAATCCGCTCTGCCGCACCTCTCAGCTGGGCGACAAAAGAAGAAATATAAGGTCAGCATAATGCCGGGGCGGGTGGGAGAGCCCAGCTGCTGAAGACAGAGAACCGGTTCAGTGACGTCATATCGTCACCGCTACCGGCTCTCGCGAACCAGTGTGAACTGGGAGCAACCCACCACTGTCCTATAAGCTTTGCATTCTCTATCTGTGCACTTCAAATACCACAAAAATCAAGAAATTATAAATTTTAATTTGTTTTTAAATTATTGGGGTTTTAATATTTCTATGGCCAAATTTATTTAATTGGATTTTAGTTGGTTTTAAATGTTGTACTTTTATGTTTTATTTATGGCTGTTCACCGCCCTGAGTCCTTCGGGAGGAAGGCGGTATACAAATTAAGTAAACTGAAACTGAAACTGAAACTGAAACTGAACCAACCATTTTCCCAGAGATGGGGTGCTTACAGCCTATGGGCCAGTTCCCACTCTCAACCGAATAAAGAATAAATAGGTGCTTTAAAATGAATAAATGCTTCATTTTAAATTAAAACACCATGAAGATCCCACTGAGCAATATTTAAAAGGATCTAAACTTCACTTGCTTCAGAAAGAAAATAACTGGATGATATAACGCTAAAGCTATTCAGACTGTACAATTCGTAGTAATAATCCTTTTACTAAGTATGCTTTTTTCCCCTATACTTTACACTTACATACTCATAAGTGTGTAAAACGATCATAAGTCACTTTTTTCAGTGCTGTTGTAGCTTTGAGCAGTCATTAAGTGAACCGTTGTAAGTCAAGGACTACCTGTAATTATTTGTATCTTAAGTACCTTTGAGGTTTATAAACTTGCTTTTTCAAAATGGTAACTTGACTGCTTTTAGCTTCCATTGTTATTTTACATACTTGTCCCAGTCCAGTCAATTGTTTATATGTGTGATGGTATGTGGGGATGACATAGGCCCAGAGACACTGCCTAGGAAATGATCAGATAAGAGACAACATAGCCCACAGCTCATGGGTGAAATGCTCCTGGATTGGACTGGATCGCCTGATCCAGTAATGATTTTTCCCTGTGGTTTGGCAATCTGGTAGCGATTTTTCCCTGTGGTTTGGCGATCCAGTAGCGATTTTTCCCTATGGTTCAGCGATCCGGTAGCGATCACCGCCTGGGTGTCATTACTTCCTGGTTTTAACCAGGAAGTAATTTTTTTTACCTTCTGCACATGTGATACGCGCACAGGGCATGTGATACGCGCACAGGGCACGTGCACTTCTGAACCAGTAAGGAAGGTAAGTAGATTTAACCCCTGCCACAGCTGGACTGTGGGCAGGAGAAGAGGCGGAGAAGAGTAGAGACCCTATCCAATTTCCTAGGCTGTAAAGGAGAATTGTACTTTCAGATTTGCAAGATTCTATTAATGTAGTCCTACAACGAAGTAGGATTAGTCCATCTGGTCATGTTGCCTGTCTTGTCCACCTTGTAAGCTTGACAATATCATGATCTTTAAAATAAATCCTAATGTGGGGAAAGGGGCAGATGTAGCCCAAATTTGCAGTAAATGACTTTGTCATAGGATGATATTTAACAGGGCAATACCATCTCTCATCCATCTTTCATATTGTATGAAGCACATGGGAAAAAATGAAGAATCCTGTTAATAGTTGATGCTGTCCAGTCCAGATATGGGGTTAGGGTTACTCTCTGATAGGTCATGAGAAGTTCTGAACTCATCCTTCTGCTGAAAACACTTTATACATGGGAGTTAATTCATCACTTGATACCTGTAAAAACAGCCAGTGACTTTCATGTAGAAATGAGGCTTCTCCCATGAAATTTTCATAATACTTGCCATTTCAAATGAACCTCCATTCAGGAGATGCAACTCATACACACGAGAGCCAGCCTGGAGAACATACCTATCAATAAGAGCCAGGTCTCTATGAGACCAGGCCGTGCATTCAAAACAAGAGAAATTCTGTATTTTGTTCAGGTGAGTTTGTTACCACTTATTCACAACTGACATGTAGGAACAGCTATTGTGTCTAATTATTCAGAGTGACCATAAGAAAAAAGTAAAATTGAGCCTGAGGAGAAACCACTGCCTTAGGTCCATGTCTTGCTTGAATCATACCTAGCAACTGGAGCGTGAGTTGCTGGTTGGGGGGGATGGGGGGCAGCCTAGCAAAGAGGGTTGTGGACTTTCAGCTGCATGGATGGATGGAAAAAAGGGAGTGGGGAGAGATGAGTTTAATTTATTCATCATTGCTTATAAAGGAGATGGGGCAGGAAACTGCAGCTGGATGAGGGAGGGCATTCAGAGGAGATGACTGGTCTTTGGGATACATCCATTAAATCATTTCTTTGAATGGCAGGGAACTGGGGCAGGGACTATGCAGCTGGAACAGAGGGCAAAGTCAGCTCAGACATTTGATTTATAAATAGAAGGAGTACAAATGGGAAACATGGGTATGATTTTCGCAGCTGGAAGTGGGAGAGAGCGGGCTTATTGACCTGCCTCGCTCCGATCCTCTGACTCTCACGGAAACCATAGGGGTGAAAGTCTTTCCATGACTTGCTAAGCTGGTGGGGTGTGCACTGGGGTGTATGTGTGTGTTTTAATTTTTTTTTTTAGAGGAGTGAGGTGGACAGCTTGTTCACCTGCTGGTAATTTTTTTCCCAACGAACTCTCACAGCTCTATTACAAAATTACTCCATAAACTTACACAACTGGATGCCTGCCAGGAGAATGTCATTATTAATTCTGCTATAGAAAGTGCCAACAGAACTGAAATGCTCTCGGGGAGACGTAGCTAAAAACGTACAGAAAACCCCCTAACCCCTAGGAGAATCAGAATGAACAGAATTCCTCCATATGGATCCCAGCTGTGCTCCTGGGGGTTTCATTGTTAATATTATTGTTATTTCTATTACTAAAATTTGGGTCAGGCATGAGCTAGAATGACCAGTGCCAGCTCTTTTACCTTTGAGAAAGTGATTGTATGATTTAAATGAAACAGAAGATCTTCTTTCATCAACCACAGTACTTGAAAAATGTGTTTATCATGAAATGTGAAAGACTTACAGTATTGCAGGGAGCATACAAAAGTAGAGCAGAAATAGTAACGTTGCACATCTACACCTCCCAGTTGATAAATGGACTATTAATAGTTTTTTTAGAATGCCAATCCTAAGAGCCTTCAACAGAATTATCTCACTGCAGAATAATATCCTAGAAATCAGGATATACATTTACCAATGAGGGTTTTTCTTTTAAAAAAAAACTGATAAAAAATAATTACATTTTAATTGAATGTAAATTTGAAATTTATTGACTTCATCTGGAATTTATTCATTCTAAAACAACCCTTATAAGTTAGAACGATTACTGGAAAAAGAAACCAAGTAGTGAAACAAATAGATTAGAAAGCCAAGCATTTTATCAGCACCTCATAGATAAATTTGTTTTAGATATTTCATCCCATCTTTATTATTTTTTAATACAAATAATAACTCAAGGTGGCAAACATACCTAATACTCTTCCTTCCTCCCTTCCTCCCACAAACTTACCCTACAAGATAAAGTTGGGCTGAGAGAGAATGACTGGTCGAAAGCCACCCAGTGTTCATCCTAAGGAAGATCTGGAACTCATAATCTCCTGGTTTCTAGCCTGCGTTCTTAACTACTAAACCAAACTGGGTCTTTCCATAGGTATTATAAATATTTACCACAACATTCCATCCAGATCCATCTCCTTACAGTGAAATGGCAAATTGAAGTAAATGTCAACAGAAGTAAGATAACTTGCTTAACCTTGTACTCTTTTTTCTCTCTCTCCTTTATTTTGATGTTAATTTAAATCAAATCATTTTCTCTGCAACTATTTTAGGCTGACTGGCATCTGTGTCTGATCTAACACTCGATTCTTTGCTTTTAAAGATGAACATTAAATGCCAACCTGGTCATATTTACTGTTGAGTCACTTTGTAGTTCTATTTTCATCTGCCTTAAAAAGATCCTGTTCATGCAAGCTAACGGCTCTGTGAATGTTTGTTTATTTTGCAAAATCAAATTGCACCCTCAGGATGAAATCAGAATCAAGCCTGTGGCATCAGGGGAAAAAAAGGGTTTTCAACCTTTATCTTTCAGTAATGAGGTTCCAGTGAAGATTAAAGCCCATATATCTACTAATGGGAAAATCTCACTGAAGAAAATATTAGACCATAGGAAAAAAATGTGTGGCCACTCATTACAGTGCAACCAACACAAGCTATGAAAAGGACAACACTTTTCATCAAAAACATGTCAGAAAGAGCCAACAACTCATCACCATAGCACATAAACCAACTAAAGCCCCCCAAAGGATCTTAAGTACAAAGACTTAAGAAGTACTTAAGTACAAAGTAACTTAAAAAGACAAAGCATGAATCAATTAAAACAAAGTGTAAGGATCATAATAGTCTATGTAGTGGTGGGTTGCCCCCGTTTCGTACCAGTTCGCAAGAACCAGTAGTAAAACCGGTGGGAGGCTCCGCCCACTGACCCAGACATCATTATAGGTGATCTGCACATGCGCAGAAGCGTGGGCGCGATACAAACCGGTAGTAAAGGTAAGTAGAACCCACCCCTGCTATGTAGGGCAGAGAGGCAAAAGACTTCTTAGAAACCAGATGTGTGCGGTTATAGGGTCTTTTTAGAAATCAAGTGCTATCATATCCCAAAGCAGAGGTGAAATGTAAAATATGTTACTACTGGTTCTGTGGGCATGGCTTGGTGGTGGTGGGGGTAATGTGACTGGGTGGGCGCAGCCAACTTTTTTTAAAAAAAAACTTTTCAAAGGATTTTTTCTAATGCTTTGAAAAGCCTCTCTGCCAATCAGGAACTCAGCTGGGATCGTCAGAGAGGCTCTTTTAAAAATGCCTCTCTGCTGATCAGGGAACTCAGCTGGGATCGTCAGAGACTTTTCAAAGCATTTTTTTTAACCACCTCTTCAGCCAAGAGGTTGCAGAAAAAAATGCTTTGAAAAGCCTCTGATGATCCCAGCTGAGCCGCGTGATCATCAGACACTTTTTTTTTACTTTTAAAAGCATTTTTTCATCAGAAGAGGTTGTAGAAAAAATGCTTTTAAAAGTTAAAAAAAAAGCCTCTGATGCTTGTGCGGCTCAGCTGGGCATGGGGCGGGGGCGCAGGGATTTTTGCTCCCGGTTCTCTGGACCACCCGCCGCCATCGCTACGGGATCAGGTGATCCGGTCCAAACTGGGAGCATTTCACCCCTGTCCCAAAGGTGTTTTTTTTCAAGAGAAAACGGGACTTTCTTTCTTTTTCCTTGAAGACATTTTGCTTTTCATCCAAACTGAACTGAAGAAGCTTCTTGGATGAGACATGAAACATCTTCAAGGAAAAACAAAGAAAGTCCAGTTGTCTCTTGAAAAAAGGACAACAATGGGACAACAATGACCTGGATGAATTAGAATCTCCATAGACAAGTACTATCATACTCACACAGAGTGGTAAAAAACTAATCAAATATATGGTTGTTTAAAGTATTGGAAGCTTTGTTTGTTGCAGAATTTGACCACAAGCCTTTATTATCTATTGCTAAGAAAGCAAAGGGACGTGGTGACTCAGTGGCTAAGACACTGAGCTTGTCGATTGAAAGGTTGGCAGTTCAGCGGTTCAAATCCCTAGTGCCACATAACAGGGTGAGCTCCCATTACTTGTCCCAGCTTCTGCCAACCTAGCAGTTCGAAAGTGCATAAAAAATACAAGTAGAAAAATAGGGACCACCTTTGGTGGCAAGGTAACAGCGTTCCGTGCACCTTTGGCATTTAGTCATGAGGCCACATGACCACGGAGATGTCTTCGGACAGCGCTGGATCTTCAGCTTTGAAACGGAGATGAGCAATGCCCCCTAGAGTCGGGAACAACTAGCACATATGTGCAAGGGGAACCTTTACCTTTACCTTTAAGAAAGCAAAGGTATATACAAAGAGTCATTTCCTAGCCTCAACTAAATGACTTAACTTTTGAGTTAATGCCAGGAAAAGATCAGGTACTAGCAAACACATTATCCAGAGTTTTGAAAGTATTGCCAGAGAAAATGCTGAGAAATTTGGTATTATCCATTTCAGCTTGATAGAGAAAAGCTGCCTTGTGTCAGAAGAAATACAGAAATTTGGAGAAGCCACAACAAATGACTTCATTCATGCTAGAGTCAGTAATCAAGGCTATCACTACAGCTAGTCAGGTCAATTTTCACTTTAAAATAAAGGTAGTCTTCATAATGGAACAGTTCTCAGAGGCCTCGGATATATAGTATGCAAAATATTGCAAAAGACAACATTCAGATAATAGATACAAGGCATTCGGGCACTGTAAAATGTGAAAGAGAAAACAAATATATTATCTTTGGTAGTATAACATAGTCATCAGTGGAATACGTAACGAAATTTCTAGGCAATAGAAATGTATCCTTATGTGAATAAATTATTATTGTATTGAGTTAGGCAAAGTATAAAGTGGATGCTAATATTGTTACATATTCTGATTTAAAATGCTAATGCTAATTCAAATGCTGTCTTTTCAGACTCGGATGCAGGGCCATAGTTAGCACTCTACTTGCTAGATACACAGTTGTCAAGGAATCATAATAGTTATGGCAATGGTACTTTTACTGTAAGAACTGGGCACTGGTAAAGAAAAAAGTAAGTAAGTAGGTAAATGCCTTTAAATCATGGATTTGAAAATGGTTACTATATATTATTATTATTATTATTATTATTATTATTATTATTATTATTATTAAATTTGTATCCCGCCCTTCTCCCAGAAGGGACTCAGGGCGGTGAACAGCCAGAATACATACAATACAAAAATTAAGATAAATTAAAAGATATTAAATCGATCGGCCTCCCAATTTAAAACCCCAAATCTATAAAATTCAAAATCCCAATTTAAAACTATTTAAGCTAGGCCGGCTTGCTGGAATAAGTAAGTCTTCAAGGCTTTGCGGAAGGTACGAAGGTCTGGGATCAGTCTTATTCCAGGAGGTAGCTCATTCCATAGGGCGGGTGCCCCCACAGAGAAGGCTCTCCCCCTGGGGGCCACCAGCCGACATTGCTTGACTGACGGCACCCTGAGGAGGCCCGCTCTGTGAGAGCGAATTGACCGGTGGGAGGTTATCAGTAGCAGCAGGCGGTCTCGTAAGTACCCTGGCCCTAAGCCATGGAGCACTTTAAAGGTGAGAACCAATACCTTAAAGCGCACCCAGAAGACCAACGGGAGCCAATGCAGCTCGCGCAGGAGAGGCGTTACATGGGAGCGCCCCGTCATGGACTGTAAAAAGAATTAATTCTGAACCAAATTAAGGTTAGCTGTTCCCTTGTAGCGATGATTAGGAGGTAAAAACTATGAGCATAAGATGTAAGGAGATAATGAATTGGAGGAAAAAAATGATGTTTGGCAAGATTTAAATGAAAGAGAAGGTAACAGATAGGATGACAATTCAACTGGAATGTTCTTGGAAATGTTATGAGGCATTATTGAATACAGATCAGGATTAAGATTTGTCCATATTGTCAGCAGGAGTCAAATTTAACCCAGTAGAATCTAAATAGCTAATTGCAGCATTTAGAAGATCATATCAATCTTGCATTATTTAAATTCAGTTGGCTTTCAATGTATCGCATTAATCCCATGTTATCCACAATCAAACTTCCCTGCAAATGAAGATTACCTACTATAGCAAGCCAGATACAGGTAATCCTCGAATTACAAGCACAATTGAGCTCAAAATTTATGTTGCTAAGGGAAACATTTGTTACTGGTGAGTTTGCCCCATTTTACGACTTTTCTTGCCACAGTTGTTAAGTGAATTGTTGCATTTGTTAAGTTAGTAACATGGTTGGTAAATGAATTTGGATTCCCCGTTGACTTTGCTGATCAGAATATATCGATATTTATTAGAACAAGATATGATTGAGGAACAGGTGAAAGAAATGATGATAATTTGGTGTAAATATTTTGGGCACAATATTGATTTAGACAATTGGCAAAGTTTACGGGGGGGGGGGAATTTAAAAATTACACTAGCAACCTCCTATAAAGAAAACCTCTATAAGAGGTTATACAGGTGGCACCTTCCCCCCACAAGATTAGCCAAGCATCTGAATTTTGATCATGTGACAATTGGGACTGCAACTGTCAAAAGCATGAAAAATGGTCATAAGTCACTTTTTTCGGAAACATAACTATGGATGGTCACTAAATGAACTTCTGTAAGTCAAGGACTACCTGTAGTAATTTGGGAACTGATCTGTACATACCAATGTTAAATATTACTGTATTGCCTTTAGTGAAGAAGTAGTAGCTAGGTGGTGGAAATTGTATATCTTAGAAAACCAAGAACTTAGCTTCCAGATGTAATTAATTGACCTCATCATGTACATGCCATCTTGAATGCAGATGAGGCAATAAATATACAGTATGTAAAAACCTTAAAGGAATATAGTGAGATGAAGCTGTGTTGTCAGGGTGGAACTGTTTCTATGAGATGTTCTGCAGAAAATTAAATTGAAAGAGCTGCCCTTGTTGTAATGCCCTTCAAATGATTAAGAAAATGGTGCAGATATAATCTCTTTCCTTTACACCGTTCCTTGAAAGCTTTTCCACTACATTGTTTTCACGTTCCTTTTGAATTAATGATGGGTCCATTTGTCACTCCACTTATTCTACTCTTCATTCATGTTGATATTTTTCCAAAAACAGTAAAATTAACATAAAAACAGGATCTTTTTCTTTTTTTACATTGGCATATTGCCTACGTATCTGTAGCCCTCCAAAATACCACATTGAGCATAAAGGTTTATGAAGCTCCAGGGTAAAGAAAATTGAAGAGAATCTGGAATAAATTGGCCTGGATTAACTCAGCTGAATCTAATATACAGTACGTCCCCAAGGCACCTCTTTTAGCTGCTCTAAAGAAGTTTCCTATGTTTCAAATGAGAGACCATGCAATCCACTTAGAGTTTGTAAAAGTAGGGTATAAAGCTTGTAAATAATTAAGGCAATAAGTAACTACGTTTGCCCGTGTAAAATAAAAAAAAATTACTAAATTTTATAAGGTGAAATTTTAGACATTTAGTCAAGAACCATCAATCATAAACAACATTTTTATATAATGTTTCCAAAACTCTGCTCTCATTAGCCAAAGTTGAAAATTATTTAACATTTATAAGGACCCCTTAAAAACAGGCCCCAATATTTTCCCGTAAAGGACTGTGTTAACTGACAATGGTTTTTCATCTGAAAACCTGTTGAACCCCTGAAAGGATTTTCAGATTGTTACTTTCCAAAGTTAATATAAGTAGGCATACTTCATCTTCTCATTGCTAACCAGAATGGCCTTTTGTATCCTTTGGATGACAAAAACACTTGTGATGATAAGATTGGTGACTAGGAAAGGAAATAAGTTTGCCAATTTTCTTGCCACTGGAAAAAATATTTCCTTCTCCAATTAATAGTTCTACAAAACTATTTTCCACAAAAGGACAATTAATTTTCTTCCCTTGGAAATTCCAACACTATATCGTGCTCAGTGTTTACCCTTCTTTTGATGTGTACTTAGAGCATTTCCCAAGTTGAAATATCTCTCAGATTTAATATTATTTTTTCATTAAAAAAAAAACCTATCAGTTTTAGAGAGAATGTTGCCTCTTCAAGACTTCTTTTCAAGATGTTTTATATGACAGCTCAAGATATTTTGATATTCAGACAGCTCAGGGGTGATTTTTGGCTGCCAACCATAAGATCATATTCTCTTTTTATATATACCATCTTTCTGCCTGTATATCAAAGTGGTTATATTTTAAAGCTAAACTAATTTGTATTTTATTTATTTAATATGTTATTGTCCTATCCCTTGGTCACAAAGTTTTAATTGTGCTTTAGAAATCAAAGAATGAAAACCATGTAATAGCTATCAAAAACCCACATTTATAAAAAAATATTAATGCACTTAATATGGAAGATAAAAATTATACATCTATGAAAATTCAATAATATGCATAATAGTGATATGAACTAAAACTTAAAAAACAAAAGAAAAAGACCCATGTAGTGTTAATATGAAGCTAAGTCAATCTTTACCATATTGTTACATCTACATCAGTGGTGAAATTCAGCCGGTTCTATCCGGATCGTGTGATCCAGGAGCAGCGACGGTGGGAGGCTCCGCTCACCCACCCAGATGTCATCACGTCCCATTTTTTACCCTCTGTGAATGTGCGGAAGGCTCTGCGCATGCGTGGAGGAGGCACGCACACTCACATTTGTGAACCAGTAGTGAAGGTAAATGAATTCCACCCCTGATCTACATCATGTAGAAACATACTGCTATAGCTTTTCATTTTTATAATATAAAGACATCCAAAAAAATTGACTGAGAACAATTCTTGAATCTATTTTGATATCTGGAGTGTTGTTTTGATTCTGTCTACATACGATAATTGTCTTAGCTGAACTACACTCAATACAGTGGTGTGTTTAAATTCTATATATACAATTTTAACAATCCACAATTAAAAATATTTAATAAATATTTATTAAATCCCTTGAGACATTTCCTCTCATTCCTGAAAATAAGGACATCTAGAATAAGTTGCTGAACACACTAGCACTTTTTTTTCAGGCAGTTACAATGGGGATCAGCATCCTTTAAATATTCCAGAAGGATAAGATTTCAAAAATGACCTAATCCCAGTTTTCAGACCATCAGCCTTGAAGAGGAAAATAAATGTAACAAAGTAAAATAGAGGGGGGAAAAGAGTGCATCTTAATGATCCTCACATATATAGTCATCACCAGAGAAATAACAGATAATTTAAAGATACAGAAAAAATAATGCTGAGATTAATTTTATACAACGAAATAAGAGGAGAGAAAGACAGGGAACTCCATTGGATATACAATTTAAAACAAAACCCACACAGTAAGATACGTTAGAGTCAAATAATTGAGCTAGAGCACTTCTACATGAAAATTCTACACCAGTTTTGAAGCAGTTTGAGACCTCCATGTTCTCATGACACTGAAAATTTGATTTATTTCTAGACCAGCTAAAGTATAGATCATTTTATTTTATTATTTAACAAACTTATATAATCCTACACCTATTAGATGGAATTCTGGGCATCAAATTGAATAAGTACACTAAAAAAAAACACACACACACACCTTTAAAATAATAAACATTAAAGTCCCAATAAAACTCACATTCATCAATCAAATATTTTTACCAGCCCCATCAGCAGCTGCAGCTTCAGAATGCTCTTCAAGGGCAGCCCCATGTAGAAAACACTACTATAGTCCAACTGGAAAATGACTATGAGTTACTCCCCCCAATCTTGGAAGGGACACAACTGATGTATAAGATGTATTGAAACTGCTGCAAAGGATTTTCATTTTGTTTTCCTTTTGAGACCCACTAGCACTAATATCCACTAGAGAGCACTTGTGCGTCACCCCTTCTCTTAGGTCCTCTAAAGGTAATGCCAGCTTGATGGCTTGATGGCTCCCTCTCTGTAAAGACAGACCACAGAAGAAGGAGAAGTGAATTGACATGTGTTTGGACAATTGTCCTCTTCTCATAGCAACAGACAAGCTGGTCTGGAAAGCTTAGTATTTATTTGTTCTTTCTCTCTCTTTTTTTCTTTCTCTTTGTCAAGTGGATATGAGTTTTTTATTGCAGAAGAATTTGGGGCAGTAATTTCCCACTCTTGGTCTTAGTGTTTCAAGGCTAGAAAAGTCAGAACTGTCAATGATTGCTCCCTAAAGTAGTAGATCCCCTTGATGTCTATGGAGGTTCTCAATCATCTAATTCAGGGTTGGCCCAAAGTGCTTTTTTCAAGAGGCAGCTGAACTTGTTTTTCTTTGAAGACGTTTCGCTTCTCAACCAAGAAGCTTCTTCAGCTCTGATGAGAAGTGAAAGATCTTCAAAGAAAAACAAGAAAGTTCAGTTGCCTCTTTAAAAAAGCACTTTATTTTATTTATTTACTGGTTCGATTTATATGCTGCCCTTCTCCGGAGACTCAAGGCGGCTTACAATGTGTTAAGCAATTTTAATTTAATTTAAAATTTTAATATAAATTTAATTTAAAAAATTAATCTTTGGGGATAGATCCACTTGAACTGACCAGCTTGAATTGCTGAAACACCTGTTTCAAAATATTGCTGCTCAGAACAAACAATGTTATGCCCAGTACAGCACTGAACTCAGTTAGCATAGACTGATCAATTTTTTTATGAAAAGGTTCTAACCCAGGTATTATTTCCTCTCATGGTGATAGAAATGTGATACTAGAAGTCAGCCTCATTATCTGAGACTTAAAATTCATTCTTAGGCTGAAAATAACCTAAATTCAATGAATTTATCATCATCTGCATTATCTCTCATTTGTCTTTAGAAAAAAGTTTGGTGTAGAAATAGGATCAAAGCTCCCTGAGAATTCTGAGATCTTCCAGCTTATCTGAAGGATGCTAAGGTGGAGAAGATGACATAATTCAAAGCAGCCAAGCCAAGAAAAGCTCTGAGAATTTATGTGAAGAAGCACTTAGTAGTACTTTAACTGTGGTTTTAATAGTTTCGACTTCAAAAAGTGCACATGGATTTTAGGAAGCGGAGCATAAAGTGAATCTATTGCAGATTGCCTACTTTCCCTAAGTTTTTGTGGAATGTAAGATACCAGTAATGAATCCACTCATTTAGTGTATTGAGTGGAATAAGCAGCCTTAATCCTACTGCAATGGTTGTACAAACAACTAGGAACTTTATTTGGCAAAATCCTGGAGATTTTGCCAAATCATCTGTCCAGCTCATCTGTCTGGAACCCGCACTACATATCAGACATTAATACAATTGAGAGAGTCCAGAGATATTTCACAAGAACAGTCCTCCACTCCTCTGTTCACAACAGAATACCTTATGCCACCAGACTTGAAATTTTGGGCTTAGACAATTTAGAATTATGCCACCTTTGATCTGTGTAGTAGTACATGAAATTATCTGCTACAACTTGACAATTGACAATTATCTGTCAATGACTACTTCAGCTTCAACCAAAAACAATACACAAGCACACAATAGATACACACTTAAGGTAAACCCTTCAAACTCGATTGCAGAAAATACGACTTCAGTAACAGAGTTGTCAATGCCTGGAATGCACTACCAGAGTCGGGGAAGAAACCGACTCTGTGGTTTCTTCCCCAAACCCCCAAAACTTTAACCTTAGACTGTCTACTGTTGATCTCACCAATTCCTAAGAGGTCTGTAAGGGGCGTGCATAAGCGCACCAGCGTGCCTACCATCCCTGTCCTAATGTCCCCTTTTATTCTTATACATTTCATGTATTCACAATCATATTTATACTTTTATCTGTAATCTTACATATGCTTGACAAAATAAATAAAAACATATTTAAAAATTGTATATCCATATTTTAGCCTGCAATTATACAATAGATGAAAGATACAATAGCAAGTTGTTTAAGTCATTGGGTTGGATTAAGAGCCAGTGAAAATATTATTCTCTGGAAATTCCAGGCAACGATTTAAGGGCAAGGCAGGAATGTATGTTATGAATGTCAAGTGCTGATTCACTATACTTCCACCACCATGGTTCTTAGGTATAAGTATTGTAAAAATGTGATTAAAAGAATAATGCATGCTGCTTTCTTATTACTGTTGCAAAGCTTTCAAGTTGCCAACTGTGATCTTGGGCCATAATGAGTATTGTTATGTTGATCAGAAATAGTGCAGGTTGTCTTGTCTTTAAAAAGACAAGGCGTTGCGAGTCTCCGGAGAAGGGTGGCATATAAATCAAATTTTTTTTAGAAAAATGGTTTGTCTGGGAGATCTAAAGAAATTCTCATGTTCCCAAATGGAAAAAGAACAACCAGGGTGGAGAAACTGCTCCAGAGATAGATTTTCTCTGAAAAGTTCCTTTTTTAAAAAAACTGAGAAGTAGTAGTGAGGAAGAGACACTGAACAATATCTGAATCAGGGGTGGGTTCTACTTACCTTTACTACCGGTTTGGAACGGGATCGCACGCATGTGTGAGCGAAGCAAGCGTGCGCGCCTTGCTTCTGCGCATACGCAGATCGTTGATGATGACATCCAGGGCAGTGGGCGGGGCCTCCCACCAGTTTTACTACCGGTTCTTGCGAACCGGTCTGAACTGGGGGCAACCCACCACTGATCTGAATCACAATTTCCAGAAAGGGAGAGTCTCTACTTCGCAAAATAGCACCTCTTCACATCATCCTTTCTACATGTTGGAGGGGGGAAAACAGTTCTTGATCTGGATAGTTTCTCAACCCTGAATTCATCAGGATTGTATAAAGCAGTTATTGCTCAAATTTGGTGGCTTTAGGACGTGTGGCCCTCAACTCCCAGAATTCCCCAGCCAGCATTACTGGCTGGGGAATTCTTGAAGCTGAAGTCTACAAATCTTAAAGCCACCAAGCTTGATAACACTAGTATAAAGCATTTTTAGATGTTTTCAGATTGGTTTAATGAGAGCATTTACTTCCTTTTGGATTTCCAGCAATAGAGCAGATGTTCAAGCACATACATGCATGGATAGGTGTGTTAATACATTGAGAATATGTGTTGCTTGTACTAATGTTGATTGTGAAACGTTTTTTGTAAAGATTTGCCCTGACTAAAAATTGGCTAACAAGACAAGTTTTCTTCACCAAACAAGATTCATCACCCCTGTGTTTAGAATACAATTTATTCCGGGTATTAGGTCACTGTTCTGCACCATAAATTAAATCCAGGCCAGGTCAACTACATAATGGAGCTCAGAAAGGACTGTCAGGCTACTCCAAATGATAAGCAGAGTGATTGTATATCAGACATTAATAAAATTGAGCGGGTCCAGAGGGATTTCACAAGAAGAGTCCTCCACTCCTCTGCTCACAATAGAATCCCTTATGCCAACAGGTTCGAAATGTTGGGCCTGGACAATCTGGAACTACGCTGCCTACGGTCTGACCTAAGCATAGTACACAAAATTGTCTGCTACAACATCCTACCTGTCAACGACTACTTCAGCTTCAACCTCAATAATACTTGGGCAAACAATAAATACAAACTCAAGGTAAACCACTCCAAGCTCGATTGCAGAAAATACGACTTCAGCCACAGAGTGGTCAATGCCTGGAATGCTCTACCTGACTCCGTTTTTACATCCTCAAACCCCCACAGCTTCAACCTTAAACTGACTAATGTGGACCTCACTCCATTCCTAAGAGGTCCGTAAAGGAGGCGTCCATAAGCACACCAGTGTGCCTACCGTCCCTGTTCTACTGTCCCCATTTATTTGTACTCATTTCCTATGTTCATGTCCATGTTTATACTTTATACTTGTTATCTTGTACATGTTTAACAAATACATACATACATACATACATACATACATACATACATACCATGGAATACATTGTAAAGAGTAAGTTTCCCTTGCTTCCCAGGGAGCAACAGTGTCCTTATTTAAAGAACACCTGTCAATCACTGAAATCCATTCTCCCTTTCTTTCCTATCATATCATTTTCAATAAGAGATGAAAGGGTGTTTTGCTTTGCTTTGGTATCAGTTTCAGCAGCCAAAACAAAGGGATGTAGATGAATCTCATTTAAACCCAGAATCTGAACACAGAGCTGAACAGTCATTATCCACTCTATTTGGGGAAGTGAAAATTGGTTCTGACGTTGGCCTTTAGAACCTGTGGTTTGGCTGAATCAGCCTTCCCACTTACTGAAATGATGTTTTGCGAGGCTGCCTGCTACATTCACACATTAAAACCATCTTGCACCCATTCCCTGATGCTGGATTCTGCATTTGAAAATTTCTCCCCTACAATAGAAATAATAGTAGGAGTAGAAATTCACTAGCAATGCAATCCCATCAATATCAGTTCAGAAACACCCTTTTGTTTTTTACCAGGCTTTCCTTCCACCCAGAATTACAGCTGAAATTTCTAAAAGGGCAAATTTCTCCTAGGCCTAGGAGGGAAAGGCCACTTTAGAGTTAGAGAGCACTGTGCAGGGCAAATGAATACCTGGAATTGTGAAAAACATTCTTTTCAGAGATGACTACAAGTAGGCCATCCCCCCCCCCCCCAATAAATCTGCAGGGAGCGTGTGATCTGTTATCTCTGCAATTTGTGAAAAATGCTATTAAAATCCTGAAATAAGAACTGAGTGGTGCATAATTACATATCATTATATTGCAATTCTCTGTTGAACAAAGTTTATGCACACTGCACACATACACACTTTGAAGGTTTATGAAAAGTTAATATGTGTAGTTGGTGATTTTCTCCCTTTCTCCTCCCTCCCTCCTTCCCTCCCGCTCTCTCTCTCTCTCTCCCTCCCTCCCTCCCTCTCTCTCTCTCTCTCTCTCTCTCTCTCTCCAGTACAGGAGTTCCTTGGATAACACAGATGTCACATGCAATTAAATTAATGTTGTGGGCACAGCTGCTTTGTCAAGAAGCAAGATAAAAGGAAACAATTACCTAATTGAAGAGAATATTTTATTTACCTTGTTGGACGACTTACAGCACATTGACTCATCCAATGCCAACGGGATTTTTTCCCCCTCCTCCCTGGGTGTGAGGGCAGGTTTTGCTTACACACATGTACTGCTGGGAAGCATTATCTGAAATGATGAAGTAGAGGAAGTGAAGCAGACAAGAACATTTTGCAAAGAAAACAGTGCCTTCCACCCCCCTCCTCCCCAGCTTGTCTTCCTCACCTTCTTCATAGCTTTAGGTTGATTGTTCTTAGGCTGTTTGATGGAATTTAAAAAATTCAAACAGTCTTCTCTAGTGTTCAGCATGAATACCATAAACCACATCACTTGGTAAGGAAAGCCATACCTCAGGACCTCACAATGAGGTATCTATTACCAGGAGCTCTCAGAAAATGTTCTTTTAATTGGCTACATTTATCTTTAATCCCTGTTTTGACAGAAAGTCTAACATAACCATATATTACAAATACAAGTCCTCCTCAAAAGCTAGCTAATTTTTGTGTTTGACAGAGTCATTTAGAAAAAAATAACGTTGACCTTTGGGAACTTAAGGGAGGGAGAAGGAATATCTGACATGATGTCATTGTAGCAGAACTTTTAAAAAGTAAGACGTACAGTGGCATCTGTGTGCAAAACCCCAAACAATTCTTAGTACAGCTCTTTAAACATGGCCATCAAACAGTAATAAGACCTTTGGGCCTTGACTCAGGCAGCTGCAAAATCATGTTAAGTAATTTCTATAAGTACCACAGCCATTATAAAGCTGATTAAAGTTTACCTACATTTCATTCCTCAAGTGTTTGGAACAAGAACTGACAAACCAGATGCTTATGGATCATGCATGCTGGATATATTCCATCAAGCACAGCTGTTGCCATAGAAACAATGGGGTAAACAGGACCACTAGTGTCTAATTCTTCACAAAATAGTTCATTCATGTATCTTTGCCAATCTAAGCAAAATTCATATGAATATTCCTTTAAAGGCCATTTTCTCCTCTCCCCAAAGCCAAGTGTTTTGATTTGCATGCAACATTTTAAGACTATGAGTTTTTTATCTTGTCTTAACCGTTGCTCCTTTCCATTATGACATGTTTATAGTAATTTTATTAAAGATTACAATTACAACAGTTCATTATGACATTTTTTTAAAAAAATTGGAATTTAAAAAATTGAATTGGAAGAAGGGACATTTTTCTCTCGCCAACATTTAATGACAAAAAATGAATGAATGAATGAATGATGATATAATAAAAGATTATATTAAAATCAGAAATAAAGACTATACATTCATATATATCTAGCATAGAACATGCTAATTTTGCCCCCACATCATAACTGTGGTCTTAGCTGTTCCAGTGGCTTCAAAAGAGCTATTGCTTAATGTGCACTTCAGTGCCTTTCTTTCACAAGCATAAAGCCATAATGCCACACTCTGAGAAGAATGTAAAGATCAAAGAATGTACAGTTCAGTTTAAATTTTATCCATGGCCACTTTCCAGATTTTTGCCTGTTATTCTGTGCCATTAATTTGTAATTTGTGTGATTTTTCATAAAACACTAGAAATTCCACATTGTTAATTTGTTTCCATAAGATGTACACTTTTGTATGTAATTTTGGTAATTATATAGTGAAACTGTTGGACTAGGACTGTGGAGACCCAGATTGAAGTCTTCACGTGATTGTGGAATTCATTGGATGACTTAAAATCAATTACATCAAATGAACCCACCATTGCTTGCTGAGTTTTTACTTGAACCAGAGTTTACTTCCCCAACTTCACTCCTACACAAGAAGGTAGAAGAAATACAAGTACAACGTTGCCACATTTTTAAGGAAACACTCATCCTTTGAACTGGATGAGATATATATATATATTATATATATATATATATATATATATATATATATATATATATATATAT
>WNWU01000003.1:44140528-44173399 GCA_012654045.1 Ptyas mucosa | reverse complement strand
GTGGCTGTGGCTGTGGCTGTGGCTGTGGCTGTGGCTGTGGCTGTGGCTGCCAGCGTCCCGGTATAGCCAGCTGGTGAATCGCTGGTTATTGGGGGCGAATCATTGGCCCACACAGAAAGGGCCCGCAACTTAGTTGTCCTCCTGGACGCATGGCTGTCTTTAGAAGAGCATATGATGGCTCTGGCTAGGGGGGCCTTCTATCAGGTTCGCCTGATACGCCAGTTGCGCCCCTTTCTAGATCGGGACTCCTTACGGTCACTCAAGCACTTGTCACTTCTCGTCTGGACTATTGTAACACTCTCTACATGGGGCTTCCCTTGGGGTGCACCCGGAGGCTTCAACTGGTGCAGAATGCGGCCGCGCGGGGGATTATGGGAGCGATGGGGCGCTCCCATTGACTCCTCTCCTGCGCGAGCTGCATTGGCTTCCGGTGGACTTCCGGGTGTGCTTCAAAGTGTTGGTGATCACCTTTAAAGTGCTCCATGGCTTAGGACTGGGGTACTTACGGGACTGCCTTCTGCCACCAATTGCCTCCCACCGGCCAGTTCGCTCGCACAGAGAGGGCCTCCTCAGGGTGCCATCAGCCAGACAATGTCAGCTGGCGACCCCCAAGGGGAGAGCCTTCTCTGTGGTGGCACCTACCCTCTGGAATGATCTACCCCCAGAGATACGAGTGATTCCAGACCTCCGGACTTTTCATCGGGCCCTTAAAACCTATTTCTTTCAATTAGCCAGGCTGGCCTGATTTTACGTTGGTTTTTCAAATTGATACTAATTTTAATTGAATGTTTTTAAAATCATGGGCCAAATCTTATTTAATCATCTTAAAATTATTTTAACTTTTGTACACCAATGTTATATTCTGGCTGTTCACCACCCTGAGTCTGAAAGGAGAAGGGCGGTATAAAAATCCAATAAATAATAATAATAATAATTATTATTATTATTATTATTATTAACATCATCAACAACAAAAAAGGCCCAAGATAATGTTCAGAGTTTGATTGATTCTGTTGCATCCCCTTCACCCACAACAGAAACGCTCACTATAGTCAATCTTAACCTCTGTGCTCAACAAATTAATTAAAATTTCCTTTATCCTGTACAACACTAATGGTGAGGCAATATTTCATCACATAGAGGCCTGACATTTTTGGCATAAGGCACCCTGCTCTTATTAGAGGCTGACATGGAAGAGGTTATATAAATTCAGGTTACTCATTTTACATCTGTAGAAAATCAACATTAAAACAACAACAACTCCTTAGAAGTCTGAAGGTGTGTGGGGAGCCTTATGAATATATGAAGGCGATGTAGTGTGTCTGAAGCTTACATACATTGCTAGTACAGCCTCCCCCAACTTGGAATCTTCTTATAAGTCAAAGTCAAAGTCTGCCCAGGGATTCTAGGAAATCCAGTTCAGCACAACTGGAGGACACCAAATTGGGAAAACTTTTATTATTGACCAGTTCTGATTTTATTCTACTCCTTGCTCCTCTGGTTTCCCCCCCCCCCCCATTTCTGGCTTTATTCAACAATTTGTCAGCCAAGCTGCAAACTTTGGACGTTACTTCAATGTTTGGTTCTAACTCTTTAAATTCCATTGGAGTCAATGATGGGAATTTCTGTGCATCCAGGCAATTTTTAGTGCAATCGCGCTGCACCGTTCATGTAATTTTATGGGGTGGGAGTGGGATCCATATGACAATCTTTTCCATTTGTAATCCTCTTGGGTGATCTCATTACTTCCTCTATCTTTTTTTTCCCCCACAACAAAATTTATTAAGGAGGAGAAGATGGAATAGTTATATTTTGCCTCTTGATGGCTAGCATTAGAAAATTTCAACCTAGAAACACTCAACCCAACATTTGTAGGTTAACAACCATGCCCAATTTTAGATATAATGCTGTGTAAAATTGCATGAAAGGACCAAGTGGTTTATATAGCTCTATAAACATTATAAAGAGGACTCAGGCATGAAGACCTTCTACGGAGCCCAAGCATTCCATGCCCCTTACCTAGATTCAGGTTTAAAGACACAGAAAAGTTCAGGTACATGGGCGTTAAAAAGCAAAACCAGCACAATTTGTGTTCAGTGTTTTAGTTTTTTTCTTCTTAGAATTTTTCCCGCAAGAACAGGGTCTGCTTTTTCTTTTGGATCAACCAAATCAGTGGTGGGTTTCAAATTTTTTTACTACCGGTTCTGTGGCTGTAGCTTGGTGAGCATGGCATGGCTTGGTGGGCGTGGCTTGGTGGGCGTGGTAGGGGAAGGATACTGTAAAATCTCCATTCCCACCACACTCCAGGGGAAGGTTACTGCAAAATCCCCATTTTTTCCCGATTAGCTGGGACTTGGGAGGCAGAGAATAGATGGGGGTGGGCCCAGTCAGAATTTTTATTACTGGTTCTCCGAACTACTCAAAATTTCTGCTACCGGTTCTCCAGAACTGGTCAGAACCTGCTGAAACCCACCTCTGAACCAAATGGTAATCCATTGGTTGTGACAGGAACTGACTGACCAGCTTATCTGTTGTATCTGATGTCCTGGGCTGAGAGACAGTGGCCCAAAGTCTCCAAGCCAGCTTTCATACCTAAGATGGGACTAGAAGTCACAGTTCCCTGGTTTCTAGCCTGATGCCTTAACTACTAGACCAAACTTGCTCTCTGTTAGTTTTCATGATATCACTTGCATATATAAATTCACTGTCCATGGTCAAAACTAGTTATTTTATGCTTGTGCTTTCGAAGAATAATGGACCACCCTAAGAACTGGACTGACTACACACTTAGGATCGCTTTCCAAGGCTTCAATTATATACACATTTATGTTGAATTCACTTCAGGCTAAGTACCCATACATTGTGATGTTAGTCTTACCCCAAAGCCTATTCGGTTCACTAAAGTACTGCTTTGGTAATGAATGGGCAGACAAATCCTTCTTCACTTTCATTGATTTCACAGCTCCATAGATGGTAAACTGCCAACTCAGACTATCTAATCATTTCCTTTGGCAAGAGATCTTTATCTGAATATACAGTATAGACCAGAGGTCTTCAAACTTGGCAGCTTTAAGACTTGTGGACTTCAGCTCCCAGAATTCTCCAGCCAGCTAGGCTAAGCTGGCTGGAGAATTCTGGGAGTTGAAGTCCACAGGTCTTAAAGCTGCCAAGTTTGAAGACCTCTAGTATAGACAATATACTGTTGCCCTTGCAAAGAAAATGGGTTTTTCTTTTTAAAAGGCTTTACACTGTGCTTGGGAGAAAAGGGAAGACAGGAACCAGAGCTGGGAAGTGTAGCTTCAGATTTAACTGAGTTAATTAGTTAATTAAATTAACTAGCAAATCCTCAGAGGATTCCCTGGAGAAGGATCCCAATTAAGACAGAGGCAACAGGTAATAATTTCCTCAGTGAGGATAATAAAAAATATCTCGGCAGATATACAAGATTAATCTTCATTTCTGGGTAGTGTTAAGTTTAACCCATTGTTTTAGATGTCTATTATATCTATGCAAGCTTAATTATATATGCTTCTTGGAAACTCTGAGCAGTAGAGCCATCACACCTTGTGATTCATCAATTCTGCTTTTATGAGATATTTAAAGTACTATCTATAAGCAATACTACATTTTTATTTTCTCCAGTACTGTAAATTATATTTTGTACTTTTATTTACTCCAGCATTGATCACTTTTATGTGTGGCTTCTTAAAGTTGAAAAGGGTGTTTTGCATTTTCCCCCTTTTAAATCTACTTTGATTTTATTTATACAGGGTGATATTGATGTAATTCCTTAAAGGAGGGAAACTGATTTCTCTAGTGACTTGCCTTAAAGCTGTAGGAACCAATAGGTGGTGCCACCAAATGTATTTCACTTTTATCATCTTTTTCCTTCTGTTTGCCAGTAAGCAGCCATATGAAAACGGGAAGGGTTTCTGACAGAGCAGGTTGGAGAACTTCAGTCTTTCATTTTATAAACTTTGTCCAGCCGTATACTTTTGTTGCCCAGGGATAGAATGGTGATGAAAATAATTTCAAATAATAACTTATCCTTTTTATTGTGCTTTTTCTGTACTGGAGATCTGGGGCAATTGATTTCCCTTGGACTAGGCTTCAGATGACCTGATAGCTTGTGAGTTTGGTTTCATAGTAGACAAGAGTACAGGGAATGCTAACCTTGTATGTCTTCTGCTTGGGATGTCCTTATGCCCCTCTCCATTGAGAACTAAGTACAAACAGAAGTTGTAAGTTCATGGAGGGCACCACAAGATTGTGTCATTCTTTAAGCCCTTCTTCGTCACATTACCAGGCATATCTGCACTAAATCTATGCCTGTAGCTTTGCACTAAATTTAATAGGACTTAATACCATGTACCTAAACAACTAATACCGCATAACAGGGTGAACTCCCATTACTTGTCCCAGCTTCTGCCAACCTAGCAGTTCGAAAGCACGTAAAAAATGCAAGTAGAAAAATAGGGACCACCTTTGGTGGGAAAGTAACAGCGTTTTGTGCGCCTTTGGCATTTAGTCATGCCGGCCACATGACCACGAAAACATCTTCAGACAGCGCTGGCTCTTCGGCTTTGAAACGGAGATGAACACTGCCCCCTAGAGTTGGGAATGAATAGCACATATGCGCAAGGGAAACCTTTACCTTTACCCTTACCTAAACAACAGTGAGCCTATTGAAGCTATTGTAGTTTATTGTAGTTATAGTTGCTACAATTGTTGCATGAAATAATGTTATTGTCTTCTCAACTTCCCTATTCTGTCCCTTTATTTTTACTCAACACTCCATATCAGTTCATTCTGAGAATTTTTCAAAACCATCCAACACTAAAATTGCAGGCTTAAGTATTAATTGCCACTTGACATTAAGCCAGTCAAGTAATCCCATGTCAATTTTTGTTGTATTAACATTGAATGGATGAGAGAGTTTGCTATGGATACAGGTTAAAAATGTAACCATAAACAGAACAGCCAATCTTTCAATAATATCATTTTAAGAAAACAAGGATGACTGCTACTCTGTTGTAATGAAATTACCCATGTATGGCAGTTTTAGTGAGGTTTTGTTTTTTTTTCCAATTGGATCTGAGGGAATCATACAGATTTTTGCCTAAAGAACGTATCTGACTGAATGATTTCACTTGTTCCCTCTTTAAAATGTATAAAGTCATTGCTCTCTGCTTAATGTACCAAATAGCTTAAAAGCAAAATAACTGTTTCCTCACTTTGGACTCCAAGGTCAAAAACCCAGCGATCCCAACCAAGATGAGACCAATTGCCTTTGGTTAACTAAGGACTAAGGACTACTAGGGGGCTATTCAGAAAGCCACTCTGAGAAGTAAACAACAAATTGTCCTTCAAAAAATGCTACTACAAGTATTGAGATGCTGAGACTGTCAAAAGCCAACATAGGGGTTTTGAAGACCTACCAGCATTTTGTGGAGCATATGTGAAGCATATGTGAATTCCTTGGGATTGCCACTGGGGCTGAGAGGAAGAACCATCTCAGATGAAAAGAAGGCAACTCAAGCTTTCAGAAAGACATGCTGCTTCATGACAAGATGGATTGAAAGGGTCCTTCACTTGCTTCCAGGGGCACCCTCTGCATGTTTCCCCGAACTCTTCTATTTTCCAATAGGTTTTTTTTTTGCCATTCCCAAATCTGTCCCTTTAATGGTTCCATAGCCTCAAAGTATGTGCTCATGTAACGTCACGTACTTCAAATTTTGTCTTCAATACTGTCTTGTTTACTTTCAGCATCAGTCAAACCTAAAATATGACTTAGCAACAAAATTAAGGGCACACTTTACGAGTTCGATTTTTGTCAAGAACTTTGTTTTTCGATAATTCATATTTTCTTGTGAATCACTTTAATTAAATGGATTAGTTAAAACAATCCTGTATAATTGAAATAACGTTTTTACACAGCCATAGATGAGGAATGAACTGATTATATTAAAGTTAGTGCCAAAGAGCCAAGTGCAACTGATTAGATCAGGAGTGTCAAACTCAAGGCCCGGGGGTCAGATCTGGGCTGTGGGATGCTTAGATCTGGCCCACGGGGCTACCCTGGAAACATCAAAGGACCAGTCTACAGTGACTCTGCCAACAAAAACGGAGCTTAGGAGGGCCTCCTGCAGTGGTCTCCCAGCGAAAATGGAGTTTGAGAGCTCCATTTTGGCTGCGACGGCCTCCTGCAGTGGTCTGCCAGTGAAAACGGAGCTCAGGAGGGCCATGTGCTGCCTTCCTGAGCTCAGTTTTCACTTGCAAACTGCTGCAGGAGGCCATCGCAGCCAAAAACAAAGCCCGGGACTGTGGGGTCCTGGTGCCCTGGGAGCTTGAGGGCCAGGCTGGGTGCTTGCCCTCTGCTGCCTAGGGCTCTGGACAGCCTGCGCCACTGTCCGGGGTCCTCCATGTGGCCTGAGAGGGATAGAGTGGATCTTCTGGAGGTGAAGGGTTTGGCATTCTCCCTGGTCTCACCTTCCTCCACTGGAGACAGTGAATTCTCCCAGCCCCACCCAGGCCACCACAGGAGCCCCTGACATGAGTGATGTTGAGCTGGCCACCCCCACCCACCCACCCTGAGGTCAAACAAAACCCTGATGCGACCCTCAATGAAATCGAGTTTGACATCCCTGGATTAGATTGTCTTTGAGTCATTATCAAGTTTGTCTGAAATTTCTATGAACATAGAACCATACCAGACACAGCACAGTAGAAACACAGCTTACACAGAAGCAGGCTTTGAATGAACCCAGGAGAGCTCTCAGAAAAGACAGGTGTTATTCAGAATTCAGTTTGGGTATTCTGAGTACAGTAATTTATTCATCCCCATCTCAGAGGTCTTCTGGCAAATGTACATTAAACTCCAAATCTGGCAGACGACCATTTTTCAACAGACTCTGCTAAGCTGCTGAAATAAGAGTCTGGGATTTAGGCCCCAACGACAAGCAGGTTTTTTGACAATAAGTTGGATTATGATGATTATATTCATGGATCCAGAGACTGGAAGTAAATTATTTCTATCTTCTCTCCATCTGTATTGCAGGTTGTTATAATCCTATCTTGTACCATTTTTATACGGGTGCAATTCCCATTGATGTCAGTGAAATTTAGATCTAAGTAAATATGTATAAGACTGGGCTGTAGGACACTTCAAAGCTTTAAGTGTTTGATCCATGTAGTAACCAGACTTACATCAGGGTCCATATGCACTGACAATGTATGAAATCATAATCTTTTAAGTTGGAATACTCATACAATCTCATCCAGGTGGTTGTAGCTTCTTAATCCTCTATTCATTTTCTTTTTTCCAATATCTAAACCAGGTGTTCTCAGAATTTGGTTCCAAGACCTTTCCTAAGTTAAAGGGGAAAAACCATCTGAGTTTAAATACAAAGCTTTCCAACAATCATTTTGCTAATTCTAAGCAGATCTGAGGAACATGTCCTCCGAGGTACATTTAGTATCATATGAAACATGTTAGAGGGGTCCAGAAAAGCAAAAGCAAACCTCTCTGAAACTCTGAGATTTCTCCATCGCAACCAGGGGTGAAATCCAACAGGTTCTGACAGGTTCTGGAGAACTGGTAGCGGAAATTTTGGGTAGTTCAGAGAACCAGCAAATACCACCTCTGACTGGCCCCAGAGTGAGGTGGGAATGGAGATTTGGCAATATCCTTCCTCCAGGAGTGGGGTAGGAATGGAGATTTTGCAGTATCCTTCCCCTGCCATGCCCACTAAGCCACACCACACCCACCAAGCCACGTCCACCAATTTGGATTTCACCACTGATCATAACCATTTAGCAACCAAATAAAAGAGGGTGTAGACTTGCCAAGTAGCTTGAATCTCTTGGCCCATATAAGAGGGCCAAGAAACTTAGCTGGTGGGAAAGGATAAAGAAGTATTGTGCCTTTCCCAGCATTCATTTGGAGCATATTAAACAAGCTTGCTTTGTCTATTGGATGAGGTCATACAATGAGCTAACCCATGGTTTGTTTAATAAGACTGCACTAAACCACAAACCATGACTTATGAATTACAAATGGATTCACACAACAAACTACCCCCCTCAAAAAAATACCATGGGAAGGGTGGAGAGGTAATAACAGTTTTACATTGGAAAGACTTCCCATATCAGCCCAAACCTGGGCTTAAATGTGGTTCTCTTCTCTATGAGAGCCCCTCAAGTACTGGAAGACTGCTATCATATCACCCCTAGTCCTTAATTTGTTAGCCTAGATCAGTGATGGCTAACTTTTTCCAGACCGAGTGCCCAAAGCACATGTGCACACGCCTGAACCCCAAAAATGCAATGTGCACGCACCATGTACCTGCACCCTGCCTCCCACACACGCGTGGCTTCCTACATGTGCCCTACCCTCAGCGCTTGCAAGGCAGAGACCCGAAGACCAGCTGGCCGGCAGAGCTGAACTGGGGTGATGTCTCGCATGCCATCAGAGAGGGCGCTGTGTGCCACCTCTGGTACGCGTGCCATAGGTTCGCCATCATGGGCCTAGACATACCTAGTTCCCTCAATTGTTCATTACATGGTTTAGCCTCCAGATCTTTTATCATCTTTGTTGCTCTCCTCTTTCTAAAGTCTCAACATCTTTCTCATTTAGTGGTGACCAGAATTGGATGCAGTATTCCAAGTGTGGCCTCACTAGTGCAATATAGAGCGTCACTCTCACTTCACATGATCTTGAAACGGGGATAGTATTCACTTACCTCAGGTACTGGTTCACAAATGGGAGCGTGCACGTGCACTCGCTTTGCTCACATGTGCCACCTCCGTGCATGCGCAGGACCTTCTGTGCATGCGCAGAGCATTAAAAACGGGATATGATGACGTCCAGGCAGGTGGGCGGAGCCTCCCGCAGCCGCCGCTACCAGTTCTCCTGAACCGGATAGAATTGGCTGAATAGCACCACGGCCTTGAATCTATCTCTCCGTTGTTGCAACCTAGGACCGCTTGGATCTTTTGGCAAGTGCAATATGCTGCTGGTTCATACTTAAGAAAAATTCAAAAGTGGAAACACCGATCAAACTGTTCTGGATCTGCAGAGCAACAGAGAAACAGAACAGAAGCCAACCAGAACAACATTCTGGCAATTGTACAATAGCATGGTGAGAATGCAAAAGTTTATAGCAAGAAAAAGGGCTGCAAAAACCTCTTCTGAAAATCTTCATTTCAGTCCATGTTTCCCAATCTCAGATCATCCAAATCAGTGGTGGGATTCAATTTTTTTTACTACCGGTTCTGTGGGTGTGGCTTGGTGGGTGTGGCAAGGGAAGGTTACTGCAAAATCCCCATTTCCTCCCGATCACCTGGGACTCAGGAGGCAGAGAATAGATGGGGGTGGGGCCAGTCAGAGGTGGTATTTACCAGTTCTCCAAACTACTCAAAATTTCCACTACCGGTTCTCAAGAACGGGTCAGAACCTGCTGAAACCCACCTCTGATCCAAATGTTTTAATAGTGCATCTCCCAGAACTGACAGTATGGTTATTCCAGCACATAGATTAGGGTGGCATATTCTAAAATAGCCTGGTCTGCCTTAACTTCCATCACTAGATTCCTCAAATATCACCTCTAGACTGGAATCTCACCTCCTTTCTCTCATCAGATGAGCCCTACCATCTGAATTGTATCATTTCTCTCTTTTTTAAAAAAAGTGGTCACAGTTGAGGGATGAATCGAAATAAATCCAGCAGTGGTGCAATATAATATACGATGCCTTCTTTAAGGCATTCTGTCAATATGAATACATTTAGACTCTTCAGGGTACAGATATAAAGCTGTTCAACCTCCATAAATTAAATTTCTGCAATAAAATCAGTGTGTTCTGTAGAAAATGACATGAAGACATTTCAGGATTGTTGAAATTAATAAATGCTGCCCGTCCCAAGACCTGCCAGGAAGGCTGTAATTCAGCTGACTGTGTTCTCAACAGATGTTGTCTGACTGTCAAAATAATAAAATATCTGGATTTGACTCCAATAGAGATGTGAAATGGAAATAAATAGTAAGCATTTTGCCATCTGTTACATTGCTGAGTCACTGGAGAATACCATCCCCACATCGCACATACTTATACATTAATTTATCTAGAATTGTCTGGCAGCTAAAAGATTCAACAATTTTGTAATTCAGTTATTTCACTGAGTTATGAAAGTAGTACGGAGATATTGCTATCAGGAGTAATATTAGATATAGTAAGGGAAGCGGGAGTCTGGTAAAGAAGTTTTATTCCTTGATTTAAGGGACATCAGTACAACAGATTTTGGATTGAAGAACCATTTTACCTCATCAACAATCTCATTTGTGTATTCATAAAATGATGTCACTGGAGATGGAATATCCTCCTGTTAATGAACAGAATGAATTTGAATTCTGCAAATTAATTTGTTAGAATTGTATTACATTCTAGTATGTATTATACATTATATTTCTGTATTTAAATGCCAGTGATAACATTTAATGAGCATGTTGCATAGTAGAAAGATAGTAGAAAGATTTGTAAACATGCCAGTGCCTACATGCTTGTAGGATCTTTATCTTCAAACAGATCTGAAAATAGTTTTAATAGTTTGGCTCAATCTCAATTCCATTTTAAACTAGAGATTGAAAGGCTGAGCGTGTCAGGAAAAATCCAATATAGTTTTTCTAAATATAACTTACAGGCATTTGTACTATGCTGATCATGCTATTTCCTTTTGGAAAAAGCAACATTATACAAATCGTTAAAAAAATTGAGAAGTAAGATATGAGAAAAGAAAAAGAATGTAGCTAAATGTGATATATTGTACATCAATGCCATTCACTGTACCTTTCCATTTCTTTCTGCCCTTGAAATCCATCCTTGCTTTCTTTATGTCCATATATCACTTCATGAACTTCTATTTGTTCTTTAGACATCTCCCCTCTCCTTTTTCCAGGATTTCATCAGCTCCATCCAACCACAGCTTTTTTGATCTTGCCCTTCCTCTCAACCCATTCACTCTTCTGATTTGTTTTGTGAATCCTCCATCCCTTATTCATTCTCTTCATATAAGCAAACCACCTCAACTTACTTCTTTTATGCTGGTCACTCATTTTGTATTCAATCCACATTCATTCAACACCTCTTCATTCTCAACCCCATCTCTTCTCATTTTATCAAAACAGTTGAGTACTCCATTTCCATGGCATTCCATTTATTTTTAAATTTCTCCTAACATATAATGGACAGAATCATGTTTTCCCCAGACATTTTACTTCTTTTGAGGAATATTTATTCCTTACAACAGACTGCAGATTTTTTGTCAGTATTTTCAGATCTTAAGATTTTCTCCATTCATCCATTTCTCATCTTTACTAAGAATGATATTAAAATATACAAATTCATCTCCTTACCCTTGTTTTTTCCTATTTAACTATAATTTCCAATCATTTGTTCCATTTTCTTTTTGAAGGGACAATTAATTTGGGTCTTTGATACATTGATTTTCAGCCACTTACTCTCTACTGCATCACTGAATCTACCTAAGTGATGCACATAATTCCAGTTCTCAGCCAACAACATGGCCTAGTTTACATACCAAAGTAACATAATATAATGTTTAATATTTAATAGCATAATATCATCACAAGCAACCTATTGCATTTCCTAGGGATGGGAGGATTGGCCTGTCCCCAGTTGTAAGATAATGGAACTAAAAAGACATTTTTAAATGACAAAAAAGCAAATAGATCTACATAGATCTAAATAGATTTAGACTATAGCTTCATTGACCCTCTAAAACCGGGGTGTCAAACTCGTATCATCATGGTGGCATCATATGACGTATTAAGACTTTTTTCCTCTTCACTAAACCAGGTGGGGGCGGAGCCAGTACATGAGGCATCCGGCCCATGAGTTTGACACCCCTGCTCTAAAAGGATGCAAATGAGCAGCTGTCTACAAGGATATAAATCCTTCCATTCCCCACCATCCTTCAGAACTAAAGAAGCTTCTTGGATGAGAAGCAAAACGTCTTCAAAGAAAAACCAGAAAGGTCCAGTTGCCTTCTGAAAAAGCACTTTTGGGACAACCATAACCTGGATGACTGAGAATCTCTACAGACAAATAGATCTACAGTTTTCTTCAGCTGACAAGACATGGATATTGTTCTCCTAAGATTCATGAGAGGACTGTCCCTAATCAGATATTAGTTATACTGAATATGACTGTGGCTGTGTGACATTTTGCTTAAAATTTGTGGGAGAAGGGGACAAAACGTTTAATGTTTGTGTTGATAATTAAATGTTTTGATAATACATTTAATCTGATATTTATCTTTGACCTTTGCAGACCTCACTCTGTCATGATTGCAGTTTCAGTGTCTGTTTCATTATTTAGATGTTCATTAAAAATACATGAAGCCAAAGCAGAGGATATATTTGCAGGCAAAATGAAATTTCAGACTATTATTTCTTGGCCTTTGATACACTCACCAGTGAAAAAGTAGTGCCTCCAATATATGCCTGTTTTGGTTACTTTTTTTCCTCCTTACTGGACAGAGAAAAAAGAAAGGAGTTGTTAATACAGAACAAGTATCTATGTTCCTGAGCACCAATTCCCTGCAAGAATGATTTTACAGTGATGAAAATCCATCTTTACAGAATCTCAGCTAAGTAGGCAAGAAGAACCCTACTTAGTATTGTTTTTGTTTGGTTTTGCTTTAAATCATTTCTTCTCCATATATTCCTTTAGTTTGCATCTTAAACAACCATTATGCCCCTTTACTAGCATCTTATCCAGTGGCTTCAGGCTAGGAAGGAAGATTGCTCAGCCCCAGCAAAGGGCTGCAGTTTTGTGCATACTAACCTGGGAAGATATCCAGTGATGGGATTCAAATAATCTAACAACCGGTTCTCTTCCCTAATGATTTCTTCCAACAACCAGTTCACCAAACTGCTCAGAAAGTTAACAACCGGTTCTCCCGAAGTGGTGCGAAATGGCTGAATCTCACCACTGAAGATATCCCATTTAACTCAGCAAGGCTTATGTCTATCCCAAAGCTAGGATGGCTCTGTAAAAGACTGAAAAAGGATTCAAAACATCAGTCTTTTATAGTTATACAATATCCTATAGAAGCAAATAGTTTTGATTCTGTTATGATCTGTGCAATTGCAGATTTCCATCTTCTCTGCTTTCTAAGTTTCTTTTGAATAATATATGACGAGGGCAGCGGTGAAATTCAAAACATTTTCCCTGCCGTGGCTTGGTGGACATGGCTTGGTGGTCGTGTGACCAGGTGGACATGGCTTGGTGATCATATGACCAGGAGGGCATGGCTTGGTGGTCATGTGACCAGGTGGGCATGGCTGCACAACTGACTCACACACAAAATGGCCCCTGAAACAAGCAGAAACCTCACAGAGTCACAGAGAGCTCAAAAACAAACTATCACACTTTACACAAAAATAACAGACAAGCTACACAACTGACTCACACACAATGCAAAAACAGCTGGACTTCACACAAAATGGCCCCTGCAACAAGCAGGAATCTCACAGGCACAGCTGATTGTCTCACAGCTGATCGGTAGTAAAGAAATGCTAAAAAAAAGTTTTTTAAAAAAGTTCCAATGATTGCCCAGCACAGCTGATTGTCACACAGCTGATGGTCAGAACTCTTTTTTTACTTTTTTAAGCATTTTTTACCTACCGGTTCTAGTGAATAGGTAGTAAAAAATGCTTTTTAAAAGTTTTTAAAAGTTCCAACGATTGTGCGGCACAGCTGATTGTTGTACTTTTTAAAACACTTTTTACTACGGGTTCGGGCAAATGGTAGCAATTATTACTACCGGTTCGGGTGAACCGGCCCGAACAAGTAACATTTCACCCCAGATTAGGGTTAACATATCTGGACCAAAAAATATGGATGTCCACAAGATGGGAGCAAGAGGTACTGAAAATTCTCTTTATTGCCATCTAGTGGTCTTTTGGAGCTGTGTCATTTCTGATCTATATTACTCAGCCAATCCTGAGATGAAATCTGAAGAATATCATATGAAAATATTACCTTAAAAATACTACTATATTAAAACTTTATTTTTTCTCTAAAAATCTTTATTATCCAAAAGGAAGAGGATTGACATTGAGGGTCTTTCCCCACCAAAAAAGAACAGTTTAGAAAAACTACGATAGAAGGAGTAGGGGCTATTCAGAGGGACATGTATGAGTAACATTTCATTATTCAATAATCTGCAGACTTTCTGGCTTCTCATACTTCCATTAAAAACCAAAGAAGACATAGGAAAATTTTCACTGACCCTTCTCCAATAGGGAAGAGTGAGCAGCCAGGATGATTCAGAATGGGCAGGGGTGCATCAGAATGTATAAATAAATACCAGCATCCTCCAGTACCTTGTAGTTAAAAAAATTAATATAAATCCATTAAAAGTTTGCAAATGTAGAATAGAAAAAGTACATTTTTAGGGCATTAGACATACTTTAGCACAGTAAGCTATCATTCAATCCCTGTGAACCTGAACACTAATAACCATGAGCAAAGTTCTTTAACTGTGATTGCAAATGTATCTGTTCACTGCTTTGAATAAAATCAAGATCAATGTAATTTAGAAGGTCAATTCAATCTGATTGTTTTATCTATACCAACAATCCGATTCAGAGAGTCATTTTTGATCAGAGAAATGATGAAATCGCTATCAAAGTGATGCTTTCAAATGAACCTATGAATTGCAACTTACAACTTACTTTAAAAAATAATTACCTGGAAGATTAATAGATTTTATCAGAAAATGCTACACAGTATAAGAGATTAATAGAACCTATCCAAGAAATATACAATGTATACATTTAAAGATGATTTCTCAATGTAAAAAAAAATCAATGTAATAATGCTGTGAGAAAAAGATTGAAAATGCTGTTATCAGTTTTAGAAATTTGATATGGAAAATGAAAAACTTCATACTAGACAGAAGTGACTCTCATGATATCTCTATACACATAAAGTGAAATAATTAGACCTTAGATGAAAAATGCTGACAGTACAAAGAAGGTGCATGATCTAATATCAGAACAAAGTTAACAGATGTCATTAAAAGAGATGATTACTCGATGACAGAAGGTCACACCCAGTTTACTTCTCACAGTTGAAAGATCAAAGTCATTTGTTCAGTTTGAGAAAAGGCTGAAATGGTTACCCAAAGAAAATTCTTTCACATAACATTAAGCTTCCTCTCAGTCTTGACTTTGTAAAATACAAATAATCACGGGAAAATACTATGTAACGTTTTGAAAATCAAATAAAAAATATCTGAAAGAATTCCTTCCTTGAATTAATGTGAGATACAAGTGCAGTAGAATACATGACAAAGTTTGGCAAATATTTTTCTGTCTTTATAAGTTTGTAAGTTTGCAGGTCTTCACACTTCCAGTTGCTCTAGGAAACTTCTATGGAAGGCAAAGTTACTTGGAAGGAAATTCTGTATCTGAGGTACCATAAATTGGTGGATTTCCATCAACTTTACCTCACATGTTTGAAGAAAATGAGAACTGAAAATGATGCAGTTCTATCGTGGGTATGTGGAATTATATTGATATCTCCACCTAATCTAAGAAATACATTTCATTTCATCGCCATCACAGTGGTCCATACTATAGGCCAGAAATATAAAACCAATGTCTAATATGACATACTTCATCCAAGAATTCTTATTCTCACAATTGCTAAATCTCTCTTTGATTTAATTTTCTGAAACCTTCTGAAAATAGAATACAGTTTACTTATCTCTTGCTTACCTAAATATTAGTAGACCAAGTACCAAGTGCTTTCCCATAAATAGTAGATCTCATTCAAAGAGCTTTTTTAACTTAGCAGATATACCTCCTGATGAAAAAATACGTTTTTCTTTTTCCCCTAGAAGATCTCAAGAAGTAGCAAAGCACAGATATAGTACAACACAGTTTATCTTTTAATTTTATTAGTGGCTTTGATTTGAGAAAAAAAATCCCTATCCCCTTTTCTCTACAAAATACAGAATGTACCATGATGTTTGTTCAGTAATTACAATTGAAAACATAATCAAGTACATTTAAAAACATTTAAAAGAAACTCCATTTTGGAACAATTAAGTAAAAGGGGCCAAATATTTGCACTGAATTCAACAACTACTTAAGAAAGCTTTAATAGCTCAGATGTTATTATTAAAAAAAAAAATCTTAGGCCAGCTAGAACTACTATTTGGAGAAGGACTTTCAGAGAAGCTTTCAAATGGAGAAATGTTATGCTAACAATTGTGTAAGTGAAAAATGTTCCTCACTGAGTCTATTCTGCAGTGAGACTCTATGCCAAACAGGCAATTGAATCTCATACTGGTATATATACTGTTGCTTTCTCATGCAATACAATATCAGAACCTTTCAACACACACACAAAAAAACTCGCAACAGATTTTTGAAACAGTTCACCGTACAAGCCTTTGGGATTTTTTTTTTCAGACTGATATGGGACCACGACAGTAACCTCACTCATATAAAGGAGAAAAGGAGATGAGAAAGAAAAGGCTTAACCTTTGTACTCAGGGTGATAAAAGACGTTCACATGGCAGAGATCAACCCAACTTTTTGTAGACAGATGATCCGGATGGTGGGTGTTTTCATAAATGTTTAATGTAAAACTATTCATCTCCTTTTAAAAAGTTACGCATAATTTTCCAACTTAGCCACTTCATTTGAATGTTCTTAAAGAGAAATAAATATACATATGTGCATAAGGGGTGGGTTCTACTTATCTTTACTACCGGGGCCACGCGTGCATGCTCACTTTGCACAGAAGCATTCTGATGACATCGGGGTCAGTGGGCAGAGCCTCCCACTGGTTTTACTACTGGTTCTAAAGAACCGGTGCAAACAGGGGGCAACCCACTACTGATGTGCATACCTATAGAACTAGACTGGGGTTGTCTGAGTTAATATGCTGGGTTGGCCCCAGAAAAATCCAAATTCCTACCCACATTTTACCTTGAACCACTGACTCTCCCTTAGCCTAATCTACTCACAAGAATGTTTGGGGGGGCAGGAATGGGACGAGGGAGTATTATACATATACAAATGATAGAATTTTTTAAAACTTATTATTGGGGGTAGCAGGTATACTATTTGTATGTGAGCAGAAATGATTATTCAGATTATTCACTTGCAAAAGGCAACGGTTAAAGCAACCTTACTATTGTACCGATTTCTCTCACAGTTAGAATCATGTATGTATAAGGTTTTTATAAAAAGTGTTTTCATTCATTAAAGCAGCCCAGCTTTCTAACAGTCCAGGGTAGCCTGAGAAAATATATAATGCTTAAAGGATCTCCTCATTTCGGTTAATTTTTATTTTTATTGATTTATTTAATTTATATGCTGTGCAATTTGCAGTTCAAGGTTACTCTGGGCAGCTTACAAAGTAGTAAAAAACAAAGATATCAAAGCAATTATAAAAACAGATTGAAATTACAAAAGATTAAATGCAGATTAAAAGACCATGAGCTTGGAACAGATGACTTTCAAAACGAATATATTTCTTCTAGTATTTCACTAGAAAAAAATCATTATGATTTAAGTGATGTTTCTTATTTCTTTAGATTTATAGACTGCTTGAGTCACATGGAGATGGCTTACAATTTTTCCTTCCAGAAATCAAATTAAAAACATTAAGAAAACAAAACCATTATTCTCTTCATCCAAGTACCTATAAAGAAGACAAAATGCATATCTGTAACAAGGGAAAGATTCACCCCACTGTAACACAGTGTGTACATACACAGAGATGCACGTACATACATATCAACCTCTGTTGGGCATGTGCAGCTTCCAGACTTCTCTGTCTTTGTTATGCTGGCTGGCAAATTCTAGGAACTGATGTCTAAGTAGGTCTGGCAACCATCACAGAAGGCTTGGTATGTAAATAGTAGTTTGAACATGTGTGGGACCAAGCACATGCTTCTTTCAATCCGGATAGCAGCAGGAGAGATCTAAATTCAAATAATTGCTTTATCCATGAACATACAAACCTCAACATCTGGAATTGTAGTGCAGGAATATGTATCGATAGATTTGGCGGGGAAACAACCTTTGATTCTGGATCAAGTTGCTCCTATGATAGAAGTTTTTATTATTTTACTCTTTCCCATTTTGGTGCTGAACTGAGCACATTGCCTTTATTCCCTAGGACAAAGAAGGCATAAGCCTATAAATAATCTAAAACTGCAGTGGATTTTAATGCCTCAAAAGCTCAAAGCCACACAAAAGCAGAATGAACATTATTGCAAAGGGTGTAATCTTAAACCCACAAGTAACAGGGAATTGTTGACTTAAGCAAGAAATTCCAGCTTGGCTGTTCAAACCTTAGAATTTTTTCCTGTTTTTGTCTTTCCAGCAGCGCTGCCTGTCACATAAATGTACTTTGAGAATCTTTGCAGTTGTTATGGTGGTAACGCTGGCTAATTTCATTTCCACAAAGTGGTTTTGCCACTGTAATGTGAGATTGAGACATAAACCACCATTTTCAAAACCATCCTTACTAGTCAATTTGGAATGTTAATCTTGTTTTATTTATGCAGTTGCCTGTCTGAATAAACCAGCTTTTGCTCAGAGGGGTGAATAATAACATTAGATACATACCCACTAAGCTACTCCTTTTCAGAATAAGCAACATAGCTCAAAGCACAGTAAGTGACTAAGAAATGGAAAGCCAAAGAAATTAAAGACATGAGATAAGAGAAAGGAAAGGAAGTATAGCTAAAGTAGTCTATAGTACTGTAGTCTGTTCCGCCAGGCCGGGCTATCAATGTAAATGATTTTAAATTGGGTGTTTTAAATTTTTGGGTTTTAATTTGGGCAGAAATTATTTAATAATTTTAATTATTTTTTAACTGATGTCTGTATATTTTTTGTGTTTTTAATAGGCTGTACACCGCCCTGAGTCCTTCGGGAGAAGGGCAGTATTGAAATAAAATAATAATAATAATAATAATAATAATAATAATAATAATAATAATAATATTACACCAGTGGTTCTCAACCTGTGGTCCATGGACCTCTGGGACCACAATGTTAACACAGGGGGTCCACGAAGTCTTGAAGAAATGTTATGATTTTAATCTTGAGGGTCCATGGGCATAGTTGGTGGCAGTGGTGAAATGTAAAATTTGTTACTGCTGGTTCTGTGGGCATGGCTTGGGGGGGGGGGTAATGAGACTGGGTGGGCGTGGCCAACTTTTTTTTTTTACTTTTAAAAGCATTTTTTCTACAACCTTAAGAGGCTGCAGAAAAAAATGCTTTTAAAAGCCTCTGACGATCAGGCAACTCAGCTGGGATCGTCAGAGGCTTTTAAAAGCATTTTTTTTCTACAACCTCTTCAGCCGAGGTATTGCCTTTGATTCTTTAAAAATCATCACTTTTTTTGACAATTTCACCAACTTTTTTTACTCAAGACTTTCCAAAATGTCTTCTTCTTGACCCATTCATTCTTCCTTCATTTGTTCATTCATTCTCCCATGCTTGTTCCTCCCTTTGCTATTCAGTCCATCTTCCTTCAGTACATTCATTTTTAAACCTTTTACTTCTTCTGTACCACTTCTTAAATACCCCACCTCCATTGCATTTAACTTTCTCTTATGCTTTTATTGACACATCTAAGTTGTACCTCCATATAATGAAGTGCCCTAATCCGAATGGACAAAAGAACTCAAGACAATATAATGGGGGGAACACATGCTTCAAATGTGGAGCAGAATAATACCCCCTGCGACCACTTTGAAGGTGATTTGGGGATTAATAGAGAGCAATGCTCTCCGTTCTCCCCTTCATAAAGAGATTACTACCTCACTAAGCCCGCTGTCCAGTGGTGAAATCTTCCCCAGTTTGCCGCCAGTTCGCTGCCTGCGCATGTGTGGTGTGCGCCAAGCAAGCACACCTTGAGTGCACCAAATGCATGCTGTGCACGCACGCACAGTGCGCACCAAATGCACATTGTGCATGCATGCATACACAATACACACCAAACGCACGCTTCACCCGGAAAAAGAGGCTTGGGAAGGTAAGTAGAACAGCGAGGGGGGGAACAGCTGTGCCCCGCGATTTAGATTCACTAGAAAGCAGGATTTCCTGCTTTCTAGCCATTTTAAATAGTGTGCCACGCTGATTGTCAGAAATACCGGTTCGGAGGAACTAGTAGCTTTTTTTTTACTACCGATTCACCCAAACCGATGCAAACCGGTAGCATTTCACCACTGTCGCGGTCTTCATTTTATTAAAGCACCTGATTAGTTCAACTTTCTACCATCTACAAGACATCTTCCTAGAATTCCCATTTATTTTGTTCATGGGAAAGGCTGGAATAGTTTCTTGAAAGTGGTCAATTTGAGACTTATTTAATACAGGTTGAAGATCTATTTAATTGCAACCCACAATTAAATGGTGGTGCTGGAGGTTAACTGTGCTGGTTTATTCATGCACAGGAATAATAGCTTATTTTGTACTAACTCTCAGCTAGCTATTGAAACACAGCATTGACTTATTTGTATGATCTGCACAATGAATGAAAATAAGCATCAATTGTTTTCTAATAGCTGTCCAGTCTGTCTTTAAATGCCCTGAATTTCCATACCCGTGTACATAGGACACTTTACAGCAATTAGACCTGCCACCAAATGGAAGATTCTGGTATTCCTGCGTTGCCCAAACTCCTTACAGCTTTGGTCTGGTTTCTCCATTCTTGCCTTTTACAGGTTGAGAAGTTTGGTTCAGTTTTACGTGCACTAAGAGGGATGTTTGCGCAAACCTCCTGGGTTTAAAAAGTGGAGATGGAATTTTCATGAAAACATGATTTATTAAAAGATTTATATTACTTCCTGCTTCTGTTTGGCCTGGATGTGCCACAAGAACAATATTTCTTGTGGCATCTGCATTTTTAAACCTAAATGGAACAAAAGAGAAAGGAGGAAGCTGCGTATATTAAAGAAAACTCAACTTTGAAACAATCCAGTTTGGAGGGGTTCCACAAAATTTTGCATCATATCCAAGCCATCCAAATAAGGTTTCCTCATGTCAGTAGAATCACTTCCTACTGTTTACATCTTTATAAAATTATATTTATGACATAACTCACCACAGTTCTTATCCATGCTAATATATTACACCCTGGTGAATTACTTGACCTTACTCCCAGGTTACTGAAAAGTGTCAGTATAGGACAGTAAGTTACTATCAATGACTTTTTGGTTAAAGAAACTTACCTACTAGTTGGAAATATGCTATGACCTGGTTTAATATAGCATACTAAACTATGGGATTGTGCCTTGTTGAATTAACTACCTCTGGTTGGGTTTACACATTACATTAAGGTATAAACTATAGTTTACAAATCCATAATAGTTAGGCTGATGCATACATTAAGTCAAAATAAAATGACATTATGGCTTGATGTATTGTGTGAACCTGGCAATTAAAGCAAGAATAAAGAGATGCAGTGGTTCAGTGGCTAAGATGCTGAGCTTGTCGATCGAAAGGTTGGCAGTTCAGTGGTTCGAATCCCTAGTGCCGCCTAATGGGGTGAGCTCCCGTTACTTGTCCCAGCTTCTGCCAACCTAGCAGTTCGAAAGCACGTAAAAAATACAAGTAGAAAAATAGGGACCACCTTTGGTGGGAAGGTAACAGCGTTCCGTGCACCTTTGGCATTTAGTCATGCCAGCCACATGACCATGGAGATGTCTTCAGACAACGCTGGCTCTTTGGCTTTGAAACGGAGATGAGCACCACCCCCTAGAGTCAGGAACGACTAGCATGTATGTGCGAGGGGATCCTTTACCTTTACCTTTATTGTATGAACCTGGCAATTAAAGCAAGAATGTGTACTCTTCTATGGTATCAGACATTCACAGAAAGCCTTTTTGTGCTTGCATCTAACCATGACACAAACATGCCCTGCCAGCCTTTTTTTTCCTGCCATATTCTGATGATATTACATTACATTTTATTTCCAGTCCACACCTGAGGGAGCTTATAGTTATCCTTAGCTATTCTATTGTTAATATTTTCCTGTTTGTTTTGGAGCGGTGCAGTGGCTCAGCGGTTAAACGTTAGGTTTGTTGGCTGCAAAGCCGGCAGCCCAGGTTCAAGACCCAAGTGCCAGGGTGAACCCTTATCCTCTCCCGAGCTCCTGCCAGCCTAGCAGTTTGAAAGCATACAAATGCAAGTAGATAAATAAGTACCACTTCGGTGGGAAATTAACAGCACTCCATGACATCATGCTGGCCATATGTCTTCAGACAGCACTGGCTTAATGGCTTTGAAATGGAGATGAACACCGCCCCCTACAGTAGGCAACGACTAGTGAAGTAAAATCCACAGGGATCCTTTACCTTTTTTTCTCTGTGTTTAATCAAGGAACAAGCTACAGTACCCTTTGTTGTAACTGTAATCTGATGCACTTCACTAATGCCACACCTTTTGGTGAGTGTTGATAGGGGTGGAATCCTGAGATTCTGATGCCTCAGCACCAGAGTCATTCTATTTTGGCAGTCTCCCTTTACTCCTCAGGTATGGGACTATCACAGGGATGAAATCCAGCAGGTTCTGACAGGTTCTGGAGAACCGGTAGTGGAAATTTTGAGCAGTTCGGAGAACCGGTAGCGGAAATTTTGAGTAGTACGGAGAACCGGCAAATACCACCTCTGGCTGGCCCCAGAGTGGAGTGGAAATGGAGATTTCGCAATATCCTTCTCCTGGAGTGAGGTGGGAATGGAGATTTTTCAGTATCCTTCCCTCAGGAGTGGGGTGGGAATGGAGATTTTGCAATATCCTTCCCCTGGAGTGAGGTGGGAATGGAGATTTTTCAGTATCCTTCCCTCAGGAGTGGGGTGGGAATGGAGATTTTGCAATATCCTTCCCCTGCCACATCCACCAAACCACACCCATGAAGCCACACAATGCCCATCACGCCATGCCCACAGAACCGGTAGTAAAAAAAATTTGGATTTCACCACTGGACTATCACCCTGAACAGCAATTAACCAGACATGTTTAGCTCCACCCATAAGAAGTTACTGTGTTATTCAGGGGACTTCTAATCCTTTTGTCACTGTGAGAATAGAGGTTCTACCTGGATGGATGAAGGCAAGCCTAGGTCTTTCATCCAAGAGACTGCAGAATTGATAGTCTTTTCTCCAAGAAAGCATATTGAGTTTCATCTTTGTCAGTCTTAATAGGACCAAGGATTAAGGGCATAACAGTTTAAAAGGAGATAAAAGAGAGTTGTAGAATGTAGCAGATTTTGTTAAACAGCTTCCTTTCATTTTAGTGTACATTATACTAAAGACATTCCTGATTAATTTCATTTCACCAAACAGCCAAAGATTCAAAAATACAATAAATAACTACTAAATAGAATGCATATTTAACATAAACCAGGGGGATATAAATAAAATACAGCACAACAATCTGGGAGCAATCATTTTGAGAATTCACTATTTTTAATCCCTGAACAATATTTAGAAGTCAATACAAGAAAGAAAGTAGAACTAGAAGAGAAAATTAAAAGGTCAGTTATAGAGGGAACAAGGTAAAACCTTCTTCTGAAATGGTCATTTTTATTAATTTGTGGATTTAAAATGACTAGGAATGCAGGATGATAAAGAAATTACTGGGATCTTTTTAAAAAATCTCTCTCTTGGGAGATTTTTCATGGGGTTCATTTTTCTGCTGTCGAAAGTAGGGGAGACCAAAAAGAAATTGTGCATGCTTTGGATTGAAATAGTCAAAAATATGAAGAATTATTTGTCTATTTTCTTCTGTCTGTTTTAATGCACTAAATTTAATGCAAAAGAGACCACATACTTGTCACATGTCTTGATTGATTTTTACTATTAAGTAATGGGATGCAATAAATATTCAAACAGGAAGGCTCCTCCTCCCAGCCCAAAAAAGCCTCACCAAACATCACTTTTTACTCCTGATTAAGCTGAATTGGGTTTTTAAAAGGACTTGTTTTCCTGTTCCTCTTTTCTTTTCTGATAACCTTTAATAACAAAGATCAATATTTTGTAAAAGGCCTTGGGAGTGGGAAGCTACACAAATTCCCTGCGGTGTTCCTGGTGATATTTATTTGTTTGTTTGTTTGTTTGTTTGTTTATTTATTTGGACTTATATGCTGCCCTATCTCCACAGGACTCAGGGCGGCTCACAACAATAAACAAAACAAACCATTAAAAACAAAGTCGATGATAAAATTGACAAAAATCCAATAAAACCCCATTAAGTTCTATTAAAAACCCCATCAGTCTAGGGTGGCTAGATGAAATAGCCACGTTTTCAGCCCATGGCGGAAGGAGCGAAGGTCGGGGGCCACCCAGAGCTCCAGAGGGAGTTGATTCCAAAGGGTGGGTGCGCCAACGGGAACTGCCGTGCCACCACGCTCTCAACCACCTTTGCAATAAAGCGAAAGTTGTTCAAAATGGCTGAATCCAGCCATTCCCAGAGTTCTTTGAGATTTTTCAAGTGTTGAGGTTCTGACTGTTTCTTTTCCCCCAATCTCAGTTGTCTGCAGGTCCTGAGAGCAATAACTGAAGGAGATTTCTTGATTGTCCTCTGACCAAAAATCCTACAAGTAATTAGATCAGTAGAGTAACACTGGCAGGAAAAATAAATATAGGCAGATGTTTCTTCAGTAGTCAGATTTTCTGCCCATTTGTTGCTTAATTGTTTGATTAATTAAGTATAGCTATGCCTTCTATAAATTCAACTATCTTATTTCCAAAGTAGCTAATTTGTTGCATGCATTAAAAGAAAAATCCTTTATTATTTACCCATTCTCTTTTATTTAAAACGTTCTTATCAATGATCTTCTGAAATTTTCCATCAAGTCTGTAGGTAGAGAACTTGGGTGGAACATGTCTCCCAATTTATCAAGCAGAAGGAGAAATTTACTATCCGTGGTGACAATACTACCACTTCTGAAAGTTCAACTTCGATTGAGCTCCTTCCTGAAGCAAAAGTGCTTTCTCAAAAGACAGATGGACTTTGTTTTGCTGGAAGACTTTTCGCTTCTCATTCAAGAAGCTTCTACAGTTCTGACTGAATGGTGGAGAATGTATATATCTTGCAGTCATCTGATCATTAGGATTCTTTCTAAGAGTCATTGAGGCCACTTGGAGGTTTATCTGTGCCCTCAGGGTCATCTGAATAGTGCAAATGAGTGTGGAATCTTCTTGGAACTGCTGAGGGCACAAATAAACCTCCAAGTGGCCTCAATGACTCTCAGAAAGAGTACAAACAACTAGATGACTGCAAGAAATATAAATCCTTCCATTCTTTACTATTCAGTCAGAACTGAAGAATCTTCTTGGGTGAGAAATGAAATGTCTTTAAAGAAAAACAAAGAAAGTCCAGTTACCTTTTGAAAAAGCATCTTTGGGACACCATGACCTGGATGACTGAGAATCTCCATAAACATTTGCTCTTTCCTGAAGTTTATCCTTCTGATTTGAATTGAAATGTGGAAGCCAGAGAGGCTGCAGTACTGGAGAATTAATTGTGGAATGCAAGATAACACATTATAGCCTGAGAATTATTCTAAAAATCTCTTTTCCTCTTTTCTAAACAAAATATTGATATTTATACCCAATAAAGATAATTTCCTTCCCAAGAATTGGTTAGTCCCTGTGTTCAATACATTCAGTGACTTCTTTCGTTGCATCTTTAGATATGTCTCCATACCTAAAATCTTCTGAAGTCAATGCAAGGACAAGCAAATCAAAATAGGCCAGATGGAAAAGATTTTCTTATGTTCTATATCAAGCACTGAATCAGAAGAAGTTTGGTAGAACCTTTTCTGATGGATACATTTTATTTAAAGGTAGAAGCTTTCATGAGCTGCAACTCACTTCATCTGTTGCATAAGATTACTAGACTGGTGAAGAAAAGGGTAGTACCAGACTCTTTCTGATATTTAGCCATTATAGAATAATTTGATGAAACCTTATCTGTTTGATGTTAACCCATGATGAGATGCCTTCATCATTTACCATGGTGTAGTCAGAAGCACCAATTTGGGCTATGATTCATAAAGAATCCCAATACATACACCAACCAATACATACACCACCATCTTGGTGATCGGTCAGAAAAAGGACTGGTAATTAGTACCATTTCCAGCCTAAAACTTGTGCCAAGTTCTGACTTGTAATAGCATATTTCAACTTCATCAAACACTAGTATGTATACATTTACAGGAAAGTCAGTCTAACAGCTCAGTTTGCATGTTGCTTTGTGAGCAAAGCATTTTAATGGGCGGGAAAAAGTAGAAAATTAACCAAGAAAAACATAACCCTTACAAACTGCAACTCAGGCAGTATTTGAAATATTATGTAATATTTTCATGCCTTCCATCCACCCGCACCCCAAAATCACAGCCAGAGTTTACCACAACTATGTGCTGGTTTATTCAGTTAGAATCAATTGTATTTGTAAAAATTCAAGACACGTTTTTTTAAAAAATAACTGAGAAGCTACTCTTAAATATTTGGGGATGGATAGTATTTTTATGTTCTCTTTATGGGAACACTCAAGAGTACTACTTTTTTTTTATTTTAATAGCTTTACATTTTGATTAGTGCCCAAAACCAACAAAACTACTAATTCTTCTATTGAAAGGAAATTGGACATCATGGAGAATCCTTGTTTTGTATTGGAAAGAAATGATAAATTACTACTTCCATCCTGCAGGCGCTTCATGGTTTTTAATGCCAAAATATGAACGTTTAGGGGGTTTGATGGGAAAATCAGGTGTGGTTTTGGTTCTATAAAACTACATTCTTTTGAGGCTTGGTTTTCTAAATGCCAAGGCAGGTCTGCTTTGGATATAAGCTTCCTTTTGCTTTTCAAATCTTTTAAAAGAAAATCAGAATAATGAGGCATATGGTAATTGGCAACTTTCTGGCTGCTGCATTTTCTACAACTGATGGCAAGCAGAGAATCAACAAGTGAACTGTGGAAAAACAGTGTCTTAGTATTGCCAGGCCCTGACCAGAGATAACATTCATCAGTTTCAATTCTTTTCTTGGGCAGCTTCTTGTCCCGTTTCTGACTAGGACCAGGATCAACTCATTATAGAAGTGATGGAGAAATGTATAGCAGTTGAAGCAGAGAGATGCCAGTTTTGAGGAGGACCCAGGATAAAAATGTAGTTGGATTAAATGCAACCAAAATTAAAACATATACAAAAATTTACCAGTTGGATTTAGAATGTAAACATTTGCTTTTCTTTCACTTTAAAGATGACCGATGGGTGAAAAATACTGACTGACTCAGCTTAGGGGCAGAGGAGGAACCTTAGGGCCTCAATTAAGAACCTCCAAATTAAAGTTTGGTTCAGTATCTTTCATAGCATCTCAAAATGCCTTTGTTGTGCATCATCAAGTCCAACCACTGCTTGATAAAAGAAATTCAGCACTATAGCATCTTTATCAGACATCTAGTCTCTGCTTTAAATTCTCAAATAATGGGGATCCCACCAGGGGCGGATTTCAAAACCTGTTGCTACCAGTTCGCTCATGAAGCGTCTGGGTGGGTGGGTGGAGTCTCCCGCTGCCGCCTCTACTGGTTCACCCGATCCGGGGTGAACCGGTAGCAACCCACCTCTGGATCCCACCAATCTTCAAGTAAGTGGCTGCATTCTCACCTTTCTCTACCCACCTGACGTTTATACGTAATGTTGAGTCAAAATGTACCTTTCTATAATTTAGGTGAATTACATACAGACCTTCCCTTCAAATTTAAAATATTGATAGTCTCTCCAGGTCAGGAACTGGGATTTCTAAGACCCCTAACAATCTTAGCTACACAAATCATTTAACAAGATTATCACGACAGCACAATTTGGTGCAGAGTCTCAACAGATACACCAAAGGCAAATCAGGGATTGGCATAAAGATTGGCAAGATGAATAGTCACTTTTATGAGAGCTTTGGGTTTGTTTTTGGGTTTTTTTGGACATATGGAAGGACAGTAAGAATTTTAACTCAATCATCAGGAAATAGCTTTGGCCTTTCTTCCATTTTGTGCATCAATATTGCCAAACTAATCTACAAAAGTATGCAATACATGCTATGTGTTGTACTGATATTTTTTCCCTTTTGTACTAAGTCTCTGCTGATCAGCTTTGAAGACTAGAAAAATATTCAAACCAATGAACAGTTTTCTAACAATCTCTTTTATTTAAACATCACCGGTGTTGGTCTCATTTCTGAATGCAGCTTTTTTTACACAGAGAAGGACATCTAGTGGAGAAAATATAAACATTTCAGAGCTGGAGTATGAATGACAAAGAAGGCTCCCTCTTCAAGCTGGAGAAAGAAAAATAAAACTTAGGTAATTGATTTGGTTGCCAGCTTCTTTTTTCTTTCTGGGAAGTTCTTGTGCCTCTCCCAGATGTATACACAGAAAATCTTCATTGTCTCTCATCACCATATTTGAATGGCATAAAAATAGTTTTGCTCAGAAAAAGCCATAACATCTCAGGAATAGGGCAAAGTGTGCAGCAACACAGCTGCTAGCATTCCTCTTACTCTTTTGTGTAAGTAAAACCTGAACAGAGCCCTGGAGAGTTTCATGCATTGGGCATTATGAGTGGATTGCTTCAGACAGCAAATGTGAGATGACATGCAAAAGCTCAGACTGTTAAGTCATTGTACCAAGCAGTTAATGTTCCAAGAGGGAGATACTTGTGGGTTTTGCTGTCACAAGTGTTAGTTTATGTTAATATAGTTAGCTCAGGTCACTCATCACTTGGCATGGCTTCTGGTGAGGTGGGAGGAGCCTCATCTCAGGTAGCAAACTGAAGCAAACCTGACTGGGGTGACAATAACTCTTCAAAAGGAACAGGAGACAGTAATATCCTATATTCCTTTTGCTTCATGGGGTTCTCTGGTGTCCATTTGTAGCCCCCAAAGCACCCGAGATCCTGCTCCTGAAATCTGGTAACAAAACACCAGTGCATCTTTAAGTTAAAAAATATATAAATTAGAATGAAAATGGATATATTGCCTCAGCGGGGCAAAAGTATTCACTCCTATAATTCTCTCCGAAACACCTTCAAAGCATCCTCAGATCAAAGCATTGAAATTGAGAAGAACATGTCCATGTGGGTCAATGCAATTTTAAGCTTACCGTAAATGTTAAATAAGGGTGGAAGTAAGCACTCTAAATCACCTTGAAGCAAGGATTTTCATCACCGTTAAAAAAAAGCAAGTCGCCCAAATATGACAAGACATTTTCAGCCCCAGGAACTTGTTCTTCCAACAGTAACTTATACGCTCACCACTACTGAAAAAACTACTTTGCAAAGACTCAACTTTGGGTTGCCTTTGAAAATAATTCTGAACATGCAGTTGAATTTAGCAGCCCAGATGTTAAAGGGATTGACTGTCACAGCAGCACAGTACCATGTTGGGTTGCTGCACTGGTTACCAGTAGGTTTCCAGGCCTTTACCAGTGTGAAGTCTATTCAAAATAATGATCTGACCTATGAAGTCCTCTACATAGTTCAGATCCTGTTTCCACAAAACATTTTGCTTGCTTAGAATATTCGTTTCATTTTCTTCAAAATTATTTTTCAATCCTGCAAACTCTTTTTCCAAAAATATATTAATACTACTTTATAATGCCTTGGTAAGGCCACACTTGGAATACTGCATCCAGATCACCACGATGTAAAAAAAAAAGATGTTGAGACTCTAGAAAGAGTGCAGAGAAGAGCCACAAAGATGATTAGGGGACTGGAGGTTAAAACATATAAAGAACGGTTGCTGAAATTGGGTATGTCTAGTTTAATGAAAAGGGGTAACATGATAGCAGTGTTCCAATATCTCAGGGGCTGCCACAAAGAAGATGGAGTCAAGCTATTCAGCAAAGCACCTGAAGGCAAGACAAGAAGCAATGGGTGGAAACTAATCAAGGAGAGAAGCAACCTAGAACTAAGGAGAAATTTCCTGACAATTAAAACAATTAATCAGTGGAAAAACCTGCCCCCAGAAGTTATGAATACTCCAATACTGGAAGTTTTTAAGAAGAGATTGAACAATTATTTGTCTGAAATAGTATAGGGTTTCCTGCCTGAGCAGGGGGTTGGATTAGAAGATCTCCAAGGTCCCTTCCAACTCTGTTATTCTGTTATATAGAATAAAACTGTTGAATAAGTATTAATCATTCCATGATCTGACTCTTGACTACATCAGTTTTCCAGCTATAGTTCTCTCTACTATTTCAGATAAGAGTCACTCAGAAATAAAAGTTATTTAAGGGTAAATCCCTGATTCCACTAATTCCAAGCACTGTTTCTTTTGGTGTTACAAAGAGCATGCTGTTACTGGCTCTTTCTACATTCATCTACCATTTGGTAAAAAAACACATAACACATTTGTGAACAGATGTCCTGGCAGAGGTTTTCCCTCCCAGGTGCAAGTATTAACAGCAACCTGCAAGTCCGGGAAACTGGTGGCCCCTGGGACATCCTCTAAATTATTCTAGCATAGCGACTCTGATTGATCTTCTCTAAGAATCATATAAACCCATTTCTTTGTCAAGGCAGGAGAGCCTCCATTCTTTGAATGTCTTACAGATCTTCAGAAATAAGATAACATAACAATTATGTTCCAGCCATAGTCAACATTTTAAATTAAAAAATGAGACCAACCCTGGATCTGTAAATGAGCTAATTTATTCTACTGACATAAAGACTGCACACACAACAATATGGTTACAGAATTAACCTATTTTTATAAATTAACAGAGAGGCTAGATTTAAATGTTAGGTTAAAAATGCAAAATCCAAATCAACTGGCTAACAAAGCTTAGCATATTGTACAGATGCAGCTACTTGGGTTGTAAGAACCCAACCAAACAGTAGCTCAATGTAGTAGAAGTAGTGGGGTTTTTTAAATAAATATTTTATTGATTTTCAACAATTAAAATAAAAAAAGAAAGTTTGTGCATAACTGTGACCATTTACATGACATATTACTATATTTCACTTATACTCTATATGTTCTAACTAAATTCAATCCTACTTTATATAATTTTTTTTGTTTCTATTCTCAATCCATTTATACCACTTCTCCCATATTATATAATATTCCAAATCCATCAATCCTTTCAGCTCAAGTGTCATTCTACATATAATAATGGTGGCAAGACTAGTCTTTGCACAGTTTTGGAGAAACACAAATATATCCTCGGAAGACTTAATAATTTAAAAAGTCTTGGATTGCGCTGAAATGGACAAGATGACACTAGAAGTAGTGTATTAACTTTGTATGTCATTAAATGTTCTTGCCTGCTATGTCTATAGATCTAAGTAGTATTTATATAGTTAAAAAGACAAAAAAGACCAAAGTTATTAGGAATGGCAGGTCTTTATCAAAATAAAATACCCTAGGGAGAACTATGCTTTGTAGAGCTATCTTGTAAGCCTGTAGAAATGCTTTCTAGTGCAAAAATACTGTATTAATTGTTAGCAACATGTTTCAAAAATAAAGAATCACGCTTGGCACATAACCTTAATAACATGTTCTTTTGTTGTTCTATTACAGTGATTAGCAGTTTTCCTCCAGATATCCCTGTTAGTGGGTATCACTGGTTGTGTTCAACAACTGAGAAAGGAGAGGTCAAGGTCTCAAACTACATAATTCTTCTTCTGGAAGTGAAGTTCTGAAAGCCTTTAAAACACATCAGTCACCATGAAAGGGAACAAAAAACTTATTTTCTGCATTTTTAAAAAATCATATTCTTGAACATTTTGGTTTCTCTCCAAAGTCAGAGCAGTATCAAAATGCTATTTCAAAGTGAGAGATACCATAATATCTCCCCAAAGTCTAAGGGCTCCAAAAATGCCTTTTTTTTTTTCCTGGCATGATGTGCCTGATGGAGCTTTTTTCTGAAGAACATGGCTTTAAATATACTTTCCAACAGGAATATCTAAGTACTCTTCCATTTGCTTGTGTGCTTTGGGACAATTAACACAAATGTCAGATGTTCATCTACGGAAATGATATCTATATTATTCCATACTGAAGAAGAAATGGCTTGCCAGAAGTAATGTTGATTTCACTTCCCAGATAGACATCTTTATATGTATATGTCAGAAAGCCAATGAAATCTGGGACATGAAGATTTAGAGAGCCATTTTACACATTAGGTATCATGTGTCTGGGCTCCAATATTGGATATTCTTTTAACCCCAAACAGCCTCAAAAGGCTGTCCCCTTTTCTCCTTTTTAGCATTCCTATTTTTTTTTTAAATGCAGAATTTTTGTTGTTAGTTGTGAAGCCATGTTTGACCCATCACAACCCCATTGACAACGTTCCTCCAGTTTTTTCCTGTCCTCTACCATCCCCTGGAGTCCATTTAAGCTCATGCCGACTGCTTCAATAACTCCATCCAACCACCTCATTCTTTGTCGTCCCATTCTTCTTTTGCCCTCAATCGTTCCCAGCATTAGGTTCTTCTCCAGTGAATCCTTCCTTCTATTTAGATGGCCAAAGTATTTTGCAGAATGCAGAATTACATAGAGTAAATAAGGAGGTTCATATGGATTCTGTCCATAGATACTGAAGGCCAAAGTGATGGGACCAGAGGAATGGAAAAGGCAGCCTTGCTGTTGCTCATATAACTCCAGCCCTTGTCCCCCATCATGGAATTCTCCATTAGATGTAGGTTCAAAGAATGAGAACAAATTCTCTGAATAGAATAGAATAGAATAGAATAGAATAGAATAGAATAGAATAGAATAGAATAGAATAGAATAGAATAGAATAGAATAGAATA
>WNWU01000003.1:44066310-44140518 GCA_012654045.1 Ptyas mucosa | reverse complement strand
TAGAATAGAATAGAATAGAATAGAATAGAATAGAATAGAATAGAATAACAGAGTTGGAAGGGACCTTGGAGGTCTTTAGTCCAACCCCCTGCCCAGGCAGGAAACCCTACACCACTTCAGACAAATGGTTATCCAACCTCTTCTTAAAAACTTCCAGTGTTGGAGCATTCACAACTTCTGCAGGCAAGTTGTTCCACTTATTAATTGTTCTAACTGTCAGGAAATTTCTCCTTAGTTCTAAGTTGCTTCTCTCCTTGATTAGTTTCCACCCATTGCTTCTTGTTCTACCCTCAGGTGCTTTGAAGAATAGTTTGATTTCTTCAGTATAAACATTTCATGACAATGTTTCCTATATATTCCTATATATTTTGTCTATGTCATTTTGGAGATTCGCCAGGATTTTTGTGCTTTGTTTAATTAACGGATCTCAGGCATGTAGGGAAATAAGAGAAGTGCAATAGCCAGGACAGATGACATTACATATTAAGGTTGTGAAATAATGAAGACACTTTTTTAAAAATCTGAGCCTTTGTATCTTAAAGGATTATCACCCCTTTAAAGATAGAAATGGATGAAAAAGGAGGCAAAATATGGATATAATTAACTAAAGATGTGATGGTGAAATCTTGAAGTTGCCATAACAAATTGGACACGTTGCATTTTAAAAGATTAATTTGCACTCCGCCTATAATTGAAGTGCAAAATAAAGCTAGATGGGAATGGAAAAGGAGAGGAAGACAAAAGCCTGGGAGCAAGCACATTGAAGTTCTAATATAAAGCCATTATTGTAAATTGAAAGGGTTTTTTTAAAAAGGTCAAGATAGACTGTCATGTGATCAAAGTCCCACTCATATTTACATGCATTGTGACTTGTGTAACAAAGAGATTTGGCTTTGATTGCATAGATGTCATTGCATGATGATATTTTGACCTACTTTCTACAAGTGAACAGGATAGCATGGCTTCCCTTGATATATATAGCATAACATGGGAACCGGAATAATGCAGTAACAAAACTTGCAAATTCCAGTATAATACTAAACAAGGCACAGCTTAGGGCACAGTCCTGCTCTTTTCTGCTGTGGTGAAAAGTATCCTATTTCAATTTAATTCTATACACATAAAGACATTTAAATTATTATTAGCATCAGATGGACATCCGAGTTAATATTATGAATGTTTTGAAGACCAAGTCTTAAAACCACTTAAGGAGGTAATAAATTCTATTTTCCAGGGATCTAAGATGTCTCAGTCTTGGAACTAAACCAATGTTGCCCTGTTGCCAAGGGAAAGTCAAGATAGTACTTTAATGAAAAATTACAGATCAATCTCGGAAATCTATAAGTCTATATGTCAGAAGTCGCTGCTTTTCTTTTTCTTTTTGTTTTATACTTCTTTCCCCTCTTCCCTTTGATTATAATTTCTATTTGTATTTTATATTACAATCAACTAATAAAAATTTAAAAAGAAATATAGATTATTATTATTAATATTCAATTGACATTTCTTTCTTTGGCATGCAATGTGTTTTCTGTTTCCTGGTGATGTGTAAATAGCCATTCTGTCCAATACCCATTTTCAGATGACAACTTTTTTCCTTTTGTTTTTGCTTTCTAATTCCCAGTTTTCTTTTTGTGGTGGGACTTCACATCTTGGTCCAAGACCATTGGGTTTTCTTAAAAGTCTCTGGTGAGGCATATTTTCAAAATGTTTTTTTTAAAAAAAGGTTTAGTGATCTCTTCTTGAACTTGGGAACATGATTTCATTCCAAAACCTTTGAAACTTCTGCTCACCCCACCCCAGAAAAAGAAAGATCTCTGCCACAAATCAGCTGAAACAGGAAGCTGAGAAGGTCTGAACTGCCATTATTGGTCCACTGACTGGCATCAACCCTTCTGTACCAATAATGCTTTCCATGGAAATTCTGGCGGTGTCAATCCTGGCAAAGATTTGGGAGCTATTTTTGGAAAATATAAAAATCTCCAAGGAGTGATTTACACTTTAATTCATATAAATGGTCTCTTAAGATTTATGAGAAGCATGGTTTCCATTTAGCTTCAAAACAACCTTCAAAATGCATGATAAATAGAGAAGTCCAAGTCAGTCTTCTCCAAACTAGTGCTCTCCAGATGTGCTAGAACTGCAAATCCCAGAATTCACCAGCCAGTCATGTGACTGGGGAATGTTTGGAATCATAATTCTAGACCACATGACATTAGAATGGAGAAAGCTGGGTTAAGCTAGCAGATGCTGAGGAATGTCTTGATAGCATCTTGGTGGCAGCTCATGAGATTGGGCATTCCCGTTCTACTTGTCAGAAAGTAACAGGAAAAACCAAAAGATCCCTGTTCATATGCTATGAAATCTGGAGGGCTCATGTAATGAACTGTATTGATATGTCCCATTCCTGTTATTCCTGCTAGCCACTTTTAGAAGACATGTCCTCATAAGGCAGTTGTCTTCTCATTATAAACTCATGAGGACCATCAACTTTTTCTTTAATTGTCCATATTTTAAAGTAGTGTTTTCTTGCATTCTCCTAACGCATCGTGGGGTACAAACAATCTACAATGCCTCTTCATGTGCCATGTGAGTTCCTTCCTGCTTCACCCTGTGTGAATGTGTGTTCCTTTAGTTCAGGGGTATCAAACTGGTGGCCCATGAGCCAGATGTGTCAAGTGTGGGCCACGACCACCCCAGCTCCGTGAAGAGAAAAAAACATTGCGATACATCACATGACGGCAACGTGACACCGTGAGTCTGACACCCGTGCTTTAGTTAGAAGGGCTCTGACACACACACACAAACTCTAATGTTATTCAATTGTGCACCTTGCAAGTGGACCTGTCTTTATAAGGGAGAATAATTAAGGGGCAATGATTGGTAGATTCCCTTAGTTTCATTTCCCCAAAATCATCAGACAAAGTCACCAACCACTACGGTAAAATAGCACCAATCATTATCTTTAAAGAGTAGGAAGGTCCCTGGAATGGAGGCTTGAGCTTATCTGTTGCATAACTAAGCAGTAAAAGTTTAGCAGGAAACTGAGCATTGCAGTCATCATCCAATTTATTTTTTCTTTCATTGAATTTGAATGTGTAAGCAAAATCATCTTCATTTATAGTACAGTATCTACTTATTTATTTTCTATCTTTTGTCCCCAGGTTAATGATATTCTCACAGTGAGGTAAAAGATAGCAATCAGACAAAACTGCATCTCATCTGTGTCATTCTGAGAAAAACATCCGTCTGTCTTTTCCTGGGTGTGCTGTCTATTTTGTTTCATAAAATTTAAAGGAAGCCATTGAGCCAACTCATTCTGATTGCTAGACAACAAGAAGGTGAAGATGCTAACTGAATGAAAAATGAAGAATTGCCTGGGGTGTTTTTTAAATCAGCATGGGAAAAAAAACCCAATCCTTAGCTTGCACCTTCTTGGAATGATGCTCTCCTCTATTTTCATTACTACCTTCTCCTCTTCCTCTTTCTCCTCCTCCTCCTCCTCTGTCTTTACTCCTGGTGACTGTCTGGACAAGTTCTTGCAGTTTTCTTGGCAAGATTTCAGAAGTGGCTTGCCATTGCCTTTATAGCTAAGAGAAAGTGACTGGCTGGAGATCATGCAGTTGGCTTTGTGCTCAGTGGGCTTTGTGCAGGATGAGAATTCAGACTCCCAGTTTCTAGCCTGATTTAATCAATCTACTATCATTACTGCAGCTATGATAAATAGCAATAGCACTTAGATTTATACATCACTTCATAGTGTTTTACAGCCCTCTCTAAATGGTTTACAGAGTCAGGATATTGCCCCTAACAATCTGGGTCCTCATTTTATCAACCTCAGAAGGATGGAAGGCTGAGTCAACCTTGAGCTGGTGAGAATCGAACTGCTGAACTGCTGGCAGTCAGCAAAAGAAGCCTGCAATACTACATTTTAACCACTGCACCACCATGGCTCTAAAGGAAAGAAGACAAAATATTTTGAGGAAACATGAAATCTTTAGACAACGGTGGATAATAGGGCTGAAGCATGTAGAGAGGAGGAAAAGATCACAAAGAAAGTTCCCTCAAGTTCTACATTAGGAAAACTGAGAGGTCAATATATATTATTTACCCAGCATCTTACCTAAAATTACAATAGAGTTGGTTACATTTCTGTGGCATACCCTCATAGGGCCCCTCTACATGCCATTTATCTTCATCTGCTGAAGTGATGTTTTTTTCCAATGCAATTGTGCTGCCACTCAAATGTGTAATTAATTCTGAGATGATGAAGCTTTGCAGAACCTGTGGAGAGGCTGGTTTGCTATTGGTTGGAAATCTCACATCACTCTCGTGTCCTAGACTCAACACAGTCTCTCCCTGCTCCCCGTAGCATCTTGCCAAAATGCTGTTATTTCACAGGCATTCAAAAGGCAGCCGATGAATAGAATCTTGGCAATTGCACTGACATTTTGGGGACTCATAGAGAAATGCAACCAAGATGAAATCAAAACACATACACAGGTGGAGGACTGAAATACACACTATTTTGAGTTGTTTTTTACTCTCCAGTAGGTCAGTTGGAGGGACCACTAATCGCCTCACAATTAGGTCATGTTTTTCTCAGTGTTTTGAAGTTGAAGCAAGGAAGATGATTAATAGTTGACTTCAAACCCTTCCATGGAAATGGAAGTGATAACCACAGCAGATTGAAAGTACCCACAGAATCCTAGGGTTGGAAGGAACTAGCTACATTACTACGTCCAGCTTCTTGTTCAATGCCAAATTCCAAATTAAATATCTCTAACAGATGGCTGTCCAAACTCTACTAGAACACATCCAACAGAAAAGAGCCAACCACTTCTCTCAATTTCACTTGTCTTATAATTAGCAATGTTGTCCTGACATTTAATCAGAAACCTTTTTCCTGTGACATAAAACCATTATTCCACGTCATGCCCTACTAGAATAGATCACATCTATTTCTTTCATGTCACAGTCCAGAGGGATATTATATCTTTTTCTTAGTTATCATATCTCATATATACCCAGTTCCTTCAGGCTTTCCTCACTGGACTTGGTATCCCATCTCTTAATCTTTCTTGTTATTCTTTTTTTAAACTCATTCTAGTTTATTTGAACTGTTTTCTATGTTCTGATCCAAGTTAGAAATGCATTAATGGGGGGGGGCACATCACTCATACTCAGGTTGTGATCAACTAGTGTTCCAAGATTATATTGTATGGAGCTGTGGTGGTGCAGTGGTTAGCAATAGCAATAGCACTTAGACTTAAATACCACTTCTCCACGCTTTACAGCCCTCTCTAAGCGGTTTACAGAGTCGATATATTGCCCCAACAATCTGAGTCCTCATTTTACCCACCTCGGAAGGATGGAAGGCTGAGTCAACCTTGAGCCTGGTGAGATTTGAATTGCCAAATTGCAGGCAATATACTTGAACAAATAACTTTTTGCAGATATCTCAGATATTGTATTTGTACAATCTGAGCATTCCTTCACACTGTTTTGCCCACTGATAGACAGTGCTATTAAATCATGGTCTGAAAATAAAGAATTTTGTTCAAAAGGTGGTTCTTCAATCGTAGCTCCTGGAAACAAATGGGCAACAGAGCTTCTGTCTGAAATAAATTAGACTGCTGACTTTGATGACAAAACAGGCAAAATGCAGACATTGGGAGTGTGTGTGTGTGTGTGTGTGTGTGTAGAGAGAGAGAGAGAAATAGAATCCTATATCCTTCTCTGAAATATATATTTTCACATCCAAGTACAATGAAATGAATATGTGACATCAAGGTCTACGTGTACATATGTTTCCTTAAGAAAATGGCCATCACACCTGCAACTATATATACAAATATCTGCAAATAAATTTGCAAGTTCCCACTTCGATGCCTCTCTGGACTCCCCACTGCTTGAATGTTTCTCTTGAGTGTCTTCTTTCATTATACATTAGCAGATCAATATTATATAACAATAATAAGAGTATAAAAGGCAGCTGGCCACTAATTTATGTCAGTGATGTTTCCATATGAATTTAAGCCTTCCAATGGGTTCAGCATTAAAAGGAAATGTAATAGATTGCAAACATGTGTCAAACAGACAAAGAAAAAATGTCTCATCTAGAACAGGGGTCTCCAACCTTGGCAACTTTAAGCCTGGTGGACTTCAACTCCCAGAATTCTCCAGCCAACAATTCTGTGGCCTGCACTCAGAAGGAAGCACAGAATTTCATTTTTAATGTGTGCCAATGTACTCACAGTAAAATAATAAAAGTAATAATAATAATAAAAGTTATCTCATATCATCTCATTTCATCTTAGATCTTATATCTATCTTGTATCTTACCTTACTTTATCATCTATATTTATGGTGCCCTGATATCTTAATAGATCTGATAACTGATAAACAGTCGATTGATTGATAAAGCTGATTGATTGATAAATATAGAAATATGCGTATGTGTACATATTGGTGAGTCTTCTAATTTTGAAGTGAATTCCTAGCTAGACTGTGCTTGCTATTTTTCTGCCCAAACAAACAGTGAATCCGTTTCATTTGCTAAATGCTCCTGAGTACAGGTAATCCTCGACTTATGACCACAATTAAGCCCAACATTTCTGTCATTAAATGACTTTTGCCAATTGTTAAGCGAATAATTGCAATTGTTAAGTGAATCATGTGAACACTAGGTGAATCTGGCTTCTCCCATTGACTTTGCTTCCCAGACCCCAGGCCAATGCAACTGTCATAAATACAATTGCTTAGCACCCAAATTGTGATATCTGAACATGCGGATGTTGCAACTATCATAAGTGTGAAAAAAGGTCATAAATTACTTTTTCAGTGCCGTTGTAATTTCAAATGGTCATTAAATGAATGGCTACCTGTACATTGTCCATACCTAAACCATACCTAAAATCGCATTTGTTGTTGTTGTTAGTTGCAAAGCCGCATCCGACCCATTGCAAACCCATGGACAACATTCCTCCAGGTCTTACTATCCTCTACCATCTTCTGGAGTCCATTTAAGATCATGCCTACTGCTTCAGTACCATGGCATCAAATCATGAAACCTTTAATGACAGGCTGGCCTCTATTCTGCATTTAAAATCCATTTCATCTCCACACTAGCACTCTGCCCCAACATGATTCTAGGAGCTGGAAGATGTAGCAAGTTGAGAACGAGAGGAAAGTAGATTTCCATTGCAAGGTGAAGACATCTTTCCATTTCCGAAATTGCATTTGCTGTTTTGAATCGGCACTTCCTCATCTACAGACCTCATACCACTGAAGTATACCGTAGGAATGCGTTAAAACTGCCACAATTGCAAGCCCGCAATTATAGCTCACGGCTGTCTTTAGAAGATCATACGATGGCCGTGGCCAGGGGGGACTTTCTATCAGGTTCGCCTGATATGCCAGTTGCACCCCTTTCTAGATCGGGACTCCCTACGCACAGTCACTCAAGCACTCGTCACTTCTCGTCTGGACTCTCTACATGGGGCTCCCCTTGGGATGCACCCGGAAGCTCCAACTGGTGCAGAATGCAGCCATGCGGGGGATTATGGGAGCGACGGGGCGCTCCCATGTGACACCTCTCCTGCGTGAGCTGCATTGGCTTGCAGTGGACTTTCGGGTGCACTTCAAGGTGTTGGTAACCACCTTTAAAGCGCTCCATGGCTTAGGGCCGGGGTAATTATGGGACCGCCTTCTGCCACCAATTGCCTCCCACCAGCCAGTTCGCTCCCACAGAGAGGGCCTCCTCAGGGTGCCGTCTGCCAGACAATGTCGGCTGGTGACCCCCAGGGGGAGAGCTTTTTCTGTGGTGGCGCCCACCCTTTGGAACGACCTACCCCCAGAGATACGAGTGATCCCAGACCTCCGGACTTTTCGTCGGGCACTTAAAACCTACTTTTTTCAGTTAGCCGGGCTGCCTGACTCCATGTGGGTTTTAACGTTTGATATGGATTTTAACTGAATTGTTTTAAATTGTGGGCCAAATTTTATAAATTATTTTAAAATTATTTTAACTTTTGCATACAGTTGTTTTAGTTGGCTGTTCACCGCCCTGAGTCCGGAAGGAGAAGGGCGGTATAAAAATTCAATAAATAAATAAAATAAATAAATAAAATAGCGTTATTGGAGGATTTGCTGATCCAAGAACTTGTTTGAAACATTTTAAAGATGTGAAATTTTTCACGCAAGTACAAAGTGATAAATAATAAGCAATTTCCTCCAGCCTTTCATTTACATACATTAGGGCAGAAGAAGATTCCTTGGCAGGGTGGAGATTTTTCTCTAACTCTAATCCTAACCTCTTTTCTGACTGTTTTTTCCTCTTTCTCTGTTTGCCTGCTTCTCTGGGTGCTGTGTATACATTTTTTTTTCCAAGTTCAAAGAAAACACAGGAAAAAGGATGCTTCTAATGGTGTGGGACCAGCCATTCCCCCTGGTGACATTTTTTTAAATAAAATATTATTGACTTTTTATTAATGTTATTGACTTTTTAAAGAGCCTCGGTGGTGCAGGGGACTAAAATGTTGTTAAGTGCACTTAGCTGCCAGCTGCCTGCAATTAGTGCGAGTTCAAATCTCACCAGGCTCAAGGTTGACTCAGCCTTCCATCCTTTCGAGGTAGGTAAATTGAGGACCCGGATTGTGGGGGCAATAAGCCAACTTTGTATAGAACAACACCATTTGAGGGGGGCGCGAAAGCCCTAATAAGCAGGTATATACAAAAAAGTATGCAGGCTATTGCTATAATGCATTGTAAGCCACCCTGAGTCTACGGGGAAGGGCGGCATATAAATTGGACTAATAAATAAATAATAAATTAATTAATTACATTTCTTACTTCTTAACAAACATCATGTTGTCTTGGTATTTAATTTGTTTAACAATACTAATTAAATTCTTAATGTCCACCCCTTTTTTTCAACCACTGGTAAAAGAGATTCCATGTTTGATAGTATTCTGTGTCTTCTTTCTGCTTAATTTTCAATGTCAATCTATCCATTTCTGCACAGTCTAGTATCTTCCTAATTATCTCTTCATCTTGCAGCGTTTCTTCATTTTTCCAATATTGTTCCCCAGTGACATTTTAGGGCAGTACCCATTGCACTTTTTTTAAAAAAATGCAGAGTATGCCATCCCCCACCCTTGGTATCCCATCATAGTTAAGGAGGCAGCCAACAAAAAGAGAAGATCGGAGCCTCTGGAGTGCCATCATCCATCTTTGGTGGAGCTTTCTTGACTTCTTGGATCAGATGTTCCAGAGTCCTGTTATAAGAGGAGACTTAATTAGTTCAATACCCTCCCCCCTCAATTCTCTTCTGCCAACAACAAAATTGTGGTACATGAAGGCATAACAACGGCAGCATCTAACTTCAAGACAAGGGAAAATATGCTGACCATCAGCAGTGGGTGAATCAACGAAGCCATCCCCAAGGCAAGTCACTCAGTAAAGAACTGGGTTCCAAAAAGGAATATGGTAGAAAAATGAGCTTTTTAAATATGAGCTATTTCGTATGCTAGAAATGAAATGATTTGCGTAAACATTTTGCTCCTTCTGTGCAAATAAAAAAGAAAAGGAAGAAAAAAAATCGTGGCGGAACAGTGGGGAGCCTGATTTAGTATCGATGAGCACAGCCTTTTTTTTTCCCCTCCCTTTTTGGCTTGGCTTTTGGTTTGTGATCCATAGGAGATGATTGATGTACTGCATTTCACATTGATTCTGGCTCGCTAAATTGTTCCAGCTGAAAAAGCAGCATTAAAAACTAACAATTTCCCCAAGTTGAAAAAATAACAGATGACTTTATACGTTGGGTGAGAAGCTGTCCTCTGTCGTTAATGTATTAGAAAAATCACCTTCATGAGCAAGCATCTGTGAGCATTGTTTGAATTTTTGAGCTAACAGTAGGAACGTGCCAAAAAGTAGGGAGAGATACCCAGTGTCTCTTGGCCAGGGACTAGAGAGGGGCTTCATTGAACTTCATTTTTAAGCCAGTGAGTCTTGCCTCTTTGTGTAAGAGATCAGAATAGGAGTCAATATTCTGATAGCAAATAATTATTTGGGGGAGAGAGCAGCCCTTGAAAAAGAAAGTGTTGACGACCAAGATTTCAAACACTACTACTCAAAGCAAGCTGCCAACTAATCCTAATGTCACATATGCAAGTCATAGGACAGTGATGGCTAACCTTTTTGCCACAGCGTGCCAAAAGTGGGGGGAGCGTGGTGGGGTCACATGCAAGCGTGCCCACATCCATAATTCTATGCGCCCTGCCCCCCCGTGCTCCCCCCACTTTTGGCACATGATGGCACGGTGGGCCTGGTAGGCCCGTTTTTTGCTCTCCCAAGGTTCCAGAGCCTTTCTAGGAGCCTGGGGAGGGCAAAAACGACCTTCCCCCCCCCAGAGGCCCTCCGGAGGCCAGAAACAGTGTGATTCCTGACTTCTGGTGGGCCCAGAAGGCCCGAAAATCAGCTGGCATGCGTGCCGGAGCTGAGCTCGCGTGCCCACCGATATGGCTCCACGTGCCACCTGTGGCACCCGTGCCATAGGTTCGCCATCACGGTCATAGGAAGTGCCTTGTATCATTCTTACTGTATGATACATCATGCAAACATTTAATGGTATAGAGATTATATCATTAAAAGGCTGAGCTTGTCTCTCACTCTATACCTCCAAAAAGACTAGTTTTCCCCCTTAAATAGTTTATCTTTAGTTTTTTAGATGAACAGAGAATCCAGGATTGGAGGCAAAAAAAGACTCTTTTCTCCTTATATTTATCAGAATAAAGTCAGATAAATTCAAAGTCATTTTCCTTTCTGATATACTTGTGAAAGATCAACATGTCTTGCACAAATTAAGGCTATCAGAATCAGGACTGTGCCCAGTCATGCCCTATCTGAATCCATCCCACTTCAATTTGATGAGAAAATTCTTGTGCATATTATTTGAATAAGATTTTCAGAGCAACTGTGGATCTATTTGAAAATGTTATCAGGTAACTCAAAGCATTTTGCTAACTGAAACATAGTGAATATAGTGAATAACTTTATCAAAATGCTTTACGTGAAATCAAGATAGATGCAATTTGTGTTTCCAATATCTGTTAATCGCTGAATTGCAAGCAAGGTTTGCAAGAGATTAACTAACTAAAAATTTCTTAGAAAGTTGTAGGTAGCTTTGGCACCATCATTTTTCATACAGAGATAAAATCTGTTTCCAAAAGCATGTGAAAGCTCTTTAGCAACTCTAAGATGTAGTTTACTAGACTTTAAAGACAGGATAACTGTGTTGTATAGTATAACATTTGAGGAAGTAAATTTATCTATGATAATGTATACCTGGGAATGAAAATCTAGCCTCATCAAGAATTAGTAAAGCAAGTTTATATTTTTAATAGAAATATATTTAACAAAACATCTGAAGTCAACAGTCAAATCCTAATACCTACTAGCTACAAGCTATCAGAAGCAAAAAAAAGTATTATATATTTTGGAAAATGACAAATTTAGCAATTCAGTCAAAAAGCAGGCAGAGAAAAAAAAACAAAAGTGGGATACAACAACCTCTTTCCATGCACTACCGAATCTTGTAGCTAGCAGGCTATGAGATTCTAAGGAGTTGGGCTCACTTTCAGCCTTTCAACATGTAGATGTCCTACTCAACTGAAGACCCTACCCTGTTTCCCCCAAAATAAGACATCCCCTGATAAAATTGGGCTTTTGAGCACATGGCAATAAGGACTTATTTCAGGGTTCAGGGCAATAAGTACATCAAGCAGTTATTTCAGGGTTCAAAAAAATATAAGACAGGGTCTTATTTTCGGGAAAACACGGTATTTAATCATTTTTGAGGATGGTCATAATTATGCTTTGGGAGAAGAGGGAGGCAAAATAAAAAGTTGAATAATTTTCTCACCATTTTAAGAGTTTGTTTCTTCCAATTTCAAATATTCTAAAATTTCTTTTAGCTATTCTTAGCATCTTCCTCCTGCCTCTCTTCACATTTAGCTCTCCAAAGTACACATTTGAATAGAACTTTGTCTTTTCATAAATTCAAGAACAAGCATATCATGATTATTTTCCCTCAAACTTTCCATCAGTTTAGCCTCATCAACCAACTTGATGAGTTGGAAACAATAGAAACAATAGGAACAATCCTGTCCAATCCTGGAATTGACTTGTTATATTTTCTTCAAATTCTGACAAAGGAAATTGCCAGCAAGATATGTCAGGTATTTGATGCATGGCATAGCTTTTTCCCAAAAGACCTCACAATCATCTCCCAAATTCTTGCTTTCTTTACATCTTTTTTATCACGTTTTATTATTTGTTTATCAAAATATAAAATACAAAGAGAAATTCAAGAAAAATAATAGAAAACTAGGAGGAGGGGGAGAGAAAAGAAAAAAAATATGGTGTAAAGAGGAAAAAGGAAAGAAAAAGGCACCAACTTCCAACTTGCTTTACATTTTTAACCTCACCTGCTACCGCAAATGAAACATTTGAACCTGATTCTTCTGCATGTGTTCTGCCACGGAACTGGAATCCTTTCCTGAAAGACAGCAGGAAACTTCACAATTTGATCTGAGTGATGGTTTGACCCTGCAGTTTGAAATTCTAACCACTTTACCACATTCACATCTGGGCATCAAACTCAACTTGAACCTAAACAAATAAGGACTGACTTTCCTTTCCTCCTGCACAAAACAGAAGCTGAGCCATTATTTGAACATTTACGTTTGAACTTAGGCCAGAACCTAACCTAAATAAAAGTCAGATGACAAGTTCAGAAAATGTGCCCCGTGTATTAAAAGTCAGGGAAACACTGATTTATGGTATGATAAACCTCATCACTGCAAAGATCAGAGAAGAAATGTTATCCCCCTGGGCTCGTAAAAGCTGTATTACAATAATCAGAAGCCTGGAGATCATTTGTGCTCTTCTAGAGCCTAAGGAGGTTATCTGTGTTTACTATGCATACAATCTAATAAATATAGATGGAAACTGTCAGAGCAATATAGAACAGCTCTGAGCAGAAAGTTTACAAGAGAAGCTTTACCATCTATGATTGCATTATATGTCTAACTTTATTTCTTCGGTGGTTTATCACTGCATAGATTCATGGGAGAGAGAAAAAAACTCATGTGGGTTTTTTTATTTTGCTCACAGCTGTACTATGAGGTCATCTATTCCATCACACTGTCAGTGCAAGATTGTTCCCAACAGAGTAATTTGGAGTCTGCTGTCTAATCCACTTGCCTTGGGAGGCTGTTCCACAATCTGACATATAACTTACAATATGTTTCACTCAATTTCAAGAGCAAAGATGCAATTCTGGTTAAACAAAAAACACACCAAAAAAATAATAATAATCCAAAGCTCTTGACCTCTGGTAAAATACTTTAAAAATAAATTATGTCTTAATGCAAAGAAGTAATTCCATTCTTTGAAAGCTATAGTACTGTAATTAATAGCTATCTTACAGTATTTATAATTATTTCTTAATTATGTCACATTGGCCCAAAAAAGACAAAGAAAGGTAAGCCTAAAAGATGCCATTTCCAGACAATGACTCATTTCTAACCCAAAGCTTTGCAAAAACGGAATTAAATTCACTCAAATGAATTTCTTTTCTGTATCATCTCCCATTTGTATTTCATAATACTCATCGCATTATGTCCTTTAATCTTCTCAAAAACACTCTATTGTCCCCAGATCCATCTATTTTCCTGTTGTGTACCCAAGACAAGCCCTTTTGTATCTAGCTAGCTGCTTGATTGAAAGATGTCTACAGAGATTCCTAGTCATCCAAGTCATAGTTGTCCAAAAGGTGCTTTTCTCAAGAAGCAACTACACTGGACTCCCTTTGTTTTTCCTTGAAGATGTTTCATTTTTCAAAAAAAAAAAGCTTCTTCGGTTCTTTTTCCATTTTGCATGGAAAAATATGCAGCAGTCATTAGAAGCCATGAAGAAACCTGAAACAAGGAATCTTCTGGGAAGAGAAGATCCTGATTGTTTTGCAAGCTCAATAATGGACAAACAAGCTCTTTACATACTTATGGTAACAAATACACATACACATCGGGGGTGGGTTCTACTTACCTTTACTACTGGTTTGCAACGGGGCCGCGTGCGTGCGCTTGCTTTGCTCACTCATGCGCATGCTCTTCTGCGGATGTGCAGAAGCATTTTGATGACATCGGGGTTGGTGGGCGGAGCCTTCCGCCGGTTTTATACCAGTTCTATAGAACCGGTGCGAACCAGGGGCAACCCACCACTGATACACAAATATCTTTGGAAATTACTGTAGTTAGATAACTAATTATGAGTATTGGACAATTCCTTTGTTTAGGAAGAAGTTGGTGGAGTTGTGATTGTTGAGTCTTACAATATGGTCATATATCAAAGGCTTTTCCTGCACTGCTAAGTTGAGGCACTATCACCTTTCCTTGAGTCAGTGGAAAATTACATTGATACAACAAGTGTTGTCTTCATTTGCCAATCCTTTGCTTCTATTGCCTGTCTGAAATTTCTGCATTTATCTGAGATGCCTCCAAATTATAGGTGGCCATTCAAATTTTAGATATTTAGATATCACGAGGCTACCTTTCACAGTGGCAATATAAGTAGAAAATAAATTCTGTGACATATGTGGAATAGAGGCAAAAATTCATGTCTTTTGCAATATCTTCCTGAAAACAAAAACTAGATTTTCGAAAGGCAAAAACCTAAAGGCCGCTAGTGTAACCGTAACCTGGTTTTGAAAGAGAGAGAAATAACAAAATCCAGGTTCTATAATTTGTTGACTATCATATCTGAACTGCAAAGATCCAGGCAACTACTAGCTGGCAAATGTTTCTGTCCTTCTTTGCTGTTAAAGCTGGCTGGGGAATTCTGGGAGTTGAAGTCCTCCAGGTTTAATGTTGCCAAGGTTGGAGACCCCTGCTCTAGGTCCTCCTTTCAAAAAAAAATGTTTCTGCTAGTATTAGATGGCTAGAATTAAATGCAGCTGTTTAATTGTTCAGAAAGCCATCAAGCTCTACTGGAGAATTTCAAGCAATTAAAATAAAGGTTGTTTTTCTTACTACCTTTTACTCATTGTCTGCTGCTGCCTATTTTTGATGCTTCCCCATATCCAGTTATCCTGTATCGACTAGAGGATTTCACTGTTTGCTGTAACAAAGCCGGTATGAAGCAGCATCTTAGAAAACTCATCCTCAGATCTTACCCTTCTCTGCCACTTAACTGTCACATCAGCATTACAAGAGCCAATTTCACTGGATTCATAGCATCCTCATTCACAAACTTTGAAGACATGTGGACAGCTGTGGATCACGCTTACCGGTGGTGGGATTCACATTTTTTAACAACAGGTTCAGTGAGCGCTCACTTCGCACTGGAAGTGGAGCATTTAGAAGTTCAGCTGCTTATCTTCCACGTCAGCAATGGCAAGTAGAACAGCGAGGGGAATCAGCTGTGCCGCGCAATTGAGATGAGCTAGAAAGCAGGAAATAAAGGCCACAGGCAGGTGGGTGGGACCAGCTGATTGTTGGAGCTACTGGTTCGCCCAAATTGGTCCAAACCGGCTGAATACCACCTCTGACGCTTACCATCAAACAGCCACGATCACGTTGAAAATTTCATGTAAGCCACCTCTGAACTGGTTCTGTCCACATAATCACAGGCCTTAACTTTTATAACAACAGTCTTAGTCCAATCTTTTTTTAGTTCAATTAACACTATCCCCAGATTTGGAAATATACCTTTCCATTCTAAGGTATCTCTGCTAGAAAAGAATTGACAATCTCAGAATCGCTGTTCTGTTGCTTTTGGCAAAGCAACAGTTGCAGAAAACAGTCTCTAGGAAGCCTAGGGAGATATCAGATACTTTACATTCTGCTGGTCATTTTCTATTACAATTCCTGTAAACTCCAGCAGACTGTCTTGAGGGAAATAATTCTATGGCACACTTGGAGGAATGAGTCCAATACGATAGAGCTGGCAGGGCTCCAAGTGCCTGCTTCACACATGGTAACACAGCTTGTGTGCTTAGAAATGAACTGATCTTAGGTGTTCTATTGGTCTTCTCAGGTTACAGTCACAGACAGGTTTAGAGGGACAAAGTGTAGCTGCTAGATCTGTTCAGACTGATGCCAGTCCATCTGCCCTTGAAGTGTTCGTGGACTCTGAAAACAGACAGCAGCTTTTTCCCAAAGTTTCCAATCCCCCCTCTCACGTTATAGTACATTATACATTTTTAAAAAATGTTTTTAAAGTCATCTGAAACATCTGGCATTTTGCTGTCTATGTAGGGCTCTAATCTGTGTTGGATAATGCTAAGTATTATTTTTCTAGCTGTTTGAAATTAAAGATATTGTATAATAGTTTGCACACTCTGTTAAATATGCCCTGGTACAAATATGTAGATTGGTCTCTTTCAATCTATTAGATACTGAAATTATCCAGATATGCTAATATAGCTTGGTTAATTCCATCAATTCTGTAGCCTTCCAGCATGGTAATGATTAGAGTCCTGATCTTACATCATGTATTCTACAGGTTCTTCTAAATATCTATACAGTAGAGATATTGACCTTTTAGTGTACAGAATTGCAGCAAATTTATTCCATCTATGTTTGCTCTTCTGTGAATCAGTTACTATCTATCCATTGGTATTTTAGCATACCAGTTTGAGTTTGGAACCTCCTTCTGAGTTTGAGGATCTTTTGGAAGACTTTCCTTGTTTTTCTAAGTCTGTTTCCCACTTCAGTATCTTTACAGATCTTGTAATACTGCTTCTTGTCTCTTCTAATAACTTTCTAAAGTTCTTTGCTAAGTTCCTTCCTCAGATCTTTGTTTTCTGTGATTTTGTCTCAGATATTTCCATAGATTGTACTGTCATTCAATTTGCTTTCTTCTGTTTCTTGATTTTTGACTGCTTAATTTATCCTTTAAAAGATATTTAATTGATTCACAGTTCCTCTGGTTTCTAATCAACAAAGTAAAAATCTTCAAAGCAATTCTGGATGTTCTTCTTGAAAATGGTGAGTATATGCTCAAAATCAATCATGGGAACTGGTTGACTTTCTTCATTCACTTTAGCTTGACTTGGGACTTGTACTTGAGAAGTTTGTGATCTGTCCATAGCAGGGGTCATGAACCTTTTGGACCTCAGGGACCACTAAATCCATAATCTTAAATCCCACGGACCACTAATATGAATTAGTGATGGGACGGGGTCCTTCAGGCACTTAGCTTAGCCGCCTGTGAGCAAAGAGAAGCACCCGGGGTCAACCCTAGCTTTGCTGTCCATTGCAGCTATGAATCTCAAATACAACCAAGAATGAACATTTGTCTTGTAGCCAGCCTGGGCGCTAGATCACCCCCTGCCCCCCACAAACTCTGTCTCTTGAGGAGCCCGGCTGAAGTTTCGTGCAACACTCACTGAAGCACCTGGACTCCCAAGGAGGGAGGGAGGGGCTGGAGCTACTAAACAGGTAGCCAAGATAAATGTCTGAAGGAGCCTATCCCATCAGCGAGTGAGATTAATTGCTTTTGCAGGCCGTATCCGGACCAGGGACCATAGTTTGAGGATCCCTGATTTAGTGCAATATAAAAAATGCAAAAATGCAAAGATTTTTCTGCGGACCACCAAAATTTTCTCGCAGACCACCAGTGGTCCATGGACCACCAGTTGGTGACCGCTGGTCCATAGCATCAACATCTAGATATTCCAAAGGCTTTAATATTTCCACATCATAAACACCATTACCACTCCAAAAGATCTTCAATTCTTCCTCAGCAATATGTTAAGCACCATCCAACCTGAGAAGCCCAAGTTCTGGCACTATATTGACAATCATTTTATTTCAGTCATTGCCTTTTTCTCTTACAGTATAAAATATGTATTGCCACTAAAGTGATCATTCATCTCCAACCTTTTCCTATATTGCTGCTGACGTAATAGAGATGCCTGCTTGTTTTAGCCTTGGGTGACTTAATAGGAGTTAAAATTCAGTATTTGTAATTATGTTTGACAGATTCTGAAGGATTTATTTATGACACTGCCGCACGTCATTGTTAGCAGTCAGATACATTTGATGTAGGTTCCATTTACATAACAATGCCTTGCTTAAGAGAGGCAGATACTCCTGAAAAACATGTTATGGGCCATGGTGGTGTAGTGGTTAGAGTGCAGTACTGCAGGTTATTTCTGCTGATTGCCGGCTAACTGCAATTTGGCAGTTCAAATCTCACCAGGCTCAAGGTTGACTCAGCCTTCCATCCTTCTGAGCTGAGTAAAATGAGGACCCAAATTGTTGGGGGCAATATGCTGACTCTTTAAACCACTTAGAGAGGACTGTAAAGCACTGTAAAGCGGTATGTAAGTCTAAGTGTTATTGCTATTGCTATATTAATATATAATGGCAACAACAACAGCGACAGTCCAGTTATACACAGCTGTATTTTTTCTGTTACAGAGGAGAGAGGGATAGCAAATTTTGGAGGACTATGTAGAGAGGGGAGGGAGTACTTGTAACCAGAAGGCAGCATGGCATTCACAAGAACAAGTCTTGCTAGACTAATCTTATTTTTGGTTTTTTTTTAAATTAATTTCCTAACAGTAGGTTTAGGAATGCTGCAGATTAGTATCCTGACTTCAATCAAATATTGATAAAATACTCTACAACATTGGCATTAGCAAATGAGTTAAGTAGATTAGATGACATAAGAAGAGGATCATTTCTGGCTTGAAAACATACATAATTAACATTTATTAACAGTCCTTCTTGAGAAAAGGATGAGATTTGATTGAGGTGCTCAGACCTGTTGAAGTTCTCTTCAACATTGTTTATGAGCTGGGTGAAAAATATGAAGGAGATGTCTATCCAGCTATAGCTGATACAACGTAGGTGGCATAGCTAGTACACTAGAAGACAGAAATAAAATTCAAAAAATCATTGTGTTAGAGAAATGTCTGAAAAGAAGACAGTGAAATGTAAGATAAAAATGCAGAATTCCTCGCTTAGGCAATATATCAGATACACAGATATAGGATGCGGAGTGCTTGTTCTAGGAATAATATATAGGAATAGGAATAGCACTTAGGCTTATATACCACTCCATAGTATTTTATAGCACTCTCTGAGCAGTTTTTAATGTCAGCAAATTGCCCCCAACAATCTGGATCTCCATTTTACCAACCTCGGAAGGATGGAAGGAAGGCTGAGTCAACCTTGAGCCCTGTCAGTATCCAACGCCAGGCTGTGGGCAAAGTGGTTAGAATGCAGCACTGCAGGTTATTTCTGCTGACTGCCGGTTGCCTGCAATTTGCCAGTTCCAATCTCACCAGGCTCAAGGTTGACTCAGCCTTCCATCCTTCCAAGGTGGGTAAAATGAGGACCCAGATTGTTGGGGGCAATAGACTGACTCTGTAAACCGCTCAGAGAAGGCTGTAAAGCACTGTGAAGTGGTATATAAGTCTAAGTGCTATTGCTATTGCTAACCACTGCACCACCACAGCTCCATACAATATAATCTTGGAACACTAGTTGATCACAACCTGAGTATGAGTGCATAGAACCAATGCAGTTCTAAATTGGATCAGAACATAGAAAACAATTTGTGCTGTTGCTGTTGCTGTTGCTATTGCTATGGATTTACTGGATACCTCACAAAGTCCCTAAATGCCTTGCCCAATGCCAGGATTAAGAGAGAAGATTGTCACTTCATCTACTTTGACTTTTTTGACTGGCAGAACCTTCGCCTTGGGTTGCAGAATATTATGAAATATTACTGAAATATGAATGTAATTAAATGCATTACTCTGAGCTGGTGCCAGTTAATCCTGTATTAATATTTTTAGAAGCCAATTACCGGGGACCAAAGCATATTCTATGAGCATCAAGAGGAATGAAAAAGACGGTTAATGGACTTTAGCTGTGCTGCACATATTGTTCCTGTGTTGTCTGAGCCAAAATTTGACTTGGTGCCAACCCATATACAAGTAATAGTCAACAAGATTTACAGTTACGTTTGCACTAACACAGCAAGAGGGGAAAAGTTAAATGAGTTATGTCATTAGCAGTTCAGCACTAGTGACATCCATGGGTGAAATGCAGTGACCTGTCAGTGAATAAAGAGAGATGATGCAATTTTCTTGAATCCAAATGCTATTTTTGTAAAAGAAAGATAAATAGCAATAAAAACTTTGCATGCCTCCTTGATTAAACTAGGTAACAATCTTCATCAGGCCACTTTTAAGCCTTGGAGATAAAATGTTGAACTTCAGAAAAATGTTTTTCTTTGGAGTTCTGATTGATAGCTTTCATATTAGGACTCACTAGGGCAGATACCATTTTTCGTGCCTTTTCAGACAACCATTACTTGTCTTTTTTTAAAGCCAATAGTATTGCAGTGCAAAACATATCAATATTAGTCTTGCCCTTTCCATGTTTTTATGACTATCTGACATTTATATGATTGGGTTCCACCCACTTCTGTGACTAAAGAATACAGCATACAGCATCCCATACAACAACTTTTCAAAGATTGCCTTGTTACCCAAATAATAATTGTCATCCATCAGCAGATCCCCATCATATTTCATCCCCCAAAAGTCCTTCCCTTCCATTTTACAGAGAAAGAAAATAAAATAATAGTTTGCTTCCCTCTGTCATGCATGTTCCATTTGCTAAACAAATCACAAGTTTTTTTGGAACTTGGTTGAGTTAGAACTTAATAATAGAATAATATTAAGAATAAAGGAATAAATTTATTGAATAATTAATAATTTAATTAATAATTTAAGAATAAAGAATACTGAATGGAGTTCTGAAAGAAGCAGGAAACGGAACAAGTGAAAGAGCTCCGTTGTTATGACATTACACAAGGAGCATCCTCCAGAAATGAAAGACGTTTTGAAACTTCTGCATGCTTGAATGATGTCACAAAAAGAGTGATTTTCTGGAAAACAAAAACCTCCGAATTTTTAAACATGGAAAGAAACAAAAATTATATAGGTAGTCCTCAACTTAAGACTGGTTGCTTCAAAGTTATGACAGCCTCAGAAAAAGTTACCTACGATCCCTCCGCAAAGTTACGACTGTCACATCACTCCCAGGCTCACATGATCATATTTTTGTTGCTTGACAACCAGCTTTACAATCAATTGCAGCATCCGATAGCAATAGCAATAGCAATAGCAATAGCACTTAGACTTATATACCGCTTCATACTGCTTTTACAGCCCTCTCTAAGCCGTTTACAGAATCAGCATATTGCCCCCAACAATCTGGGTCCTCATTTTACCCACCTCGGAAGGATGGGTGAGTCAACCTTGAGCCGGTGAGATTTGAACTGCTGAACTGCAGCTAACAGTCAGCTGAAGTAGCCTGCAGTACTGCACTCTAACCGCTGCGCCATCTCAGATCATGGTCACATGATCATGTTCTGGCATAAAAAAAGCTATTGGATAAGCTGGGTTCTGATCACACGATTCCTTTATGACCACATGATTCCTTTTGAAACCATAGTGACTAACAGCCATAGTAAAAACATTGCAAAAATTGAGTCCCATCACATGATTACTTGACTTATGATCACGACGATTTAAGAGTCATGCCTTCTCTGGCAGTACCTTTCCTGTAGGACAGCATTTCCCAACCAGTGTTGGTTCAGATGGCCCCAACCAGTGGTGAAATGTAAAATTTGTTACTACCGGTTTCTGTGGGCGTGGCTTGGTGGGATGGGTAATGTGACTTGGTGGGCATGGCCAACTTTTTTTTTTTACTTTTTTAAAGCATTTTTTTACAACCTATTCGGGCAAATAGTTTGTAAAAAAATGCAAATAGGTTTTAAAAAGGCTCTGACAATCACAGCTGTGTCTCACGATCGTCAGAGCCTTTTTTTTACCTTTTAAAAGCATTTTTTTACAACCTATTCGGCTGAATAGGTTGTAAAAAAAATGCTATTAAAAGTTTTTTAAAAAGGCTCTTGATGATCACAGCTATGGCAAGTGATCATCAGAGCCTCTTTTTTTAACCTTTTAAAAGCAGGAAGTAAGGACACCTGGGTGGGTGGGCAGAGCCTCATGCCACCATCGCTAACGGTTCTCCGAACCACCTGCCACAATCGCTACCAGATCACCCAATCTGGTCCAAACCGGGAACATTTCACCCCTGGCCCCAATCCTCCAAGCCTTTCACAAGGCTCTGAAGGCTGTTTCTCTAGGCATTTGGACCAGGAGGAAAAGTCAGGTGAGCTGTTGATGTGGTTTTTCTGATCAGAACGTACTGTTAACTTGAATCAGTGCTTCTATGTCTTGCTTTAATCCAAATATATCACCCAGAGTCATTAGCGTGAGATAGGTTCTCGTACAAATTATTTTTTTTTAAAAAAATGCTGCCAATTTAGCTTAAATCATATGGCCCCATTATTATTTAAAGTATCATTTCATTAGCCCATTATGAATCCTTCACAACTCAAAAGGGCCCTGGTGGCGCAGCAGACTAAAGCACTGTTATTAACATCAGCTGCCTGCAATTACTGCAAGTTCAAATCTCACCAGGCTCAAGGTTGACTCAGCCTTCCATCCTTTCTAAGGTAGGTAAAATGAGGACTCAGATTGTGGGGGCAATAAGCTGACTTTGTATAAATATACACAAGCATGAAGGCGATTGCTTAACGCATTGTAAGTCGCCCTGAGTCTCCGGAGAAGGGCAGCATATAAATCAAATTTTAAAAAAAAAGTTTAACAAAATCTTCTTTGTATAAAGAGATTCAGAAACCAGCCTCCTCCAACCTAGTATCATCCAAACCAGTGGTGGGTTTCAAATTTTTTTACTATCGGTTCTGTAGGCGTAGCTTGGTGGGCGTGACATGGCTTGGTGGGCGTGGCTTGGTGGGTGTGGCAGGGGAAGGATACTGTAAAATCTCCATTCCGTCCGCACTCCAGGGGAACGATACTGTAAAATCTCCATTCCCTCCCAACTCCAGGGGAAGGATACTGTAAAATCTCCATTCTCCATTCTCCGCACTCCAAGGGAAGGTTACTGCAAAACCCCCGTTTCCTCCTGATCAGCTGGGATGGGGCGGGGCCAGTCAGAATTTTTACTACCGGTTCTCCAAACTACTCAAAATTTCCACTACCGGTTCTCCAGAACTCCAGAACTGGTCAGAACCTGCTGAAACCTACCTCTGATCCAAACATGTATGCTGTCATGTCTAGGATTTCTGAAGGTATACTACACCAGCATAGCTTGAGGGAATCAGATTAGAGAAGGCAGAGATAGGTGCATTGTTATAAATTATGCCAGATAGATCAAACTTTTTTTTTTCATATGATCGTGTCAGGTCCTGTCTCTAAATCACATCTCCCAATTTTATTGCTCCAGATGTGTTCTGGTACCCATCACATTGAAGTGTAAGATCACAAAAGACTCATGTACAGACAAGCTCGTGATAAGAAGGCATGATATATGTTGACTTCTGTGCATTTTCTTTTCAACTTCCATTAATTCATCAGAACATCTTGAGAAACAAAGCAACAGAGGAGCAGCTTTTCCAAGAGAACTTGTACATTTCTTAAAGAAATTATTGGTTTATTACCAACATCTCCCGTAGAGAGATCTCCCATCTCCCAGCTTATTTTTCTAAGTTGCACCTAAAATGGCTTGATTTCTATTTTCTTTAGCAAACACCTTTGCAAGTTTAGTTTCTAGAAAATACATGAAGATCACAATGCCCTAAGGTGAACTACCATCTCCAGCATCACTCTCCATTCAGAATAGTGTCTGGTATAAGCATTTGGTCTCAAACATTTAGAAGCCACCAAATAAAAGAGACGGAGTAAAGGTTGGCCAAGGGAAAAACACATTTCAAGTTCAATTTGTTTTTGCAGATTCAAGCATAAAATTAGCAGTGTAATTTAGAAGCAGGGAAAGGCCCCAAACATCTTGCTAATGTTTGATTTTGCAGGAGGCCTGCAAGGGGTTTTAAAACGTCAAAAGGCTGGCTGCTACACACAACAAAAGCCCCATGCTTTTGAAATGTATGTTACACACTTGGCACACATAAAAATGGGACAGGATTGCAAGCGTTTTGGAGTATGTGCAGTTTACCTTATTATCACATAAAGCCTCGAGCACGCATCACAGGGAGTTTTGTTTTATGGATTTTAAGCCATGGATTTCAGCCCATGGCATCAGAGGTAGCTCATTCTGTAGCTCATGAATGAATGAATAAAACCAGAGACTTCAGAGAAAGGAAGAAGACTGTCTTATCCATGGAAAGAGGCACTTTTCCCCACTTGGCCTCCAAGCTTGTGAAGGAAAACCAGCAGAAAGAAGGGATAAATGATTTCCTTAGTGGGAAAACCCTTAAAAGAATATAAGTGGATGGCTTGGTTCTTTTTTTAAAAAAATGTTTTATTAGTTTTAAAAGTAAAACAATGGACATTGCTCAACGTCTCTGGTTTCTAACATTTGCGTCAAATTCAAGTTAATAAGTAATATATTCCTTAATCTATATACAAATTTACATATCTCCTATTTCATTCTATATCAAGTATACAGTATTTTACTTCCTAAACAGCTATACATATATTTAGTAAACCTATATTACATTCACAAATTCAATATACCTTGATATACATTGATTTATACATTTCCAGACATTCATTATCCCTTGTTTTTGGCATTCTTCCTCTTATCTAATCAATTATAAAATTTATTCCAGACTTCATAGTATGTTGATTCACTTTTGTCTTAGAGTTCTAAAGTAAGTCTGTCCATCTCTGCACAGCTGAAAATTTTGTGTATTACTTCTTCTTCTGAAGGTATTTCTTTACACTTCCATTTTTGAGCAAATGCTAGTCTTGCCGCATTAAGTATATGCAATGTTAAATAGGTTACATTTTTGTCATATTTGCCATCTGTCATGCCCAGTAAGAAAAATTCCGCCTTGACTTCTATTTTGAACATTAACATCTCTTCTAACCAGCTCCTTATTTGCTGCCAAAAACTTTTTACTTTTGAGCACTCCCACCACATATGGTTGTGTTGGAAGAAATATCCTTCTGGGTTCAGCTCCAAGTGGGGAAAAAGACACTGGAAACATGGAGACTGTTGGAAAGATGGTTTAATGGTGGACAGAATCACATGGTTTGAGTTCCTGAACAGAAAAAGGGGCAAGACACAGCGAGTCCCCGGGTTTTATGCCATCTCTGGCTTTGAACTTCCTGTGGCCCAGAAAGAATATCCTGATTGGTTGTCAGACTCCCAGGGGGTGGGGGTCTTAGCTAGCCTTGCTGGCTGATGTAATCTTCCCAGGTGCCATGTGGTGAGTTTCTGTTACTAGATGAGTCCTATTGTGTTGCAGATGATGGTCCATTGACAAAGATTGAATTTCTGCCTCTGGCCCCTTGACAAAGGGTGGGGGCAGGAAGATGGGAGCTGTTTCATCCTTAAAACATGCTTCTCCATTTCTCATCCAGGGAAACATAATATTCTGCCTTTTTAATATTTCCCAAAATATTTCATTCCTCTAGGAAAGGGGTAGGTGCTAACTTCTTACAGTAGTATGACCCTAGATCTGCCTCACATTTCCAATAAATTGGGGAGTATTTTTTACTAATTCTGGATGGCTTGGTTCTTGTAAGATTCTTTTCTTTTGCACTTAGTCATCTTATTTTGTTTTGCTCTTGGAGATTTTTATTAAGGGAAAAAACCACAGATTAGAATATATAGTGCTAAAACAAAGGGCTATACTGGAAGTCAGACATATACTTCCTCCAAATTAGGGGCATCTGGAGAGGAGGGGATTAAAAAATCAAGATGATGGCTGTGACCCATGCAATTAAAGCTCCACCTCATTTTACTTGCAACACAACTTTTAAGTCAGTGGTCCCCAATTTTTCTGGCTTTGTGGATTGGTGGCGGTAGTGGCAGAGGTGGCAGCAGCAGCGGGAGAAAGAGGATGCTCGCGCCCATGCCTGCCCACCATTCACACAAGTAGAGCTGCATGCATGAGTGTGCTTGCCCACTGTTTGCGTGGTCCGGTACCAGGCCGCAGCCTGTGAGCTGAGACCCCTGCTTTAAGTTTTTCCAGAATCTCCCTAAAACCTCCTTGTGCAAAGCTTGTTCTTACCACAAAATTGCCATTGCCCTGGAACTGCATCCCAGCCCATATGGAAACAGATTCATAACTATGGGCTCCTCCAGGTTTACATCTTGGATGTAAAAAAATCCAGAAAGCAGGACATGAAACTCACCATTGTGCCTCTCCTATACGTGATTTTTCTTAAAAGAATTAGACCTGGTTTTCTTTGAAGCTTCTATTAAGGTATGCAATATGGAAGAACAGCATTTTTGGATAAAACATATGAGTTGTCTTCCTCCTTTCTCCATTTTTGCAGGATTCTTCACTACTGACGTAAACAATCCTTATAAACTCAATATTTATTTTGAACTAGTTTCATACTGGCCAATATCGGCAGAAGCACTGATATATTTAAGATAAAGGAAAGTGGAGGGAGAAATCCACAATAAGAAAAACACTATAGTTAGTTAACTTGTTTGGATTAACCTGGGTTCAGTACATTCAGAATTAAGATTTTGGTTACTTTCAAACAGGAAGTTTTCGGTCCCTTTCTCAGAGGTGTAAAAAAGGGGAGAAGGAGAACCATTCAAGGCCAAAGCCCACTACAGCTGGCCCTTGAAATGCTAAATGATGGTTTATTTTACATCATTTACAAAATGGATCTTAACATGCTAAATAACAATAATTTTAAAGGAAAAAGAAACTGGTCTATAATGATGTGAATCATATCTCCACTTAGTACGTCTAATGAAAATGATCAGACATTCCACCTAGTTATTCAAGGGTGAATATTAATATTGAATTAGCAAGTTGTCAAAGTATTGTTTTTATAGCCCTAATAAGTGCTATAAAAGTCAAAGTAAAAATTCTGCAAGTTCCACAACATGTCTTATCTAAATCTATAAGAATTGGAAATATTTGGCAAAGGACTTAAGTAATACAAAACAGGAATTAAACCTGTCCTGGATTTTATCTCAGAGAAATTCTCCCTTATTAAGTGCACATTTACTGTTTTCCCCCTTAAATGCAAATATTCTAAATTTGTATTGCATTACACTAGCTTCCAATTAACTTGGAACTATAGCCACTTACTAACTAGTATGCAAATGCAAGCTATCTTAGACACTAGAGTAAAAAACAATGTAAAATAATATTGGCCATTTAAGTTTCAGATTGGGGAAAAGAGGCAGTTTCTAGTTCACTAACCAATTACTTTATAAATATTTCTGATAAATCAAGGCTGAAAACTGATAAATATACTGTTTATTTTTTTCACTGAATTATCTCACCCCTATAAGAAATTATTTGATCATTCAACTGCAGTCTTAACAAATTTATTAAGATCAGGGCCATCAGCTATTATAGAAGTTGGATCAGAGTCTATCTTTTTTAATAAATTTTTATTAAGAAGTTTAATTACAACAGTAAAAACTAATACAAAAATAACTTATAGAAGGTGAAATGAATGGGAAAAAAGAATTAAAAACATAGGAAAAATAAGAGAGAAAATATAACAAAGAAAAAGAAATTAATAAAGTAATGACTTCCAATCTTGTATGAACAAATTTAATAACTCTTCATTACTTATCAGATTACAAACATATATCTCTTTTACCCATATTCTATCCCTTATCTATAAGCAATAAATAAGCTTTTCAATCTCTATGTCAGCAAAAGTCCATAAAGTGTTGCCAGAACTTTGCAAATAAAAATCCTATTTTTACCTTGATGAAATAAACCAACTTCATATTCCTTTCTTTTGTTTCTAATCACCTTAATTTTTAATTCAATCAAATACTGTCATAGAATTTGATTTCTCTTCAATTCTTCTTCATCCCACACAAACTTCTTCAAGGCTTTAACAAGCCTCTTTTATAGCTCCATTAAGAAAACATTTTCCAGATCATTAGTTTATCATTTGCATTTCTTTTTTAATTTTTAATTTCCCTTTTAATTTTAAACATTCCAGATCTCTTGGTTTATAATTTGTATTTGAAGTTTTAAAACTTCAGCCAATTTCTTTTATATATCCAGTAAAATGTCCTTTATCAAATCATTCTCTTGGCCTGTCATTTGTACTTCCACATTCTGTACTTTCTCTGTCTTGTCAGATAAAATGTGTTCCATATCTGCCATTCTTTCATTAATATCTTTTAGACATAGTCTATCCATAGAAGCAGACATTATTACTGACAATGTTGATATTGTGGTTACTAATTTATGACTCCATTTTTCAAAGATTCCCTTTAATATTTCTGATGTTACAACATTTTGCGTCATTTTGGAAGTCCCTGTATTAACTGACATCAAGAACAGGCTTATATTTTTTTTCTTCTGTTTAGAATTAGTTCTCTCTAAATCATCACTTATCTTTGTTATGACTTACAAAAACCAGGATAGTCAAAACAAATCTGTTTCCCATGAGAAGCTATTTATTGTTTATAGTTAGTTCGAAAATCTTATAGTAAAAGTCAATATTCCAAATTTACCTGGATCCTTAATCAGATTATAAATTTCTTAGATCAGAATCTTATTTTGCTTTTTGCTGTTTATTTCAAATTCTTTATGGTCTTAAGCTTATAATTATTTTTTCTTTTTTTCAGAGTTGAAAATAAACTCACCCTAATGAAGACTTTTCAAACTTGTCATTCCAAAGGTTTCTAATAATTTTAAGAGGGTTAACAGGCAATTCCCAAAAGAGATTAGAAAGTGAGGTTTGCAATCTTAGTGTCCTTTAAAAGGCTCCACTGCAGTTGCAAGTACTGTGGCTGATCCCGTTGTCTCCTGGCACTCAAACCCCAGAAAACTATTGTCCTGCAGTCTCCTTTGCATAGAACAGTCATCTGAAGCAGGAGTCTCCAACCTTGGCAACTTTAAGCCTAGAGGACTTCAACTCCCAGACTTCAACTCCCCAGCTTTGCTGGCGGGGGAATTCTGGGAGTTGAAGTCCGCCAGGCTTTAAAGTTGCCAAGGTTGGAGGCCCCTAATCTGGAGCACTTGTGGACAATCTCCCATTCTCTCCTTATCCAGAAAGATTCCAAGGGACCAGTTTACTGATCAGTTCTTTGGTCTTTGCCATCATTGCTTTCATGGAGCCATCTTCAGTTCATCATATCTCCCTCAGAAATTCTCCAAATCAAAAAGTCTATCTGAGATTGATTTAAGCAAGAAAGCTAACCTATCCCAGTAAACTCAGTATCTCTTTTGGAGTTCCACTTTTTTTAAAAAAAGGGTATCCTATAAGGCCGTGTTTCTCAACCTCAGCAACTTTAGGAGGTGTGCACTTCAATTCCCAGAATTCCCCAGCCAGCACTTCTTAAAACTGCTGAGGCTGGGAAACATTGCTAAAAAGCATTCCTGTATTTAGGAATTCTAAAAGGAGATCCCTGGGGAAAAATTTCCAACAAAACACATGCTTTGTGTTTAGAAGGCCATGAGTTCAAACATGGCAGACATTTTAAATTACAACTTAGACTTTTAGAGGGACCCTGGTGTCGGTGGTTGTGCATCCCTGATGTTGTAAAATGAATGACTTCATGCAGCTTTTCTGTTCAGTATCTTATCTTTAAATGCAGTGTTACACAGATGAGCTCCAAAAACAGCTCCACTTTCACACCAGGTCTGATAATCAAATCTGAAAGGTTCTTCACATATTGCACTGAACATGCTTAGAGGATAGAAATAAAATTGTATCTGCTGGCATTGTCCTTTGCTCCTGTAAGAAAGTTAGCAGCCACCCATCTCCTAGAACCATGATGGCGAACCTATGGCACGGGTGCCACAGGTGGCACGCAGAGCCATATTGGTGGGCACGCGAGCTTAGCTCGGACATGTATGCGTGCGCCAGCCAGCTGATTTTCGGGCCTTCTGGGCCCACCAGAAGTCAGGAAACACACTGTTTCCGGCCTCTGGAGGGCTTCTGGGGGGGTGGGGAAGGCCGTTTTTGCCCTCCCCAGGCTCCAGAGCCTTTCTAGGAGCAAAAAATGGGCCTACTGGGCCCACCGTGCCATCACGTGCCAAAAGTGGGGGGAGCACGGGGGGCGCATAGAATTATGGATGTGGGCACACGTGGGTGTGACCCCCCCGCGCTCCCCCAGTTTTTGGCACACGATGGCAAAAAGGTTAGCCATCACTGTCCTAGAAGAATGAAATATTCTAGGAAATATTAAAAAGGCAGAATATTATACTTCCCTGGATGAGAAAATGTTTTGAAGACAAAGCAGCTCCCTGCAGCTCCCTCTCCCCCCCCCCCCCCGCTTCAGCTCCAGGGTGATGGGATTAAGACATGGCCCTCAGGACACGATAGGATTAGCCCTCTATCCATCTAGCAACAGAACTCACCACATGGCACCTGGGAAGATTACATCACCCAGCAAGATTCAACCAGGCCTGGGACTCAAAAGAAAACGTACAAAGTTACCTCTGCATGACCCCATGAGCATATGACAACCAATCAGAATACAAACTCAAATTCAAAGCCCAACAGAGGGTGGCGGAGTGGTTAGGGTGCAGTACTACAGCTACTTCAGCTGACTGCTAGTTCAGCAGATCAGTGGATCAAATCTCACCGGCTCAAGGTTGACTCAGCCTTCCATCCTTCTGAGGTGGATAAAATGAGGACCCAGATTGTTGGGGGCAATATGCTATTTAGTATACTGTCTTTGGTGTAGGCCGCCCAGAGTCCTCGGAGAGTGGGCGGCATAAAAATATGAATAATAAAATAAATAAAATAAATATCTCTCTGTCTCTCTGTCTCTCTCTCTCTCCCATGTGCCTTTTTGTCCAGAACCTCAAAACCATGTGGTCCTGTCCCCCCATTAAACCATCTTTTCAAGCAGTCTCCATGTTTTCAGTGTCTTTCTCCCCACTTGGAACTGAACCCAGATGAACATTTCTTCCAACACTCCCATTTGACATTACCTGCCAATCAAGGCTAAGTTTTGGAAGAATTGCTTTGGAACACGTGAGAGCATGTTCACTACCTCTCTCTGTGACTCATTCAAGCCATCCACCTTAGGATGGCATGGTAGCATTGGAGAGACTTCAGCACAGCCATGCATATGCTGTAATGAATTGCAAAGAGGTATTGCTTTTGTGCTCCTGCACATTTCAAAGAATGTCTTCCAAACTGAATCTAGAGTGTTGACCAGTCCTCTTGTGCATTCATTATGCATTTAATATATATGCAAACCTAAATTGTGCAGACTATCAGCAATGGTTGAACTGTCTAATCTTGCACACAGTATCTTTCATGCATGATGATGAATGCCTAAAAGAAATAAGGAATGCAACCATCAACTGCTGTATAAGCAAATGAGATCATCACATGTAAATTGCTTCTTATCAGAGATTCTCATCACAGAAACGAAGACTTGAAAAGGAAACCAAACAAAATCTGGATTCAATCATTACCTCTTTCTGATAAAAAAAAAAGGACCACTTTGAGTAAGGCTAGTATTTGTCCTGACCAATGATTTATACCTATGGGTTCCTACAATTCCCATAAGCTCTTTTCACATATAAAATAAATACCTTTTGAAAAATATTTACACTGTTAACTCTTCACACTGACCCCTAAGGAGCCTTCTATCCATTTTCATATCCCCTTAATTTTTACATCAGATTATGCAGTTCTTAATCATTTCCCATAACTCAGGAATTATCAACTCTAAGAAAATGATGTCCTTTCTTTTTTGGTCCTCAGATTATGGTCAGCATCTTTTTTCTCAAGACTTGGACTGAATTTCAGAATTTTAGAACAGTTCTGGTGGTAGACACCTAGTCAGGGTCCATAGATTTTAACAGTTAGTTCTCTATGATTTTTTAATACATTTAATGCTAACTGAATATATTTTTAGCCAAATATTACAATAAGCCATCAGTGAACAAATCAAATTAGGGTTTACTATTTCACTCAAATCCAGTTGGTATGAAAACTCACTCTTTTTGTGCGTTCTGTGTTCCTATCCATGTTTTTTTAAAAAATCTATTGTCAGGTTTCGATGTTATCTCAAATAAACTGCATTTCCAAACACAAAGTCTTTGATGAAAGCTTTCATTTATTGAGAATAACGATCTGGCCCCGGACTCGGTTGCAGCCGAAACTGACCTCTGACCCCAAACCCTTCCCTTTCCGTTCCTCAATTCTCAGCATCTCATTGGCCATTTTCCAAGTCACTCTTGTCATCTCGGCTACTTCAACTCACAGGAATTTCCCCCATCCCATCTCATCTCCTAGGGGATGTTATCTGCCGGGGGAATAAGTGGGTGAAAAGTCAAACTGCTAAAAGTCGAACTGCTACTTCTACTTCTTCTCTTCATGTCAGTGCTGGAGCGAATGTAACTTGGAGCGTTGACATCTATAGCAGTGGAGTCTTCTCCATGCATGAGGCCATGTTTCCAGACTACAATTGTTTATCAACAGTCTTAGGGGGGAAAAACAATGCAGAATAATCAAGAAACATGGTAGGTGGATTTCTGTAATTTTCTTGTCTTTCCTACCAAGCAACACCTGCTGGCAGTGGAATAACCGTCCATTTTCCCTAATGTGGAGTAGAGCAGAATTCTGGAAGAATAAACAACTTGGATCAAGATGGGGTACAGTAGCTTTTTCCGTGTAGGGACTATCCAGGTGCGCAATTTCAACTCCCATAATTCTTAACAGTATTTATATTTGGTGAAGAATTCTGGGAGCTGAAGTTCACAAGGTTGAGCAAGATTTGTAACTATCCAAAAGGCAATTATTCTAATTAGTCGGAAGTAACTAAGCAGTTTATAACAAGGTTTTCTAGATCCAAAATTGTTTGAGTGATAGCTCATACTTTTGATAATAAATCTTCATATAGAAGAATCAGCATTATTATTAGACAAACTTTTAAGATTCCGTGACTATTTATGCATTTGGTATGAATCAGTGGTGGGTTGCCCCCGGTTCGCACCAGTTCTATAGAACCGGTAGTAAAACCGGCGAGAGGCTCCGCCCACCGACCCCGACGCATGTGCGCGGCCCCGTTGCAAACTGGTAGTAAAGGTAAGTAGAACCCACCCCTGGTATGAATGAATGAATAAGACTTCATTAACATTTAGTGAAAATAAAAACGATAGTGATATTTTATCCAAAAAAACCCCCCAGAACTTGTAAATGAGGAGTCAAATTTTCCATTATATTTTTTGGGATTGTAATGTTTGCATCAAGTTTAAGAAAAGTGAACTTTATTGTTCTTATTTGTAAATGATGGATAGAGATATATTTAAACTATATAATCATTTGCTCACTAGGATCTTATAACATCACCCAACATCACTATGGAGATACAGGTTGAATTCATTGTTATTATGTTTATACAGAGCTGGCTAGATGACCTTATAAGACAGTATGAATCACTAGTGAAGAAATTTCCTATGTCTACCCATGGAAGTATTGGAAATATTCGGTATTTAGTTTGTTTCACCAAATTTCTGCACAAGGAATTTCTATAAAATGTTTGTTTTAAAACCTCAAAAAAAATTCCATTGGTTTATACAAGCAGCTTTCTCTGTTATTCTTACTTTCAGTTTATCTTTCCCTAATATATACATTTTATAAAGTTTTCTTTAATATGCTAAGATATAGCACGTCTTGTTTATATTTTTGTATGCAGTTATCCCTAATACACAATTGTATAATTGTCTGTATGCAGCTTTCCAAAACAGGTTTTTAAGTATACCAGTTTTAAGCTAACTTTAACCAAATGTCAAATGTTCATTGAGAAAATTCCTGTGCATAGGCTTTAGCAATAAATCACTTTAATTGAAACTTCATTGTGGATCCTATCTTTTGTGCCTGACACTTCTATTCTAACCCAAAATAACTTGATTTTTGATTTGCATACGGTAGGTTAGTTTTGCTGACTGATTTCCACTAAACTAAGCCAATTTTTATATATGTTGCTTCAAATGCCACACCACAGTGCCCTCTGCTGGTCCAGTTAAAGCTAAATTGAACACTATAAATGAAATTAACTATATTTTTAAAGCAATCCCGTCCTACAAATCCTAATACTTTACAGCAATCTATTTTCAGTCACATAATTACTGTTTCACACCAGTTGGGGAAATTACCTCTGTTCTTTTATTGAAAATGTCATCAATTTATTTACCAGAAATGCTCCAAAATGCAATTTCCTGCCATTCAGTCAAACCACAGTGGCCAGAGAAGCTCACAATAACAAGATAATAGAAACTTCACTATTAAACATTAAAACAACAACAGATTAGAGGCAGGGTCAGCAGTTTCTCAGCAAAAGTAAATGAAGTAAACATCATATAAGTAAATGAAACTTTTTTTCTCGGCACCAAAAAGCGTTAATGAACTAGAGCCCAGCATGTATCTCTAGAAAGAAAGATTCACAGAGACCAGATAAAAGAATTAAGATGTTTTCCAAACCTCCTTGACAAGTGGCTCTTCAGATGTAAAGAAAATCTTTCACTCAGCATCTCAAGAGTTGCTTTTTCCCAGGGAAGATTGAATAGTTGCATATCAAAGAAGTGTCAGTTTATCAGGCCGGATGATTTATCTATGACATCCTTTTAATCATTTTGCAGTAGCTCTCAAGCTCTACAGCAGAGGTCTCTCCATAATCCACTACCGATCCTTTCTCCAATTACAGATGTACACTGGCATCTTTTGTATACCCTCCACACTCACTCTCCAAAATGTCAGAGATGCCTGCATTCCAAACTAACATCAAATCCCAGGTAGTACTACAGTCTCTAAGAAATGGGATGTGCCATTTCCATTTGGCTCAATGGCTGTCAATGCTTTACCTTTGTATTGAGTTCTCCATTGGACAAACAGTGTGACAGATGTCAAAGGGAGCCAGGTTTGGGAGGGATGTAGCCTTTGAGGTTTGAACAGGATGCCTTAAGCTTCTACAAGTAGTCCTTGGTTAATGATGGTAATTGAGACTTGGATCTCTGTCACTAAGCAACATGTTTTAAAACGATCAGGCAACTCAGCTGGGATCATCAGAGAGACTTTTAAAGCATTTTTTTCTGCAACCTCTTCAGTGGAAGAGATTGCAGAAAAAAATGCTTTGAAAAGCCTCTGAGGATCCCAGCTGTGTTCCTGATCGGCAGAGGCTTTTCAAAGCATATTTTTGCATTTGCAGAAAAAATGCTTTGAAAAGTTAACATAAAAAAAAAAGTTGGCTACACCCACCCAGTCACATTACCCCACCATGACCACCAAGCCACACCCACAGAACTGGTAGTAACAAATTTTACATTTCACCCCTGCCTGGGAGATAGAGAATGTGGTCATCTTGAATGCGGTCATCAGCCGTGCGGCTCACCTGGGCATGGATGGGGGGGGGGCGAAGGGATTTTTGCTACCGTTTCTCTGAACCACCTGCCGCCATCGCTACCAGATCAGGCGATCCGGTCCGATCCAGGAATATTTCACCCCTGCTTCCAGGTTATATCTAGCTCTGAAATTTGTCTTTCTTCATACATGAAACTTTAGTTGGTAAACCTAATGAAGACTCTGAAGTAGAGTGCCAGGGAAAGCAGACATGGGGTAGGGATGGGGAAATATTTATATCAATGTTGGTGAACATTCAGCACTGAGTGCTGAAACGGGAGCTCAAGGGGGGGGGGAGCCCGGAAACCAGAAGAGCAGCTCCCCGGCACGCATGCGCATGCCAGGAAGCTGAGCTTCCGGTTTCTGGTGTGTACATGCATGCTGGTCACCTGGTCTTCCGGTTTCTGGTACACATGCATGTGTGAACACAAGCTGGTCGGTAGGCATGCACACGGCAGAACCCGGAAGAGCAAAGGGCGACGGCTGGCATGCCCGGAGAAATGACTCTGCATGCCACTTCTAGCACGCGCGCCATAGGTTTGCCATCACGGATTTATATGATGTGTACATAATTATTCCTGATTTGAAAGTGAGTCATTCTTTATAGGTACTAGTATAAGCCAATTGTGCTTCCATTGTGGTTTTCTATGCCAGATACTCTTTTACAATTCTTTACTATACTTTAGGGAGTTCCAAGCAGCATGATAACGAAGTTGGATGTTGCAACAGTGCCAGATTTATTAAGAAGAATATTGGCTCATAGTAAGACTTGCTTTGGGGCTGAAACAAGCAAAGGGAGGTCCCTCCTCCATTTATTTAATTTGCATTGCCACATTTATTTATTTAAAAATTATATTCCTGCTGTTCCTTGTACAAGAAGAACACCTGTGCTGTTACTGGGCTGTCTGACTTATCCAAGAATAATTTTCCTGTGTGGCTGTAACCACTTAAAAATATGTTATTCCTGGGCGAGCTGAATTCATAAGGGAGACATTCCAGATCTTTTAATAAACAGACATATTAGATGGCTTAAGAGACTGGCAACAGGTGGCAATATTTTTTAACCTCTTATGATGTCAGTTAGGATATAGTGCATTCCATATATATATAATGGGGTTCATATTAGCAGTTTGGTTTAAGGAGCAGTTGGCTGGGATTATTCTTGCTCCAGTTTAAGCTCATTTGACATATCTGAATAATTCACCTTTGGATTCCACCAATAAAAATGTAACATCAATAATACACTTTTTACCTGGCCAAGATATCAAAAACTATTGCACTAAGTGAGCTACCACTGAAAGTGGTTCTCTTAATTACGAAATGATTAATATTATACAATAATTAGGACACAACTGCCCAGGAATGCCCAATGGTGATTTATTAGTAGTAATAGACCATGTGATTTGCAAGAAAAATTCTCAAATTTAATCTACAACATTTCCAAATACAAGCAAGGGATTAGTAAGTGGCTGACATATATGCATCTATACAAGGACGCATAGAAAACTGCAGCCAATGTTTTTCTCCTAACAGAGGTTTAGAACTATTAATTGGAGCATGTTCTGCATTCAGGTACATTTGTGTATTTTGCATGCACCAATGATATTCTACAATTACCATACATATTGTGACATTTGCAAACCCACCAAAGAAAGCAAGTAATCATAGATTGGAGAACTTGACTATCCCAGTGTAAAAGAAGGAAGTACATGATTCATGTCAGGACACTTCATTTTCCCCCTCCCCAAATATTTCTCAGGATTTAACTTCTGGTAACAATATGCCATTTTGCAGATTAGAGCAGCCTAGAAATAACTGTAAAAAAATAAATATTCTAGTAGAAAGACTTGCAATAGACTTTTATCTGTTGCTTTTTCAAGTGACAGACTCAGCTGTTCATATCTCCTGGCCAACTTCTGCTTAGCTCTGCCTAGCCCTGCACAGGAGGATCCAAATGCTGGGTTGTCAACTATAGCCTTAGGAAGTTCAATTCAAATCACATTAAAGGTAAGGTAAAGGTAAGTTCCTCTCACATATATGTGCTAGTTGTTTCCGACTCTAGGGGGCAGTGCTCATCTCCATTGCAAAGCCAAAGAACCAGCACTGTCCGAAGACGTCTCCATGGTTATGTGGCCGGCATGACTAAATGCCAAAGGCGCATGGAACGCTGTGACCTCCCCACCAAAGGTGGTCCCTATTTTTCTACTTGCATTTTTTACATGGTTTTGAACTGCTAGGTTGGCAGAAGCTGGGACAAGTAATGGGAGCTCATCCCGTTACGCGGCACTAGGGATTCGAACCACTGAACTGCTGACTTTTCAATTGACAAACTCAGCATCTTAGCTACTGAGCCACCGCATCGCTTCTTTCCACATTACATCATTTAAAAGCGTGGTTTCCTAAGAGACACAGGTGAAGGGGTGCGATGCTCAGTGCAGGAGAGACACCAAGAGAGAGGATGAGGGGATTGGCATTTTCTCCTGGGGAAATCAAAGCAAATTCATCTCTCACCTCAAAGATTTCTATTTCTACAATGGAAGGAAATCCTATTATCAAATCTTCACCCACCTGTCTGGTTCTGCTACAATACAGCAATGGTGTTTCTCCCTCAAAAAAAATCCAGTGTGCCAGCAGAAAAAGCAGTATATGATGGAAGTATAGGGTATATAAAAATAAGGTGAATGCTTAGCAAATGGTTACATAGGAAATAAAACAAAGATATATCCTCTTCATTGTTTAACAAAGATATGCATAAATGTAAAAGAGATGTTAGGTGGAGATCTGGATATATTTTTCTAGGCAGATGATACCCTGCTTTGGCTAAGAGCTGAAATTCCTTGCAAATCTAAATATTTGTAAGAGCTGAAATTAGTTGCAAATGTAACTATACAAAGTAACAAGAAATGTGGATCTGAAAATTAATATACCAAAGATACATTGTTGTTTGATTTAATAGGGGAAACTGGGTGAATGATTGCAACTTAGATATAATTGTGAAAAGATAGAGCAAGTAGATAAATTTGTTTACCTTGATAGAATTTTACCAAGAAGGAGAAATGAATGGAGAAATGTTAAGATTTGAAAATGCTGATACAAAGGTGAGGAGATATTATGAAGTCTGTTGGAAGACAGGAATGCTTGTCAAAAGAAGAAAAAATGGCTTTGTATAAGAGTGTGCTTCACTTTGTTGTGTGGAAGTAAGAGCTGGATACATCTGGAGAGACATAAAAGTAAGTTGAATGCAAGCAGAATGTGATACTTGAAGAATGTGTGAGATAAAATAGAAAGTGATTGAATAAAGAATGAAGGGGTGTTGAATGAATGTGGATTGAATATGAAATTAAGGGACCAACATGAAAAAAGTACACTGAGGGGGTTTGATCATATGGAAAGAATGGGTGAAGATCAAGTTACAAAATAAATACAATATATGAAGGAAGAATGAATGGAATGAGAGGAACGAGAAGCCTAAGAAGGTTGTGGCTGGATAGAATTATTGAGATCTTGAAAAGGAGAAATGTTTAAAGAACAAAAGGCAATGTATGAGGCAATATATCAGTGTGATAGAAACAAGGATACGCACCCACATATATCAAATCAAAGAGCATAATATGACTGTTCAAAGTCTGCCCTCTGCTGTTGATGTTAATTGTGCCAATCCTATTCTATGCTACATTTTCTTGGAATCAATTTGGCGAGCATCTGCTTTCTGCATCTATAACTCTATTGCCCATAATATGGCTTAGCTGTAGAGGTGGCACTTATATGGCCTTTCCTTGTCTAGAAGACTTAACTTTGCATGTGTTTGGATGCCTTCAAGCTTAAAGCAAAGTGCAAGCTGTTACCTTTAAGGTCCTTGGTAATGTTTTCTTATGCTTTCAGGTTGACAAGTTAGAATCCATTAGCATTGGGCAGACTACAAATATTGTCAATAAATAAATGTATTTGGAGCACCTTGCTCAAAGAAGACCAGAAACTGGATTAAAGTGGAGCAGATGTTACTTTGCTGGTGCCAAAGTCTACTGAATTTTTAAAAGCCACTTGAAAAGTTGGCAGAGACATATTTGATTCAAGCATTCCTTAAGCTCCCTAAGCTAAAGCAACAATTGCCCCCTTTTCCACATCTGATATACGTTGAGGAAAAAATGTTTTTTTTCAGGGTTTTCCTGAGCCTTTAGGCTCCTCTTGATCCTTTTTCAAATTACTGTACAGCAGTGACAGTAAACCAGGGAGAATTATGATTAGGTTAAATTCTCTGCAGCTGCAGAGGATGAATGCAAATTTTTTAGTTAAAGAACCATAACTTCTGGACTTAATTTTCTTATATGACACTATGACCTGCAAAGAGAGAAGAGAAGAGAAGAAAGAGAAGAGAAGAGAAGAGAAGAGAAGAGAAGAGAAGAGAAGAGAAGAGAAGAGAAGAGAAGAGAAGAGAAGAGAAGAAGCAACATCAGATACTATTGATTTTTCTCCACAGCATCAGCCACTAAGAAATTTGCAACTGCTCTTCTCAATTCATCTGGCATTAGAGAACAGAACTAATGGAGCCTTGAGATAGAAAGAAAACAAAAGGGAACAGCACACAACAGAATATAAAGCAGGTTGGAGGGGCATCAACACACTGACAGACATAAATATGAAATAGAAAGTCAACGAATCTAGTACCACAGAGTACTTGGGCCACCACAGGCGCCCCTGACATGAGTGACATTGAGCTGGTCACACCCACCCTGGCTATGCCCCCCCCCCCCCCCCCCCCCCCCGAGGTCAGACACAACTCTGATGCAGCTCTCAATGAAATAGTTTGACACCCCTGACATAGATTATATCCTGTGCTGATTCTGTTTTGATTTTTTTTTAATTGCCTACAACCACAACTAAATTATTGTGATTCTGAAAAGACAAATAACAGTCTGGACAAGAAACCAGCATATAACTCAGTGGTGGATTCAGGTAATTCGCACCACTTAGGGAGAACTGGTTGTTAACTTTCTGAGCAGTTTGGCAAACTGGTTGTTGGAAGAAATCATTAGGGCAGAGAACTGGTTGTTAAATTACTTGAATCCCACCACTGGTATAACTGTTCTTCTGCTGAAGAAAAGGGGCCAGTTTAAGCACTGTGGCATGTTGCTCATAAGTATTTAATTTAACCTGGATTGCATCCAAATTTCCTTCAAATTTTATGTAGGAAAAAGAGTTGTTAGTATGTTAAACAATTCTTCTTTCAGCAGTTGATCAGTGGTATGTTAGCAAAATACACCACATATTATAATTCTTCGTTTCATAAAATGCTCTGATTGATCTGCAAGACAAATCAGAGACTTAAGTTATTGCTAAATGTTATTATATGAAATGTACTAAGTTAAAACATGTTTATTGGCTAAGCAAGCTACAACTCTAAATTTGGAACTGTTGTCACTTGACAGAAAATGAAACTATGTATTATTGCTTCTGATATTGCTAGTTGATTCTTTGGTGACCATTCACAATAATGAAAGTGATAATGCTCAGATGAAATCACTTATTCAAAATTCAGTTGCCAACCACTTAGAAAAAGACATTTTTCTCTTATGTGCTACCAAATAACATGGATGTGTTTTCTTTCCTTTTCCCTACTTGATATCATCGACTAAGAAGAAACAGGCCAAAGAAAATAAATACAGTAATAGGATTTACATTAAATTACATACATACTATTAAGAGAAAAATACAGATCTTCCTGATGTTAGTCTCCTGCAAATTATATGGACTAAATCAGTTAAAACTCACATTAAATAATCTTAAAGCACGAAAAAAATTTGGCCGGTGAGTGGCACTGTTGCCTGCAACTCAAATTTGTATCCAATAAATAAAAAGGGGTTATATGAAATGTGACAATCTCTTGGAACTCGCAAAAAAAAAAGGTGAGAGAACCAAAAAAGAAAAGAAAATGACATCTGCTAAAATTATGACTGCAAAGCGTGATAAATATTGCCTTTAAAGGCATTCATTTATTAGTTGTACTAACTAGATCCCTTAGTATAAATTATGCATAAACATCCCATAGTAGAGATAGACCTTGAATGATATTAAACTGGCAGGGATTAATTTAAGTACTTTTTGAAAATGCCCCACTAAGCTCAATGAAGCTTAAGATCACTTGGTTTTAGCTGCGCTTTTCTCCCAAAACAAATTGAATAATTATAAAATGAAAGAAAGTGCAAATATACAATCTGCTAAAGGGATTTACCCTTCTTTTAAAATCAAACGCCGCGGAAAAGAAACCAAGTCGACTATCAGTGTCTCAAAGTTGGAAACAATCACATACAAAAGCAATTCAAGTAAACAGCAAGATGTTAATAGCATTTTATCATTGCTATTTATGAAAAAACTAAACGCTCTTCCTTCCCGCGACTGCTAGAAAACATTCGCACCGCCGTCCCGCGGCCTGTTAAATGTGACGTCATTGCAGTGGAGCCGCAACGCAGGACGAGCTCAGTTGTGCTGGGAAAAAACGCCTTTACGTTCTGTAGTCGTGGCCGAGTGGTTAAGGCGATGGACTAGAAATCCATTGGGGTCTCCCCGCGCAGGTTCGAATCCTGCCGACTACGGGAATTTTTATTTTGACAGGGAGGAAAAAAAGCAGTTCAGATCCATTTTCGACATACAATGAAAATCGTTCAGTTTGCCTTTATGCTTTACTTTATTAACCAGGTTTTTTGGGGGGGAACCAGGCCGGGGGGCGTGGCCAGCATGCGCGCGGCTTTCCTCCCCGCCTACAATTCGTTACCGTGGCGACGGGAACAGCGCGCCAGCGCGCGACTCGCGGAGACTAGCTTAAGATGGCGGACGACCTGGATGCGTTGCTGGACGAGGTAGAGAACAAATTTTGTCGTCTGTCGAGGCGGGACTGCTCGGAGCGGCTCCGAGCCAGCCAGAGTCGGAAAAGGGACCGTTTTCTCGAGAAGGAAGAAGAGGCGGAAGCAGAGGCAGCCGCGGCGGGGGAGAGGGCCAGGTGAGCAGTGCGCATGCTCCAGCCTTCCCCCTCTCTCCCGAGTCCCCACCTCCTCGCTGGCTGAGGCTAAGAGGAAAAGACAGGTTGCAAAGGGACTGGAACGACACTTTCGGTGCCTCAGCGACGCCGTCCCCAACCTGGCACCCTCCAGGTGGGTTGACCTATGATTCCCAATCCGCTCTCGACACATCGGAGTCCTAGGCAATGGAAGGAGGACTTCCCTATGTAATGCATATTATTCTAAACCTTGTAAGTTTCACTTGTAAGTGTCTATGGAGATTCTCAGTCATCCAGGTACCTGGGTATTACATGTACCTAGGTGTATACTATATGTGTAAACTTTATTTTACTGAGTATACTCTATTTTAGACTCATACAGTGTACAGTATGAGTCTGAAGTACAGGTGTTGTGTTCACACCATTCAAATTGTTGACATTTTCTTTTCCACATTTCTTTAATTTTTATCCTACCTAAACTATTGAGGACTTCTGGAAAATCTCAAAAATCTTGCAGCCTTTTTTGTTGAATTATGATGAACTCTTAAATAAAGGTATTATTAAATAAAGTATCTTAAATAAAGGGGTTTTTTTTTCCTGAGGGGCGCATTTGGTATGACTGCTTTTTTTTTTTACCAACTAATGCTTCTCTTCCATTTTCGTCTTTAGATTTACTAAAATATTGACAAAAGGAGCCAGTGAAGAAGAGGACATTGATGAAATAATTAAAGATATAGATGAAAGTACTTATATCAGAAATTTCACAGTAAGTAAATCTCTGAGAAAAGAAAAACATTGGTCAATCAGAGTCAGCAGGGGCTCTGGTGTGGTATTTTTTCCCTAACCCTTCACCTGTTCCCGATAATTATGCAACTGGTTAACTGGTCCTTTGTTCTCTTTGTTTTTGCTAGAAACAAACTCCTAGGTTATTCAACTCAGCATCTGAAAATAACAATACTTCCATTCAAACCCATGGTAAGAAGTAAGTAAGATTCACAACTAAATAAATAATGTTTTGTAAATGGCTAACTTAAATTTCATTGCATTGGCAGTCAGTCAAGAAAGAGATGTTGGGTTGGATCCAGAATTAGTTACACTTCGATTCCATTCATTGTTGCATCTCTTTTGCAACAATTGTGTGCATAAGCATTCAAAACTGAATAAGCAAAGCAATAGAATATGTGAAAGGAAATGAAAATGGGAAACCTGGTTTTTCAGCTATATATAATCTAAATTGCAGTCACTCCATCTTCCCATTAGCATGCTGGATAAAAATAAAAATCTGGAGAAAAGGGTGACAGATTAGATTTCTGGGGGGATGAATGGACTGATGATAATCTTATATGTGGAAATAAATTTTATTATGAGTGGTGGAATTTCCACTATAAAATATACCTGGCTTTACAACAGTAAGTTCGGCTGAGTTCAGTGGAATCATTCTCAGATAATTATGCAGCTTCAGTTACAGTAGACCGGAAAACACAGGGTCATTTGGAATTTTGAAACTGTTGCAGATACTTTCACAAAATAGTTGCAATTGTGGTTGCATCCATCCTTACAATGTCCATATAGCATAAGGCAAAGGATTAGACTGTAGCCACTCATCTTTTTATTTTCTAAGAGTGCCTCTAGTTTTTATATGAGGCCTAGAGACATTGTGAAAATACAAGCCAAGGGTAGCATATTGGCTTATAGCATCCCAGCTTCCTGTTCATGTTTTTAATCATAGATATTTAAGGAAAACAGGATTCAATGGGCATAAGGAATGTGCCAGCAGACATGTTTTTTCTTTGAAGTGTCAGCTGCAGAACCAGATGACAAATAGATCAAGAGCTATTGGTAGATTGTTGGATGAGCTAAATGGATCTGTAAATTTATTAGTTTTTTGTTTTTGTAAAAAAACTGATTCCTACTTGTTTGAATCATGGCAACAACAAAATGATTCAACTTCTGAAATTATACAGTTAAATGTATACAGTGAAAAGGGGGAATAACAAAAGGATTTTGTCTGGAAGCTTATTATGAATTTAGTTCAATTCTAATTTTCAAAATATTGTGCTTGAGCTTAATTGCAAATAATTATATCTTATTCTGATAAAAATATGTTCTAGAACATTCCCAGAAGTTCCTGTAAGTTAAGAGACTAATCACCCCTAAGGTTGGTCATATTCTATAGAAAATATGAGTTTTGGGCATGAACTGAAGGCAGTAAAAGAAGGCTCTATTAGGTTTTTCCATGCAATAGTTCCAAACATATGAACCAGTAAAAATCACAACACTTTATTAAGCAACCTAATCTGAATTCAGCTCTGCATCCCTGAAAGTTTTCTAAGTGCTCATATCATTTATTATTTCAGCTGTGCTTGATATTTTATAACTAGTATAATTTCATAATGTAATCTTCATAATATTATTTGGTGATTAATGGGCCCTTTTTTGTTTTTCATAAATAAATATAAACTTATTCTGATTTTCCATGCTTTATCATTCTTCCAAGCTTTTGAAAAGTTTTCTTTATTTGCTATGATAATAAAGCCTAAGGAATAAAGTGTTTATAATGTGACTAGTTTTTAAACACTCCTAATTTTAATTTTGATAGATGTTGCCCAGTATACCTTGGTGGAAGCACCGCACCACATGGTATTGGAACAAATATTTCACAGAGGTATGATGCCTTTTTAAATACTGCCAATCGTGTTAATTCTATCTCACAACATGAAGGAAACTAGGTGCTGTTTCTATTGAGTTTGCACATTAACCACCTAATGTAATTTAGAGCAGGGATGAACAGAGGTTAGTGTTGCAGCACTGGAAAACTCCAAAACTGGTTCCCAAATGCTGCTTTAGCAGAGCTTTTTTAGAATTTGTGGCCTTCGTGATGATTATGGATCTGGCATAATTTTATTCCCATGCATAGAGTGGAACATACCCTCAACTTGAGGAGGTAGGGCCTGGATATTAGAGAAATCTTACTTACTGTGGTGTCGATGGCTAGACCATCTTCTGATAAAGTCAAATGGTGTCTGCAATGTAGGTCTCAGTGGCAGAGACCAATTATCCTCAGGCCTTGTCGTCTCAATTCAGGACCTGGTTTTGGGATAGATTCATGTATGATCTCCCAGCAGAATAGATAGGAAAGGAATAGATTTTGTTTGATCTTCCAGAAAGTATAGAGTGATGGTGCCTCTCTGGAGGCGTTGTGGGTTTTCAGGCTGAATATCACCAATATGTGGATAACACTTATCGCTACATCTGATTCAGGACAGGCTCTGCACATCCTGAACCAATATCTACAGACATTGTGTGTGGTAAATGTGTGTCTTTGAACTGAGACTGAATCCTGACTATATAAATACCTTGCAGGAAGAGGTTGTACTTGTGCCCCAAAGACTAAGCTACTTCCAGTCCAAACCTGTCCAATGTCTTTATTAAATTGATTAATCAATGAAAAAAGGAAAAGTTAACTGAAAAAGAGTTGTTCAACATTTCAAACTACTGTAATGGAGGCCTCATATTCTTTTTAAATCAGTGACATTTGTGTTTTCTTTCTTTCAATAGAACTTGTGATCAGTTACGTTGCACTGCATGTGACTTCCGTGTTTTGCATTATAATGATTATCAATGGGATAAATCATGTGATTACCTCTTTTTTAGGTAAGTATTATGGACAATATTATCAGAGTTCTAAGTTTTTTCCCACTGTAAGTTTATTGGTAGGTTATGTCAAATTATTTTTTGATACAACATATTTTAGCACAGATATTTCCCCTTCTCCCTTGTGGGCAAGATAAATGAACATTTTTTTATTATGGTTCTCATGTCATGTTTGGTTTTGCCTGTTTGCAATCCTAAACACATTTACAGTACTGGAGAATAATTTCCATCAAATAGTAAGAGAGAGATTTTTTAAGGATATCTGGTAATGATTAAATCATAAATACGTAGAGAAATCATTCTTATAATATAAAGTCAGAATTATATATGTACAAAATCATGGGGTTACTATTTTTTAATATGCAGGACTTGATAAAGAGCATCTGGTATGCAGGACTTTCAGAACATCTGGTATGAAATATTGATTTTATATCAATAATTTTCCATTGAAAGAACAAGGGAGGAATTTTGGTCTTCATCCAGGTGATGAAACTGTTGGCCAGACCACCTGGGGTTGTTGTGAATTGCTAGTTCTGCAACATCTAGAGGTCTTTCTGCTTTGCAGAGAAAGAGCAGGTCCCTCCCCATTGCAGCTTCTTTGCATGCATAAACACACATATAAACAATAGCACTGCTGGACAGTAGCAATGATTCCAGAATCAACTGCAATCAAACAGGATCAAAGTCAGAGGTTGACAGAACTGGGGATTCACACCCTTGGTGTGAATGAAAGTACTTATACACAGTGGCTCTTTTATTCTAAGGAATGATACTTTGAAACCATGCAGAATTTCAGTTGAAATAAAATGTTCTTAATTCTTAGGAATAACATGCCTGAATTCAGCAAGTTGAAAGCAAAGATGCTAATGAAGAAGGGATCACGGGCCTATGCCTGCCAGTGCACTTGGAGATCTATAGATGAATTAACAGATCTCACTATGGACCGACAGCTCCGTTGGGTTTGTAGCAAACATATTGGCTGATGTTGGCTTGCTTTCTGCAGTATCCACATCTGTATGAAAACCATCTGTTCATTGCTTGGCATCATGTAGGGTGCACCAAGAAAGTGGATGTTCTATGTAGATCTTACTGCTGTTCCAGTATAAAGTGAGCACTTTGCCTCATAAACCTACTAATTTGGTTACACCTGCCCAGAGGCTTCACTTCTAATTGCTGATAGAACCAAGCTACCATAGGAAAATGGTTTTAGTTAAATGTTACGTTGATAAAGGTCTTTGGATTTGTTAGCTCCTTCAGTTAATACCAACAAAAGAATAATAAAACTGAAAAGAAAGAAAGGACATGAAATAAAATATTATTCTTTGACTAGAGCATTAGTTTAATATAAAAAATCTGTTATGGTGTCTAAGATTTAAAATATTCAGGCACAATATATTTCGAAGGAGATTCTGACGATTCTGCTTTTATCCAGCTGTTGTTATAGTCAAATTAATGCAAACCTGCAGTATTATCCTAAAACTTGTACAGTATCAGAAGCTGAATTATGCAATTAAAATACAATAGGCTAGTTGCAACTGACAAGACACCATAGCTCAAAAATTCTGAAAAGCATAATTGCTAGATACAAATTATATTCATAATGTTGTTTCAGTGCATACGCACATTTATTTATTTTATTTTATTAAATTTTTATACCGCCCTTCTCCTACTGGACTCAGGGCGGTGAACAGCCAAGAATAAAAACATCAGCACATGAAGTAAACCCCACTGGCACTTGCTGCAAAGTAAACATGTTGAATTGGGCTATACAATGTTTATGCTCATCTCAGTATCTGGCCATCTTGCAAAGTTTTTCTAGTAATGAGCATCATTAGTAGCCAAAAAGTTTTCTGAAATAATATTTTGAATCAGCTATTCTTCTTTGTGAAACGTACAAGTATGCATAAAATTAGATGGAGGATGACTTCATTTTATAATTCCTATACAGCATTTAAGCTAATCACATTTGAGTGTCTTGTTTAAAAATCAAAATATTATACAAAGGTTGTCTTGACTTACTGTATCTGTTTTCCTCTTCTGAAAAAAATAATTGCATCATGATTTGCCGTATTGTATTGACCTAATGTGTCCTAAATGTAATTCTTGTTTAAATATTATTTTTTACAACTTATAATACGTCACAATATGTTCAGTCATTTTTCTGTGGCACTGAAAATTTAGAAATGGATTGCAATTTAAAGATTTATAGCACGCCAATAGTACACAAAATGACTGAACTAACATTATGCTAAAACAATAACTATTGTTCATTATCAGAAACACATTAAATACAAACAGATGCCATTGATTTCAGCTTTTTTTAATAATATCCAATACATTTAGAATTATATCAATAACTTTGGTATTGTAATACAAATTAAACAAATAAAATATGTTTAGAATCATAATACAAATAAATTAATAGTTAAAAGTACAACATAGAAATCAGCCCCCGTCAGATTTTTTTTCTGTAATGCTACAATAATTAAAGCATATTCTTGGTATTTACAACTAAAATTATTTTGTTTTTTTCAGTTGCTTAATTCATTTTTGTTTATTTATGATACAGTATTACTTAGATTATAGAATGTTCTATATAATTGCACTATTAATAATAATAAAATAATAATACAGATAATACAATAACTGGTCGTATGTCACTTTTTTCAGTACCACGTTGTAATGTCACATAGTCACTAAACCCGTGGTTGTAAATTGAGGACTACTTGTATAGATGCTTCTAATCTTGTGTGTGTGTGTGGATTTGTAAGGGCCTCTCATGGTGTTAATGGGACAGATGTGAGGCAAAGTATGGTAAATATATGGGCTTGTGGCAGAGACTGGTTCCCAGTTGGCATCATCCTGTTGTTTTTGTTGCTTATAAGAATCTACACCAGATTGAAAGGGGTATGTGTGCAGGTATGGGCCTACCACCTAGTCCCTGAAAAAGTGCAATGTCATTGTCCAATATGGATTGTAATTTATTAATAATGGGTTTAAGTATTTGTCAGAAAGGTGTTTAATTAAGTAGCTTGAGCAGTGAACTGTAGATAACAAGCAGTGGTGTTCTGTTTCTGTTGTTCGGTTTTTAATAGTTCATCCTTGGGAATTGATGTAGCTGTTTTGATTTGTCCGTTAATCTCCTTAGGAAAACAATTTTCTGAATGCCTGGTTTAATTCCCTCAGTTGAGCTTCTCTGACAAGTGAGTCAGAACAAATCTCTTTGTAGGATAGAGCCTGAGCACAGATAATTTGATGGTGTGTTCCAGATAGAAACTGAAAATGTTTAGGTATGCATGTCAGTCTGTATGTTTCATTTATAACATGGTATTTATGTCACCATTATGTGGTTTTTGATAACATCAAGGAAATGGACTGTTCCATACACAGATCTAGGCTAAGGTTGATGGCAGGGTAGACGTTCAAGTCACGATGGAATTTGATGAGGGATTCATTTCCATGGGTCCAGTTGATGAAAGTCTAACCAGTAAACCTCAAGTAATAAAGAGGCTTCACTAAATCTAGCAAAATAGAAGTAATAAAGAATTACCAAAGATACTGTACATATTTCATATTGCGAGATTCCACCTTCTCCTCCCCTAATCCATTTCTCCAATTTTAATCATGTTCATATTTGTTCATTTGTAAATTTTAGTTGCCCATCTCCCCCCAAAGGGCAACAGACCACAATATCCTTGTTCTTCAATTGCTGTTAGAAATAAAAAAGAACAGATGCCATTTAGCAGTAATTTTTCAAGTAAGTTTAAGATTTAGGAAAGGAAACAGTCCATTTTGAGTACAGTTGCTGAGAGAAAGATTCTTGATTCACAGATGTATGGAATATATACTGCTCAAAAAAATAAAGGGAACACAAGCAGAAGACATCCGCGATCTGAATGAAAGAAATGGCCTTATTAAATACTTTGTTTGTTACATACAATAGTTTTGTGTTCCCTTTAGTTGTTTGAGCAGTGTATAAACTACTGTATGTAAAGAACAAAGTATTTAATAAGGCTATTTCATTCATTCAGATCTCGGATATCTTCTGCTTGTATTCCCTTTATTTTTTTGAGCAGTATATATTTATGTGTTTATTTTTACAGACAGGTAAAAATAGCATATTTCCTTCATAATGCAGCAGAGGTAGTCCTCAACTAATGACCGCAATTAGGACCAGAATCTTGGACGTTGAGTGAAGGGGTCATTAAATGAGATGTCATGTTACCACTTTGCTCAATAACCACAGTCATGTCACTCACAGTTTTGGTTCTAAGCAATCTCACAGGTCATTAAGCAGATTAAGTTTCAGCTAAGGGAGATGGGGGGGGGGGGATTGGATACAAGCTGTGCATAAGTTGGGGTGCTGCTGCATTGGCCAACTATCCAGATCACCAGTGCACGGAAAGTGCCCTATTTTCCTTTCTTTTCTCCAGCTGTTGGCAAACATGCCCAGCCTATGCGAGGCACAGCCTTCTTCCTGCAGCTACGCCACGCCATTCTCATGGTCCATCAGAAAGCTCCTTCCAATTGCACAATTTGAAGAAGGAGGCATCTGAAGCACGATGAGCATGGAGCCCGCTCTTCTGGTGCTTCAGAAGCCTTTTTCTCCAAATGTTTCCTTTTCCTGATGTTCTGGGTTGCTGCAGTGCATTTGTGTTCATCTGAATAATGTTCCTACCCAGTTCCTCTTGTGGGAAGTTGGGTTGTTGCTTTAGTAATGGAACATTTGTTTAGTGTGTGTTGTTTTTCTACAGACCTGAGTTTCTGATTTACTGTCATTTTCCTTTGCTGATGGGATCATCCAGGAAGGGTAGGTAGCGTGTTGCTATTTTATTCTTCCCTTGTGAATTTTATTCCTTTGAAGATATTGTAGATAGTTTCATGTGGTTTGTCTAGTTATCTACATACCAGATCCATCTTTTGGTTGTATGTGTGGGAGTGCTCTAGTTTCTAGATGCTGCATTACATTCTCTGCTGTGAGCCCTGAGCATGGTGATTCCATGAGTATTCCTCTGATCTGTTGGTATATTCGTATATTTGTCCATCGATCTGAAAGTAGGTGGGTGAAGCAGAGGTTGATGGCTTCCTTGATTCCATTAAATTTTAAAGTCGATGAAGTCCCTGATTCTGGGCAACACATTTAAAAGGAAAATAATGTTCCTGTAGAGGGCAGTCTTATCCTGAATTTGATCTACTGTACTTCATTTTCAGTATAATTGGAGTTCCTCCCTGAAGCCATTCTGCAAACTGTCAGGTTAATATGAATACAGCCTTACGCATTCAGGATTTTTGTAAGACAAATATGTCAAACACATTACCCAGTCTACCTGCCAGAATTGTTATGGGATATAATTGAGAAGGGAATAAAATGTATCCTGCCTTGAACCCCTGGAGGAATAATTAGATACATATAAACATAAGGAATAAGTAATTTTATAACCAGAATAATATAACATAGAACAGAAAATATCACTGCAGTTTAAAGTGAATGAGTCCTCATTTTCTGCTACAATACTCTTCACTTAATGCTTATTTCTTCAAAAAAATTTTTAATTAATCTGTAAGAATTAAATTAGCTCTTCCATTCACCAGGCACTAGAAATCACTGGTAGCTTTCCACAGAGTGCCTCCCTCCCCACCCCCCACCCCTAGTAACTTTGCAACAGATAAAACAGATTTGGGAGGAAAGGAGGAAGCATGAGATGATCTCTCTGAATAAGTCACAAGCAATTTTCTATATTGGAGACAATACAGAAGCTTGGTGGACTCTTAGACTTTGCATACATTCCAGTGCAAATATATTTAAGTCTTTTGAAATTGGTGATAATAGTGCATTAATTGAACTATCCTCTTTGCCATAGAAGGGGAGATCTGGAAATTATTTGGATAATCGCCGAAAGACCTGTTGGTTTTATTTCTTCTTTCTGAATAATAGAATTGTTGGATGCTAGGATGCCTTCTTGCCTACTCCCCATTCACCTCCAGTGTATCCCATCAGTCAAGTGTTGCTGAGTTTTCTGTGAGGTGACAGGAACATCCAAAGTCAGATTCCTTTTCTGTGAGCAGATCTCTCCCGTCTCTTGGAGAAGATGGTCTAAACCAGAGATGTCAAGCTCGCGTCATCACGGCGGCACGTGACATACCAGAACTTTTCCCGCCTTTGCTAACCGGATGTGGGCATGGCCAGGACATGACGCATCCAGCCCACATGCCACGAGTTTGACAGCCCTGGTCTAAACTATTGTATTGTCCTGATAGCCCTAATTCTGCATTATATTGCAGCATTTGTTTTGACAGTAATTTTGTGTGGTGTGTGTCTCTTTCATACACGTATACTGATACATCACAAACATCACTTTAAAAAGGCCAAATATAATTTCCTATACAGCCCATTTTGAATGAAAGAAAATAGTCAATTGGGGAAGTCAGATTTTCTTAAATCTAGCCACATGATTCAGTTAACAACCATGTGATTCGCTTAATGGCCATGGTAAAAATGGTTATAAAATCAAATCCAGTCACATAATGACTCACTTTATGACCAACGTATGGCAAAAAAATCCAGTCTCAATTGTTGTTCTATGTTGGGCAGGGGTCACCAACCTTTCAGACCTCAGGGACCACTAAATTCATAATTTTAAATCCTGCAGACCACTAATATGATCTGCCTAATGACCGGCTGGGTGGGCATGGCTAGATGGTCATGTGACTGGGTGGGCATGGCCAACTCAATGTCACTCACATCGAGGGGCACCTCGCCAGCCTCTACTCACACCTCCCCTCAGCCACTCCTCGCCTCTCTTTCGGGGCTCCTTAGCGCCCCAACAAGAAGCAGTAGTTCAAATTGGATCTGACTGAGGAGGAGGGCCAGTAGAAACACCTTACTGACGACTACGAGCATAGGCTTTCCAAGCAGAGGTAAGACCTGCGAGAGTACAAGGCCAGGTACTGGTGCCTGGAGGCTCAGCGGGCTGAGATGGTCAGCCAGTTCCAGGCCATGATGCAGTCCCACTGGAACAAGGTGCTCTGGCTCTTCACCACAAGAGGCACTTCCCTCCAGCCTTTGCCCAAAGCCCTGGCACCAGGAGGCCGAAGCAGACCCCAAGTCAGAATTTCTGCCCCCCTCCGACTCACACAAAAGATCCCGAAGGGGGAGACTGTATGCAGCAACCCAAACATTCATTGCACATATCCATCCCAGGGGCCATAGTTTGAAGACCCCTGATTTAGTGCGATATAAAAAATGCAAATAATTTTTCTGCGGAGCACCAAAATTTTCTCGTGGACCACCAGTTGGTGACCGCTGACATTGAGGACTACCTGTATATCAATCCTCGTACACATGACATGAAACTCAGCCCTTGCTCACTGAGGACAACTCACTGCAGGACAAGAGCTACACTAAATATCAAAGAAATGGTGGAATAGAACCATTAAAGAAAGGATGCAAAAGGAGGGATGGAATGAAATGTGAACGGCAAAAATTAAAATATTTTTTAAATTTATTTTAAATAATTAAATAGACTTGTTAAATGATCCCACAGCACATCCGCACAGCAGCAGCGTTCATGAGGGACCAGTCTGCATTTCACACCCCAAAATCCTTCATCAAATGACTATACTTACCCAGGCCCGAAGAAACTCTCAGGAAGGTGGTGATCCTTATGTAAAAAAACAAATTGTTCCACAGAAATGGGGACAGCATAGACTACAGGATCCCTACAGGGCTAGTAGTCCAACCCTGAGGGCATGAATGTCTATGTACTGTACTTCCTGATTAAAGAAAGGACACAACTGGGACATCAGATATAATTGTCCAAAGGCTCTCTTTGGCCATAGTTTCCTCTTACTGCTGAAATTGTGAGCTGTTAATGGATCATCTTAGGATTCAAAAGGCTTTCGGACCCAATCTATGTGTAGCATGTTATAAAAGAAAACAAACACAAATCATATAGAGTATATGAATGTAGACTATTCTTCAGATAGTCAACTATTTTGTGATAAAATAAAATGAAATTTGGCCTCAGATGATGCATTAATCTTGTGACTGATGCAACATAGAGAAACTCTGAACATTCCTGAGCTAAGTTGTGCAAATAAATAACAGATAATATTTATGGGTCAGGGTTGAAATGAGGGGTCCTTGGTGCTTTCTGAGCTTGGTGGTTTTCTTGCAGATGTTTCATGACCCAAATTAGGTAACAACATCAGTGCACTGATGATGTTATCTAGTTTGGGTAATGAAATGTCTGCAAGAAAACCACCACCAAGTACCCTTCAAACTACAAACCAGCTTAAAAACAAAAGTACAAAGAGACCACAAAACTCTCAGCCAAGTCCTGTACTTATTGCTTCTGACTCTGTTTTTCCCTATTCTTTATCCATCAACATTATTGCTATTTTCCGGGTTTCTTTTTTTAAACTGAACAGAGCTGGTTCTATTAATAGTTGCTTTTTTTCAGTTCAGAGTTGCTCTTTGTGATTAAGGGTGTGTTTAATTTAATGGTCAAATGTGGAACTACACTTTAACTGTCAGACCACAAGACACTGTAAAAACCAGTTTGTGGTCACTCCATAGCCTGCTTTGTGCCTGAAAAATTGTGTGTGTACTTACAAGAGGCAACTCTATAGCCCTCAAAATAATTCTGAAATCCATTTTCAAGCCAAAAGCTTGGATTTCTGCTGACAGTAATCTTGTTCTCCAGAAATCCACTATGGGAAGAGGAGCAGTTTTAGAAAATAAGAAAAAAAAGGAGCAATGATGCTTACATTTCCATCTTGTCCTTCTCATTATTATATAGCTTTCAACAGATTACCCCTGGGATAATAGGGGTCACTGACATGGGGCAAAAAATCAGTTTAAAAGAAATGTCTCTATATTTGTATTTCAGCTAATACAAATTCGGCTAATAGAATTATTTTTTAAAAATTAGACATTTTAGAGAAAGAGTATAAAGACAAAAATAATAAAAGTAAAATATATATAAAGACATCTAAAATGTTGGAATTAGTTTTCCAATATATCATTAATTATGAGTTATATAATCTGTTATATTGCTTTAAAAACTTTTAAAAACTAGTAATTACTATTAGGTCAAAACATCAAGATGTGATTGCAGAATTGAAGCTCTGTCCCTTTTTAATGGATATTACCAATACAGATGAAAAAGGGATGGGCTTTAATTAGGCAATCATCAGGCTTTTCTGAATGTTTTAAGTTCCCCACCCCAATACCCTCGGGTAGTGTCAGAGTAAATCAAATCTAGGCACGTTTTATGCCTGAATGCATACACGCACAAACCCACATAACACAAACATGCATGTTAATTTTTGCTACATTGGGCAATTATTAACAGGAGAATCTTCTTTTTGTTCTTGGGCTACAAGCAATCCACAATTTCTCCCAAGAGATGTGATGGGATTCAAGCTGGAAAACAACCTCTCCATCCTTGTGGCTTCATTCCTGTTTCAGCAAGGAATGAAGGGTGTGTGTATGGGAGGGGGAGGGGAGTTATCTGCCAATGTAAGATTAGTTTGCAAATTGTGTTAAACACTGATATAGAGAAATGAGAACTTTTTGCAAAAGCCCTGTGGCATTCAGGAATGTGGCACAAGTTGCAAAAGTTACAGTATTCAAATCCACAGAAAAAAGAAAAAAGAAAACCTCTTGAATTTAGCAAGCCAGAAACAATCAATCTGGGATCTTTGCCTGAACAGGAGCTCTGATTTCAACCTCCAAAATGTTTTGCTTCTTTTATTCATCTCTATCATCTTACTATAATTTTTTTAAAGTTAAATATTTTCATATTTATACCCTTCAAACATTGCCAAACATAAGTACAACAAAAATGGGACTTAAATCCAGGGGACCCAAGCAACAGCATTATTCCAGAGAACCCTAAATCAAAAATTAAATCTTGCACATAGAATCCTAGGAACATAAGACCTGTTGGAGAACAAACGGTCTTGGTGCAAATGGACGTTGGTCCTACCTGATACGTCCGTTCTCGATCAGGAAGGAACGGCAGTCAGACTGGCGGTTAAATTTGGCGCGAATTGGTCCGGCGGCCATTTTGTTGACTGTGGATTTCAAATATGGGGGATAGATCCGGCTGAAAGGCCTCATCTTCGGGCCCTTTGGCACGTTCCGCTTTCTCTACTGAGGGCGCAGGAGAAGGACTCCGCAAGGAATCTGCCTCAGACTCCGTCTGGAACAATGGCTCCTTCCCTGGGGGGGGAGCAGGTCCCGCTGAGGGGGGACGATCTGGAGAGAGCTCCCTGGAATTATGGCCAGCTGCCATGGAAGGGGAGGCTGACATAGGCGGGGCCTCAGGGGCCGGCGAGGGAGGAGGGCCCTGAGATTGATGGGCCGCTTTGGAGAATGCCTTTTCCATCGCGCGATGGCGGCGCTGTTCCTCCTTAGTGGGAGCAGCTTTGGCATGGGCCACAGCCTTGGGGGCTCTAGACCGCTTGGCAGGTGGAGGCTGAGCCGAAGAGCCTTCTAGAGAATCAGTAGAGAAAGCGGAACGTGCCAAAGGGCCCGAAGATGAGGCCTTGCAGCTGGATCTATCCCCCATATTTGAAATCCACAGTCAACAAAATGGCCGCCGGACCAATTCGTGCCAAATTTAACCGCCAGTCTGACTGCCGTTCCCTTCCTTCGGAGAAGTACAGAAATTCAACTAAACAGCAGTTAAGAAAACATCTAAAGGATATAATGACTATTTCTTCTGTTCATATCAAGCTACTTCATTAAGTTGCAAGTTATATATTCAGAGTCTTTTACTATTTACAAAAATAGACAATTTCTCTGTATATTTTAAAAAAACAATCATTTAAAAATCAAGTTCTTTAACTGGTTGCCACCTTAATTTTAATAAATAATATCTTTCCCTCCAGAATAGGCATGATCCCCTGTCGAAGCATTCCAAAATCCTCTTACTTTTCATATTAGAATTTATTTCTCAAACTTGTAAGTAATATTTAACTGTATCTTTTTCACAGTGCACTTTTAACATCTTTTTACACACCAGGAGCAAGCAAAAAAAAACCCCTGGCTTATTGATAGTTGCCCTCAGATTTACACAATGAAAACAGCAGTCTGACAAAATTACAAAATCATTTATTAAGCCTTTCACAAAGTTAACTTAACACATAAGATAGCTTACTCTCCAAAATAAAATTTTGAGGAAAATCATAAAATTGGTAACCTTTCTTTCACACTCGTAATCTTGCGATTACTTGTTTTACATTGTCAATTGGTAACAGCATCAGGGATCAATTGTAGCATATGCAAATGTAATTTGTATGCAGTGACTGGATTTGAGGGCTGATAGGAGCTTGTGGCCAAATAAATGAAAGTGCTGAAGCATACATGCAGCATATAAAGATAACTGGGCAAATATAAAAATTACATTCAATACTGAATACAGAAAGATTGTAAAATAAGCATAGAGAAAGTTGAATTATATCCGCATAACCTACAGTTCATATCTGGGCTATGGAGAAGGGAAGATTTTGCTAATCAGTAGAAAAAAATAAAGTATATCCAGCCAATTCAAAAAGTTTTCACTGGCTTCTTCATAAAGAAGCACACATTGGAGGACATCCTTCAAACTATCCATTTCCAAGCATCAATGGTAATTATGGAATAGTAATGCAGATGGGCAATCATCTTTAGTGCTCATTGCAAAACACAAGACAAGACCTTCATCAGACATAACCTAAGGATATGGTTTACCTTAAGAATAAGCCTCAGTGAGCCCCAGATGGTCTCTTCTCCTAATCTTAGCCTCAACAATTTTAAAATTAATTTCTGCTTGTCAAGTTATCTAAACTCAGTCCAATTTCACTCTATAATTTATGTGATTTGCCTATAAGATTAACCACAATATGGGGTTCAGACAATACACTAAACTTTGGTTAACATAAAGAGGAAGCCTTCAACCTCCTAACTGCGTAAGGACTAGCCTCCCTGAAGTTAATAATTGTCAGAAGGAAGCTGTTGTGTATATTATAGTATGCTAGAAATAATCATTTTATTAAAACTATCTTTACTATAATTAAATGAAGCTTTGAAATATTGTGTCCTCAACTGTTGAATTTTAGGATTCAGGGAGCAAATAGGATAGCTGGGGGAGACCTGGGAGTTTCAAAAATTATGTGCATGAGACTGAACTCCCAGCATTAATGCAAGGCCCTTCCCGATTTAGGCATTTCTTTAGGCATTTGAGTATCAACTGGGAATCTAGCCTATTGAATTCTCATTATCAATACAGCTGTTCCAGATTCTAAGCAAATCAATTGAGCCCACTCTTCATCACTTAATAGATAAGATTCCTCTTATACTTTTTTTACCTCAATTTGGATATTATACTCTTCATCCAACCAGATAATAGAATGGTAGACAAGTTCACAGATGCAGATCTAATGGTTTATTTAATAAATATAGTCAAACCGGCAGAAGAGAAAACAGTGCAGAAACTGTGACTTACTAAGCACAATATAATTTTTGCACAAATAATATTCAGCATGTTATTTATAAATTCTCAGGCGCTATTGAGTTCCCACACAATTCTGTCAAGAGACTTCTGTGTAAAACAATTAAACATACTATTATATAAAAATAGAGATATGTTGTAGGATTTTACAAAACTTTGTAGCTAAGTTGACATTTCTCTAAAATTGACACCATTATAGAAAGAATATTGTACAAAGTAAAAATGTTACTAGAAACACCTTTTGTACTATTTGTCAGGTCTTGGTTTTAGACATTTAAAATAAAATCACCTGCAATTCATTTACATCTTGAGGTCAGCTGTGTACAAATGTTTTCAAATGAATAGCTAGCCCATTCTCCCAATTTGTGCTTTTAGAACACAGTTTATTTTTAAATCCACATCCTACAGTTTAAAAAGGTTAGTGAATGATCTAAGGATTTCAATATCAAATCAAAACATTACAGCAAATAACATGATCTGAGACAAAACTTTTCAATTAACCATACCTGATAATTATAAACATTTAACAATATACAAGTTTGAAAGTAGTTCAAATCCATCAAATCCACCTGAAAGATTAATTTCTTAAAAGCCCCCATTTGTTTTATTCATTTTGTGGGAGCACCATACTTGTGATCAACTCACAATAATCATTGCGCAATAGTGCTGAATCTGTCTTCGCCTTGCGTCTTAATGAAAATCACTTTGTGCAAGGAGATGCTGGACAGCCCTCAGTTCTAGGGATGAAGTCACAACCCTTATTACTGAAATCCCATTATACAAGAGCAATTAATCCTAATGGCACCAACTGTTTCTTAGATGATCGCATGCCAGAGGGTGCAAGGTTATTTTTTCTTCCTGCAACAGTGCAGTCATTACAAGGCACTGCTTGGTGTGTAACGTTTTGCATTGTTTTTAAAAAGTTACTAACATTTCAGAATTTATAATATATAGAATAAAAGTAAACTATCAGTTTCAAAGTTTGGTTAGATGTCCTTTTCAATCTGCTAACCAAATTACTGGTTTCATGCAGGTTTAATTCCATCTTAATATTAAAAGAATTCATACTATGGAATATTTATTAGTACAAACTGCAAAGAAAAAAATTGCGCTACATTTTCTAATCTTTCTGTTCAGAAAAGGGGAACTGCTATAGAAAGAAAATCAAGTATACGTGGCTGGAAAGTATTTGCAATAGTTAATCCCTGCAGAAAGAGTAATGACATATTTTGGAGGTTTAAATACTGAGGCACATATGATTCAAAGGTTTTTCAGGCAAATTTAATGGCTAGGGTAGATTTCTCAGGAGAACTTGAAACTAGAGGTTTCTCATATAATAACTCAAGTTCAAATGCCAACTGTAATATAAAAACATTTTCCTCCATTATTTAGTCACTGCTGTCATCATCATCATCATCATCTGATATGTCATTTAAAGGAGGCTTTGGTGATTGGCTGAAAGAGTCTGATCTTGTGGGCTGGCATGTTGACATCTCTCCCATGGAAAGGAATTCATAACAAAAGTCACAGATTCGCACAGGCTTGGAAGACTGACTGGGAATAAGGAACCTCTTTTCAGAGCAGGGTCCACATACAACGAATCCACATTTCCGACAGTGGTGTCGACGATTCACAGGGGTAAATTTTGCTTTCTGGCAGCGCATGCAAACAGTGGCTTCTGAGTCCGGTACCCAGACAGCTGCATGCTCATTACTGGGCGTCTTCCCACTTTTGGATAGCAAATCAGAAACACATTTATTGATGTGGTTCATCCACTCAGATTTTTCTGTGGCAGTAGCTGCATATACTGCAAAAGATTTAGTTGGAGTTTTGATCAGCCAGCCATTCCGCAAATCCCCCTCATCTTGGATAGACTCAATAGTGACGTTTTCAAGAGGAATGATATGTTGCTTGTTATATTTCTTCTTCTGGATAACAATGTTACCATATACAAGGATATCATTGAATAAAAAAAACTGCCTTGCTTTTGGTTTCTTCCTACACAGCTTTGTTAATACTCCTTCACCAATGAGGACACGGCCAGGAATGGTCAGAGGCTGACCAGCAGCTCCAAAACAGTTTTCCACTACGCTTATTCGCCTAGTATTTGCTTCACTATTTGCCAAGCGATCCACCATCTTTCACCACGTTCCTACAACAGAGAAGAATAAATACTATTAAGGCACTGCAGCTATTCAATCAAAAGCTATACATTAAGCATAACATACATAGCTGTCGTACAACGCCTCCCCACCCTTATTTAAATACATACAAGATGCTTTCAAAAATAAGAGGGAATTTCTAGAGCATCAACCAAAGCCCCCAAAACACCAAGAATGGGAGACAATTGTCTACTCCCGGTGTATGTAGAGAGTAAAAAAAGATGATCTTAAGGGCGTTGTGCAGGAAAAAGGGGGGAAGCATTTTTAAAATTCAAAACAAGATAACAATAAGAAGCAGTTCAGTCGCTTGCCTCCCTAATACATTGAACTATAAAGAAGGAAGAAGAGGTACAGCACTATCACTCTTGCAAGATCTTGTTATTATAGCCAATCTCAACAGAAATGGTTGTAGTCTTCCCGTGGAGTTGTTTTCTGAGTCTTGGCAATATATTTATGCAGGAATTTGAATTTGGTAGGGGACATTGCTACTTGAAAACTGATTTGAATTTTCAAATTAACCACTTTGTGGTTTGTTTCAATTGTGTATGAAATAAACGAGACAGATTGTGAGCTATTAGATTCAAAACCTATGCCACACTGGAAGTTCCAGATTTTACTTGAGACAAATTCCAGACAAGTCTTATGAGGCAACTAGGATTAACTAGTATGCCTCTCTCCTCTTCTCTCTCCCTCCCTTTGTGTGGCTGTTCACTCCCAAAATTTTCTTGCTCCTCCTTTTCTTAGTTCTTTTAACCATTCATCAATGTTCCCTATAATTAAAATTACTCAGCTTTCCCCAAACCAAGCTCAATTAGTGTACAAGCAAATTGTAAATATATTTAATAGCAATATTAAATATAGGAAGAAAGTTTATATATATTTTTTAAAGTACAGAAACTAGAAAGTGTAGTATATCATAGACATACATTCTTAAACGTTGCGCTTTCGGGTAATTTTTTACTCCTGGGAACTGTAGTGATTGGCCCAAGATCACCCAGCTGGATATGTGTTTAAGGTAGGACTATAACTCACAATTTTTTGGTTTCTAGCGTGAAGCCTTCTAGTCTAAACCATTATCTCAAACTGGCTCTACATGAATATGCTTATAGATCAACATAAAAATCCCTAGCCACTGATAATTGCAATCAATATTTTATATGCATTTACAATTGTTTCAGGAGGAGCTGATATTCTAATAAAACAAAAATAGAAGCTACAGAAATCTCCTTTCCAGTTTGCACTTTTACATGTAGTTTACCCCATATGCTTATTTTTATACTAGAATGCACAGATGGTAATCTTTTATGCAACTATTATGTTGCATAATATCTAAAATATTTATCTAAAATATAGTTCAAGTGTTACTCAAAGATGCTCGGAGCTATTAAAGGAAGGGGAGCATATGCTTTTTTGGAAATAATAAATTAATAAATTAAAATGAGCACAAGAGGCTCAAGAGAATAAATGCTTGACAGTAACAATACCTGGGGGATGGAAGTATAGTATCTGCAAAATCAATATACTACATCTTGTATATATACCTCTTGAAATTGAATAGTAATACCGTGGTTCCCTGAAAATAAGCCCTCCCCCCCAAATATTTAAACACATACGCAGCTGGTCCCCGCCGTTTCCTCTGGCTAAGGTTAGGGAGACAGAGCTGGAAATCAGATAAGATGGCAAGAGGAGCCCCGTCTTGCTCCACACACCCCAAAATAATAAGACCTCCCTGAAAATAAGGCCAAGTGCTTATTTCAGGGTTCAAAAAAATATAAGATAGGGTCTTATTTTCGGGGAAACACAGTAATTTATTACTAATTTAAACAGTATAAGATTGAGAAAGACTTTTCTGATGTCTATATATTTCTACATTCAGATTCAATCTTTCTCAAAATCAAGAATTCCAGTGTCACAAAAATGTCATTATTCCCACTTTATTAAGTTTTCCATATTGAGTTGATCTCATACGCTAATACTCTTGTGGCTTTCTCCATCCTCTGAAAAAGAAAAGTACAAAAGGAAGTCAGAAACTTTCTGAAGAGATTATATTTGGCAGAGTTTGTCCCCGAGAGAAGTCAGGGTAATTAAAGTCCCCCACAACAACTTCTTCATGCGGGGATCCTTGGTGCTCTCTGAGCTTGTTTTCTTGCAGATGTTTCATTACCCAAACTAAGTAATATCATCAGTGCTAGTGCCTTCTTCGTGCCTTGTTGAACGATCTGTCACATCTTCTCTTAATACATATGTGAATGGTCATATACATTAACAATAAATTTTGCTTTTATTTAATCCTTCTATTTAGGCATTTTCTATATGAGAATTTTAAATCAGTTAGAATGTAACTCCAGGCACCTGTGTTCCTATAATTAAAACAACTCTCCAGCACCAACTTAGTTGCAGTGAGATGAAATGACTATCACAAAGGTGGTTATTTTCTGGTTTTTGAATGTTATGACTCTATTCCCTCACTGGAGGGAACTCTTGGCTCACCTCCCCAAGCTTCTGAGCTTCAGATTTTGTAAGGGAAATATTAGCTTGACAGATTCCTTGTTCTTCCTCAGTAACCTTAACAAAACAGAGGACTAGAAGTGTTTTGTAAAATCTCCCCCTTCACTTCAACAAAGGAGGCTGACTTATAGTCTTTTTTTTTTCCTTTTAGTTCACTCATTTTTACACAAAGTGAAAGTGAAGAGAATTTTGTTGCTGCAGGAACCCTAGCAGTTTAGGACCTTTAAACTGAAGATGTAGATGTGAATATTTTAACATATTATTCCACTTCCAATTCTACTATTTTTCTTTCATGTGAATGATCTGTATCCTTCAACTACTGTACTCCAGATGTGAAAATAATTGAATCAGACCTCAGCTATACCTATAAAGTCATATCACATTCCCATGTAAAGTTCAATCTCATCTTTATTCCTATACTTTTAACACTTTGAACCTTTTTCAGATTATACTACATTGTCAAGATGTTCACTTGTGCGGATATACATCTCATAGATGGAGTTCCAGGTTGCAAAACTGGAAGTCTTGCGACATCACAGGTTGTTGAGACTTAAGAGAAGACATAGAGGCGATGTCTTGGCAATGGGGCTCTAGCTGTGAAGCTGTGCAACAATTCCTCTCATTTAAGTATGGCTCACTGATGCGACACGCTCATAGACCTTTTGCAGCACCACATAGCAGTTGGAGACTGCTGTTTTAACATAGAGCCAATAAAGGGTATTAACTTTGATTTTAAAAGTTCATTCTGATTTTCATTGTACAACCCAGTACTATATAGTGACTGTTTCAACAACTTTAAAATATGTGGACTTTGACCCCCAGAATATCCCAGCCAACGTGCTGTCTGGAAAATTCTGGAAATTGAAATCCACACATCTTAAATTTGCTAAGGTTGAAAAACACTGATTAACTAGACCCCAACTAGTTATTCTTCTACTTATTCCTATAAAATGCAATACCCTATTTCTGGACTTTCACATCTAACTCAAACTATACCCACCAACACTTTAGAGCACTGATCTCCTTTTAATCTAATGTCTTCATTCAGTAATAATTATATCAAGAATGCTACACTTGCATCCTCCACTGGGCAGGGACTGGTCTGGACTGGATCTGAAAAGTCCATTCCAATTCTCTAATCAGTTCTGCTTCTCATCTTAGAAATGAAAAGCCTCAAACTTGATGCTTTCTTATATATAGGCTTCTTTTCCTAAATACAAATGAATGTTATTTATTATTACATTTATATGCTGCCTCACTCAATTACAAATATAATGCAAAACAATGCAATGATTTGCAGCTTTATCCAAATTAAGTGGTAAACATCTGCAAAATCCAACTATGCTCAATATTTCAGAATTGAATTTATCTACCTAAACCTCAGGAACAAGACTTAATTTATAGCACATGAAGAGGAGAAACTCACTTTTTGTTAAGTATCTCATTAAAAAAAGATAAAAAGTAAAATTGCAGACAAAAGATACCAAGAATATAATTATTTATTTTACAACAGCCTAATATAAATTGTGATTGAATTCAGAATGTGGAATTTTAAAATTCCAAGTTCATTGAGTCAAGTCTTTCAGTTTTTAAATTAAAGGTTATCAGTTTGAAATGATATTTTGGGGAACTGGGAATGAACAAAGGAAATAAACGAACAATGACCCAAGTATCAGTTCCTTAATAATGCTTTTATCCAAAAAAAAGACACAGTCCAAAGCTCCAGTTATCTAGTAAATTCCTATTGTTAGCTATATCACAATGAATTTCCCAAATACAGCCACTTTTTTTCTCCTGTCAAAGAAAAAAGGCACTACTTTAGCATGCATAAACATATAGGTGGAATGCAGAAAGGTTTTAAATCGTAATAGTATGTAATAGTAATAGTAGGGTTTTAATGATGCTGAACTACAATTACATTAATGGAATGCTACAGTCACAGACAACTACCTGCTTCCCGGAAGTTTTAGAATCCAGGAAAGCATTTGCTTAACTATAATACTCACTGATAACTTGATGAGTTTGTCACTAAACAAATTCACATAATGTATTAAACCATGATTGATTTTAATTAGGCTGAATAAACCATAATGGTTGGTTCCCTGATGCCCATAGTTCAGTTTACAAACAATAACGACCAGACTTATATAAGATTATATAAGATTTAAGCACATTAAATCAAAACCAAACAAATTACATTATGACCTACTGCAATGTATGATCTTTCCCTCAAAGTACGGTAATCTCACAATCATGGTGAATTTGTGGAAAATATGGAAGGAGATTACAAAAAAAAACATCTCAGAAAAAGAACAAAAAAATACAATAACATGAAATTAGAGTAGGCCTACCAAGGCAATAGAACCAAATATGTTAAAATTACTTCTGTGTACTTTCAATCAATTATTCATCCGCTTAACAGTAAGCAATTGTTCAATGTATAATTCAATTATTTAAGAAGGCACACAGTATTCATTATTATCTAATTACTGCTGTCTAATTTAAATGCCAGATATGCACAAGAAAAAAAACAGTATCTGATCATGTAGATTTATATAATGCAAGGTATCTGGATAGTAGTTTGTCTAGAAATATTACAGTATTATCTTACGCTTAAAAATTGCTTATATATATGTATGTTTTAAGTATTCAATTATTTTCTCTAAGAACTTTAGATACTTTCCTTTTGATTAACTTCTGGGCTTTCCACTATGTTTTCTTGCCACACAAAGTAACATAGCTCTCTTCCCATAACATCATGTTTTCTGTAATTCCAATGTAGCAAGTCACAAATCAAATTTGTGACAAATAAAATGTTATTCCATTTTGAAATAAAATATTTCTAATTGTAGTTACAATACACTATTTTCTTTTATTCTAAAAAAAAGTTATTATAAAATAGATAGCTGCAAAAATGGGGGGAACGATTGCTCAGTGTCACAGTAATAGGACTAAGATCTCATAACAAGATTTCTCACAAAGGTAAAACTTAAAGAATCATGACAGGGTATAATAGCCAAAAAAGCAGATGAAGCAAACGAAAGTAAATATAAACTAAAAATACTCTGCTAAAGGGAAGCCACAGAGTAAGTAACCATGTCCTTAGGATTTGGCTGTATTCTGAAGGACATTTAGAAGTCTAGAAATTATTATTTCTCATTTCCTTACAGAAGCTCACTAAAAACTTAAAAAGTCACTGAAAAGGGAACAGATGTATCCATACAGTATTTTCTACAAGGCAAAACTCTCTAATTAGATAAATTAGAGATATACCATAAAAGTATAATTGATAACTAATCTTTTCATAGTATCAGTCACCAGTTTCAAGCTAAAGTGATCTCCAGTACAAGCTCTTCAACATTATATTGCCTCCAAAAGGATATTTCACATGTAAGTGCATACTTTCCATTTTTTTTGCTTCTATTAATCAGTTGCCAGTACTGTCCACAATGAGGGTGAAAAGTCAAGATGGTGGTCACAAATGCTTCAATCACTATTTTGACTCTCCCCCTCCCCCCCCCCAAACTACAGAGAGCTATTTATATAGTACATCGGGACGGAGTAGGTTTCAATAAGTAATTAGTCAATCAGTACCACATACATTGATATGGATGTAATACAGGTAGTACAGGTCGACTTACGACCACCATTGAGCCCAAAATTTTTCTGGCAAAGACAGACATTTGTTAAATGAATTTTGCCCCATTTTACGATCTTTCTTGCCAGTTGTTAAGTGAATCACTGTAGTTGTTAAGTTAGTAACACAATTGTTAAGTGAATCTGATTTTCCCATTGGCTTCACTTCTCATAAAGGTTGCAAAAGGTGATCATGTGACCCAGGGACACTGCAGCTATCATAAACATGAACCAGTTGCCAAGCATCCAAATTTTGATCACGTGACCATGGAGGTGCTGCAATGGTCGTAAATGTGAAAATTGTTCATAAGTCACTTTTTTCAGTGCCACTGTAACTTTGAACGGTCCCTAAATGAACTATTGTAAGTCGAGGACTACCTGTATAAGCAAAGGCAGAATCATATATAATTACACTAATATTCACAGTAAAATAAATAAATCACACAGTATTCTTTATTTAATTTGCTTAATTTTTATTTACTTAAATTGTAAGTATTTTGCTGAAAGATGAATATCATTACTGAAATCAATTCAAGCACTTTGTAGGAAATCTATACAAAGAAATCAGGTTAGTATTATATACAGACAGAGTTTAGCTTTAACTTCTTATGAAGAATTTAAGTATTAACCATAAAAAATAAGCTATATTTAGCTTCTGCTTACCTTTCTCATAATTTTTCTAAGTAATACCATTTAAAACATTTATTATATTACTGTCCCATATCTTTGCCCCTTAACTATAGTGACGGAAACCTTTGTAGTTTGTAGTATGTAGTTGCTGGAACTCAATCTATTAATAAACATCAAAAGGAATATAATGATGAATGGGCTATGCAAACAGTCTGGTGTATTCCCCATTGTGGGCCTGCTTACTCTCTTATAAGCCCTTCCTCTCCAATTTCTCCCCCTCAAGGGGAGGGGGGACAAATTATTTCTATAGGAAATCTCTCCACTGCCTGAGGCATTTTTTTCTTACATTCTCCCTCACAAAGCAGAGAGAATACAATGTGCAGGATGTGTGTTTGTGTTTTATTTTTATAGTTATAATGTTCACTGAAGATGGCATTTAATTTTGTTGTACAAGGTGCAATGACAATAAAATAAATTAAACTAGAATGGAGAGGAATGGATTGTAAGAGCACCCAATGAGGAATATACTGGGCTGTTTGCATAGTGTGTTTGCGGCTCGCACTGCTTGAGTATGCTCCGAGCTGCTGATATCACCACATCCCTTTCAATGTGTATTCCCTACTGCAGTGTTGGCGAACCTTTTCAGCACTGAGTGCCAAAATGGGAGCATGTGTGCATGCATGCCAAAAACCGGAAAAGCAGCCGCCCGGTGCTCATGTGCTCGCCGGGCGGCTGCTATTCCAGTTTCCGGCATGCGCACCAGCCACCTGGTCTTCTGGTTTCTGGCATGCATACGCACGCAAAGACCAGCTGGCCGGAACCCAGAAGAGCAATGGGCGATGGCTTGCGTGCCCAGAGAGATGGCTCTGCATGCCACTTCCGGCATGCATGCCATAGGTTCACCATCACAGCCCTACTGTGTGCCTGCCTACTCTCTTATAATCTCTTCATTTCAAACCTCCCATTTAGATTTGTAAAGGAAAAGAAAAAAAAATGGCTAGGGACAGGAACAGACATACTGATTGCAATGGCAATCACATCACCGATGGATGCTGTGAAGGTTGTAAATACAGGCTCAGGTCATAAGTTACTTTTCAGCATCATTGTAATTTCGAACCTACCCCAATGATGTCCAGGAAGCTATTCAATGTATATAAGATCTAGTTATTCTCCCAGACTTTGGGGCAGAGGGAAAGTTGGATGGACTTTTCAAGGTGGCTCTAATAGCCACTGGTTGCCAGGATTTCATGAATTGATTCAACCTTTTTTTTTTTTTTGAAGCCAGCCAAGCTACTGACTAGTATATCTCATAGAAGCAAATTCCAAAGTCTAATTACATATTATCCAACCAGAACTGCACATATTCCAGATGTAACTGCTCCAGCTCCACCAATTCATATAAGGGCATTATCATATTTGCATTCTCTATATTCAATACAGTTTATTGTCCAAACATGCTGTTGGTCTTTTTACAGCAGATGAACACTTTTCACCATTAGCCCAAGACCTCTTTCCTCATTTATTACTACTAGCTTTGATCCCATTAGTTTGTATGAATAATTTTGGCATCAATTTACAGTTGTGCACACTGAAGGCCATCTGTCACTTTGACATCCATTCCCCTAATCACAGAGATTCCTTTGAAGCTGTTTGCAGTCCATTTTTGTTCATATCGTTGTAGACAATTTTGTGTCATCAGCAAACTTGGTTATTCCATCTAGTCCAGGGTGGGTTCTACTTACCTTTACTACCGGTTCACAACGGGATTTCACGCTTCTGCGCATACACATATCGCCGATGATGACATCTGGGGCAGTGGGCGGGGCCTCCCACCGGTTTTACTACCAGTTCTTGTGAACCGGTCCGAACCGGAGGCAACCCACCACTGATCTAGTCACACTTGATTCCAGATGATTTATAAATATGGTACATTAATAAGCATTTGTCCTAGGAAAGAACCGTATGGGAATGACAGTCCTCCATTCTCAGAAATGTCTACTTATTCCTATTGTTTTTATTTTTTAGCTAGATGTTTATTCACAAGAAGTCCTATTCTTTTATTCCATGGCTATTAAGCCCACCGAGAAGTCTTTGATGGAGGAAATCTAAGTAGATGATATTTACTGGTTTGCTGTTAACCATGTTTATTTATTTATTCAGAAACCAAGTAGATTGGTTAGAAAAGATATTCCATTGATGTAGCTATTTTGGGTATTTTTGAGCAAAGCCTATGTCTCCAAATGTTTGGTAATTTTATCTTTAATAGAGGTTTCCACCATTTTCCCTGGCACAGATGCTGATACTTCCTGAATCTTCCCATAAGCCCTTCTTAAAAACTGAAGGTACATTAATCACCTTTCAGTGCTCAAATACAGATGATATGTAGAGAGATGGCGTATTATAGTTAGGAGATCCACAATGACAGATTTAAACTCTGTAATAACCTTTGGCTGAATGCCATCAGGTCTGATGATTTGTTGATGTTCTACTTATCAATAAAGTAGGTATTCAATTTGTCAATTCTGCCTAGCCTTTCTTCTCTTGTCACTACATGACTCATATTTTCTCATTCCTTTCCTCTGTAGCTCAGAGTCGGAGTTCTCCCCCAAATTTCTCCTATGAAAATAGAGATAAAATAGAATACTTTCAAGTTTTCAAGTACTCTAGAATCCTTCAGAGAAGATAAAAAGTGGGGAATGGGGTTAATAGCAAGGAACTCTAAAAATTGGGCCATTGTAGTTTCAGCCTGAGTGCTATAATGTTACTCTTCTTCCCTTGATGAGTAGGTATCATATAGCCTGAGTCAAGGAACCTCTCCATTATTTAGTGACCACTTCATGGCCACACCTTGTTTCTATAAAAGACATAACTAAATGATCTGGATATCTCTAAATTTGCTTTTGGATTCCTAAATAGCACATAAGAGCATTTAGAAGTTAAACTAACCAATAAATTCAAGAATTACCTTACAATTAAAAGCAGATATCCAGGTTAAACCATTCAGTATTATGTTAAAATATACCATTAAGAATCTGACAGGTTACAGAAAGTGGTAAAATCTGAAGCTGACCTGAAAGATTATCTTATGAATGAAGGCAAATTTAATATTTTAACTACATTGAAATCATTAGAATTTTGGAAAATGATTTCAATGGCAAAATTAGACAATATGAATTGGAATTATCCAGAAATTAATTCAAAAAATATAAATCATATGAGTGAAAAGAGAAAGAGAAGCATCCATCTTCCTTTACAGCAGGAAAGAATGCTTTTGGGGCATTACGACCCTCTATTTATCCCCTTCCAAAAATTGTCCTATCAAAATTCAGGGAATGCATATTCAAATGTACAAAACAAGATTTGCCACTGATTTATGGCATAGAAATTTAAGTCTTTGCAATGCACAGGAAGTTTTTAATTAACCATTACTGTAATCAGGAAACTACAATTGCCAAGGCAAAAAACAAAAAACAAAAACCTCACAAGACCCTAAAACGTAAGTTTTAAGATCTTTTCTTATTCACAGTAGTCCAATTTGGATGAAACAGTAAAGTCTGAGCAATTTTAAACCTCTGAATTTGATTGTGGATCACATTCTTAAACTTATGGTGTTACTAGGCTAGTTCAGAATATAAAGACACAACAGTAAAGTCACATGATCATACAGTAAATACAGATGTTGCTCAATAGAAATCAGCAACAGCTATCAACAAGTACACTGCTGATCTACCAACAGTCTACTAATATTTGGGCAGATAAAAAAGTCCAACAATTCTCTTTCTGCATGCAAATTTGAAACTACTAAACTGATTTCTAAAGATCTGCTGCAATACAGGTAGTCCTTGACTTACAATTGAGCCCAAAATTTCTCTTGTTAAGTGAGAAATTTGTTAAGTGAACTTTGCCCCATTTTATGACCTCTCTTGCCACCATTGTTAAGTGAGTCACTGCAATTCATAAGTTAGTAACCCGGTTATTAAATGAATCTGGCTTCCCCAGTTGACTTTGGTGGTCAGAAGATCACAAAAGGGAATCATGTGACCTCATGTGACAGCAAAGGTCATAAATATGAACCAGTTGCCAAGTCGTAAGTCCCTTTTTTAAGTGCCATTGTAACTTTGAATGGTCACTAAACAAACTGTTGTAAGTCAAGGACTACCTGTACAACAAAGCCAAACTATGCAACTATATTTCAGGGGGGAAAATCCAGTCATAGAAATTAAATATATGATTTTCCAAAGTCTATACTATTGCAATAATTAGATAATAGTAGTTTCATTATTTGTTTGTTATTTTAGAATGCAATTTATCATTTGTAAGTTACCTATCTAGTTTATATATAAAAAAGAGAAGCTTTCACTACAAGCTGCAAGAATAATCATGCAATGGATAAAACTCAAATTTATATCCACATACGCATTTGTAAAAAATGCAGATGTCAGCAGTATCGTTTTAAAAGGAAATAAAACTAAACATAAATCACTACAATGATTCATGGCATTTTATTTGCCTTTAATTAAATGTCATGCTGCAAATTGTTGGGACAAGAATGTGCCCATTTACCTATGTTAATCTTATGTCGTTTTCTTCTATTTTTATGCATAGATGAAATGCTTTTGTAGCCAAAACATCCACATGAAAAGGCTTGGTGAAGATCCAAGATTTGCAGAAGTACAAAAAATATATAGTGTAGGCAAAAAATTGTTAAGAATTTCCCCTTTGAAAGGCTTACTCAATTTCACATACATTTTAACCACAGTTCTTGTCCTATTGAATAAAAGAAATGAGAGCAATTTTCTAAAAATGAAAATGGAAGATAATCTGTAACATACAAAAAAAGAAAATATTTATCAATTTAAAGCATTCAAATCAGAGCAGCAAGTGACATACTAGAGTTCATTTTTATGAACAACTGTTTTCACAAACATAGAAATCTGTTAAAAGCAACCCTACACAAAAGCCTGAAAACTGTAAAATAAAAAAGTAAACCGTTTGAATGTTCATCAGTATTTAGGCATCTTTTAGGCATCTTTTAAAACTGCTTCTAGACAACTTATCTTTAAAGGTTAGGTTATCTTAAGAAAAACAAGTTTATTTATTTAGAAAATTTATTTGCCGCCCATCTTTACAGAATAAAGCACAGTTATATGAATGCACTCAATTATATTGTAAATCAGTGTGTTAAATGAACCCAACTCAGTTTCACTGATAATGTAACAGTGTATGTTGGCTGATGTAACCTCATATTTTATCAATATTAATTCTGCCTCACCATAAGCGATGTTTCTGAAGTTAAGTAACTGAGTTTCCTAAATAAACAAGGAAGTGAAATTCCAATATAATTAAAGGTTGATAAGGAACCAGCATTTTTATTTTAGGATAAGTACACAAACTGGCACTAGCTCTTTCTCCACGACATCCAAAGAGGGAGTAAATCTTTTTCAATACCGGCATTTGAGATTATCTCGGCTAGGCCCAACTCACAGAAAGAATACAAGTCTAAACACAAGAGACCTAACTTTTTTTTTTCCAAAGAGAAATAATAATCCACGCCTAGCCTGTTGACAGGCGCAGGAAGTTCACGGCTTCCCGATACAAAACAATCGCGCTCCATCACGAAACTCCCTTCCATCCTTTCTAAGGTAGGTAAATTGAGGACCCAGTTTGTGGGGGCAATAAGCTGACTTTGTATAAATATATACAAAAGTATGAAGGCTATTGCTTAGCGCATTGTAAGCCGCCCTGAGTCTCTGGGCGTATAAATCAAATTTAAAAAAAAAACAACTCGAGGAAAGGAACGCAAAACAACACACACGCGTCCTTTTGCCTGCCTTTTTTTTTTTTTTTGGCAAACGGGCCTTTTTGACGACTTTCTCCTCTCCCAAAACTGTTGCTCACGAGAACTTTTGATTCCAGAAAAGAAAAAAAGAAAAAGCGAAGGATCGAGGAGGACAGTCCGTCGATCCGGAGAAAGGTGTATGGGGGGGGGGGGGGTGTTTGGAAACAATGTTATCTGGTTCACCTACAGGAAAAGCGGAATTCGCGACACGCCGATCCGGGAATCAAAGGTGCACCGGGGAGCTGAGGAGGCGCTCCCAAACCCTCTTTATGGAGACATATTGAGAGCGCCTTGAAGCGACGATCCTCCGGCTGTAGAACTGAAGGGATTTGTCGTGCCCCAGGGAAGAGGGCTTCGGAGGGAAAGGCGCTGTCACGAAAGGGGAAAGAAAAAGCACTCCGAAGCCGCCCCGTCTCCCTCAGGTTCCCCCGCCGCCCTCCTGCGGCTAGGCGTCCCGAGCCAAAGCTAAAGTCAGGCGCCGCCAACCGCTTCGACGCGAGGGGTCCGGGGATGCCTGAACTCCCCCCGCGGCCTCCACCCGCGACTCGACGGTCCCAACCGACGGCTCTTTTCCTTAACGGGCAACCGGAGGGAAAGAAGGAAGAAAGAAAGCGAGGCGGAGAAAGAAATGGACCCCGTCCTGCCGCTCTCGTTCCCTCACGACCAAAGCTGCCCGGGCTCCGCCGAGTACCTTCCCCAACATGGCCGCGAATCCCCCCTCCGACGGGGAAAGAAACTTTCCTGCGCTCCGTCGCCCCCTCCGTTTGGCTCTTCCATTATCCGACTCACTTCTCGACCGACCTCCCCCCCCCCCCCCCCCCCCCCCCCCCCCCCCCCCCCCC
>WNWU01000003.1:44051989-44066210 GCA_012654045.1 Ptyas mucosa | reverse complement strand
CCGCCGCCGCCGCCGCTGGGATTAATCTGCTACCGACGCCCCGCCTGCCGAGGCGCGCACACACCCAAACCGGCCTCCTCCCCCAGCGCGGGGAGGAGTCCCAGCTTCGACCGTAGCCTACCCGCCCGCTCCCATTCCCGGAGGAAACTGAGAGGCGGGGCCAACGCCATCTTGGGAGAATCGGCGGACGGAGCGGATTGGCCGCTGAAGGGAAAGAAGCGCCTCCCAGCCTATGGCGGTTAACCCTCAAAGGCGGGTGGGGGTGGGCTTTTCGTTTTTAACGGCTGCGAAGGTGGGAATCCATTCCCCACCCCTCCCCCCCGTTGGCCTGGCAGCGATTCTTTGGCGCGACTTTGACGAGCTGTGGGAGTAGTAATGGGCGCTCCTCTCAGCTCGCGGCCGCTGGAAGCGTTGGGTTAAGTATAAACTTTTTAAGAAAAATTGCGCAACCGATGTGGGAAAGGCAAGCCAACCTTGGATTACCCATTACGCAAAACAAGCGCGTGCTTCGGGCGTTTAAGGAAGGGGGGCATCCCCGCGTTTTTTCTCCCTAGCTGTCATGCCCTTCACTCTTTCGTTGCCACGCTCGTCTTTAGTCGATTTTTTTTTTCTCTTTTGGTTCTACTTCATTCTGCATTGTCAAAAAGAAGAAGTTCAGGACTGACTGACTGAAATGTAAAGTTCGGTTTGAAGTTGTGGACCGATAGGCGATTTATTTTCCTCTCACGGCGAGTCTCGCTGCTTTTGGAGAGCAAACTTTTTGCGGTCGGGAGTAATTCCCACTTTTAAAAATCATGAAGGACCGCAAAAAAAAAGATTGTGTTTATATGGATTGTTTATCGATATTTACCGTATTAAAACGGATGCACTCATAGAATATTAATTTACTAGATTGTGTAAAAAATCTAGTAAAATCTAGTAGATTGTGTATGAAACATTCGGTGTTAATGTTTTTTCGTGAAAATAAATAAGAGTGTCATTGTTGCAAATGCTGCAAATGTTTCAATAACTAGCAAATGCTTTTGCTTTCATGGAAACCCGAGAGAGGCTTAGAGACCCCAAGGGTCCTCGGACCATCCTTTAAGAAACATTGGCTTAAGTCGACCTCATTTGACTTTAATTAGCCCTGGAGCAAACCAGGACGGTTTTAAACAGGGATCTATGTTGATTTGGGGGGCGGGGTCTGTTTATGAGCTCTCAGAGCAAAATCAGGATGCAAGCATCCTCTCCCTTTATCTGAACAGCCAACAAAGCTTTGAAAAGTATAGTTGGAGCAGATAGTATAGTTGGAGCAGTAAAACAGTCCACTATGGCTCTGTTCAGATGCATTCAGGAGTGCAGATTTATGACTGCAGCATCCCTGAGTTGCTCTTTACTTGCAGAAAATGTAAGCAAACTGCCACTCTGCTTTATATAGACTTGTACTGAATTTATTGCAAGAACAAATCCCTCTCCCTCTCTCTCTCCAGCTTACAAGGAAAAGCAGCAATTCGAGCTGTATTAATATATCTTTATCATTTCCAATTTTAAAAGTAGATGGATATGACAAAATCTGTTTGGCTGAAGTGTGGTTCTACCTCTTTGCACTTGTCTTGAGTGCAAAGTGGGAGATAAAACAACGAATATACAAGTGAAGCTCTACTTCTCCTGTAACCTAACTTGCAATGTGCAAGATATGCTGGGCTCAGCACCATGGCAACCACGATGCTCTTCCCTTTGAATGCTTTGAATGCTCTGTATGCACATAGGCATCTTGCCAAAAAGATTATTTTCGCTGGGTTGCCTTACTTGCCTTGACAAGTGTTAAGATTGAGACATTTAAACAGTGTACATACCAAAAGCAATCAAATCGTCCTTTTAAAAAATTGTAACAAAAATAAAGCACAGATTAATATCATTCAAATGTTGGCATGAAGAATAAAAAAGAGGAGCCAGAATCAAATCAGGAAACTTATGTAAATAGTTCAATTATAAGCTTGCTTGAAAACATGTTATGAGTTTTAAAATGTGAACTTTTTACTGTCCACTAAAAGCGTCAACCAACACTGTATATATACACTGTATATATACCTAATTTAATTTAATTTATAATATTTCTATGCCGCCCAACTCCCAAGGGACTCTGGGCAGCTTACAGCAAAAATAATACAAACAATGAACATAAAAAATTATTTAAAAACATTATAAAAACATTAAAAGCCCATGCACACCATTTATGGCCAGATCTCGCAAGACTGCAACAGTGAGATCAACGGCCCCAGGCCTGCCGGAAAAGTAGGCTTTTCGTTTCTTCACCGCTTTCCAGAAGGCCAATAGGGTGGGGGTAGCCCGGATCACAGGAGGTAACTGGTTCCAGAGAGCTGGGGCAGCCACAGAGAAGGCCCTCCCCCACGGGCCCGCCATCCAGCATTGTTTAGCTGATGGGACCCGGAGGAGACCAACTCTGTGGGATCTTACCGGTTGCTGGGAGCTATGCAGTAGAAAGCGGTCTCGAAGATAGCTTGGCCCTGAGCCATGTAGGGCTTTAAAGGTAATAACCAACACCTACCTGTAAATAAGACGCACTGAAAGATATGCAGTTTGTTTTTGTCACTAAAAGTGTTATTTTTTAATATTAGAAAGCAATAATTTCATTGTACTCTGTATTGTCCAGGCTGAACCCGAGTATTGTGTCGAATTCTAGGCACAATAGACCTAGGGAATTCTAAGTTCAAGAAAGGTAAGCAAGGATGATCAGGGAAATGGAAATGAAGCCTTATAAGGAGAGTCTGGATATATTTAGTGTTAAGAACAGCTAACTAAAAAGAGTACAAAAGTATAACACACAAGACAGCCATGATCTATTCTTTATCACAGAGTGCAATAAATAAGATAATGGACTTAAATTACCAGAAAGACCGATCTTCGTTCTCTATTAAAGTAAAAAAAATCCTAGCAGTTTGACAATCAAGGGACATTACAAACAATCCTTTGCTGAATGTATTTAAGCAGAGGCAGATAGTTATCTGTCTTAAGATGCTATAATTTGGATCCTAATACAGAGAACTGAATTTCATGCCCTAAATCAAGGGTGTCAAACTTGATTTCATTGAGGGCCGCATCAGGGTTGTGTTTGACCTCGGGGGCCAGACTGGGCATGGTCAGGGTGGGCATGGCTAGCTTGACGTTACTTGTGTTGGGAGCATCTGTGGTTTCCTGAGCGCTCTGTCAGCAAAAGCAGGCTCCCAAGCTCCGTTTTCAGCTGCAACAGCTTCCTGCCGCCCTCTGCCAGTGAAAACAGAGCTCGGGGGCCATGCATGCGGAATTTTCGCTGGCAGAGGCAATGCGAGCCAATCCTTTGCTGTTTCTAGGGTGGCCCCACAGGCCAGATCTAAGCACGTGGCATGCCAGATCTGGCTCCCAAGCCTTGAGTTTGACACTCCTGCCCTAAATCATGATTGTCCAATCTTTTAGCTTGCCTGGGCCACACTGAGTGAAGAAGAAATATCTTGAGCTGCGTATAAAATATATAATATAGTTAATATATATAAAATCTCATAAGTTTACAATCCTGTGGGACCACATTACTAGCTGTCTAGGGCCACCTACTAGCCACAGGTTAGACATGCCTACATTAAATAGCCATGTCCTGCTTTATGGTTCTATGGATGAAGAATATGCATTTCTGAATACATATGTGTTGGTTTGAGGTTTTTTTCTACTTTGTCTTTCTTACTAGTTTATAATATAAAATAGAAAAACAAATAATAGGGAAAATATAGCAGGGACAAGGGAAGGGAAGAGTGTTGTAGAAAAGAAGTGAAAATGAAAGAAAAGGGGAAAAGAAAGAAAAGGCATTAAATTTCATCTACCTTTGATGCAGTAAAATAAGATAGTAACATCAAGCCTCAACTTTTTACTTTTACATAATAGTATAAACTAGCCATTTCTATATCAACAAATCTATCTAATCAGTAAAACCCAAATCAAAGTTTCATTTTTTTCCACCTCAAGCACAAAGTCCAGAAATGGTTTCCAAGTAGAAACAAAATTAGTTGTTTTTTTTTCTTTTATGAAAGCAGCCAATTTTGTCATTTCTGCTAACTCCATCAACTTTTGTAGCCATTCATCCATTGTGGGGATGAAAGCATCCTTCCATTTTTGTGCATAAAGTAATTTTGCTGCTGTCGGCATATATAATATCAAAGTTCCAAAAATTTTCCCAAGTCTTTTTCCATTTTCCATAAAACCAGAAAAATCTTTATAGTCACTTACTTTAAGAATCTGCTGTATTAGAATATGAATCCTACTCCAATATTTATTTGCTTTATCACATGCCCACCACAAATGATAAAAAGTCCGTTCTTTATATTTGCATTTCAACATTCATTTGAAGTACCTTTATACATTCTTGATAATTTATCTGGTGTTAAATACCATACCAATGATATATCATCTTATAAAATTTTTCTTTTAAATTGTAATTTAGTGTAAATTTTCTGTCCACATATTCTCCCATTGTTCAAGTTTACATTATGTCCAAAGTTCCTTGCACACTAAATCATACAATGTTGTACATATTCACTTTCCAAATTTTATCAATAATGTTTTATAAATTTTAGCAATAATTTGTTCATTACTGCTATACAGTAGGATTTCCAATTCATTTTTAACAAAGTCAAATCCATAAGTCTTTTTGTCTAATTTAAATCTGTTTTTCAATTGTAAATACATAAACCATGGCAGACATGTCCTTCTGATTTTAGCTCTTCCTTATGCTTGGGGATAGGATCAAGCCTGTAGGTTTGAGTTTTATTTAAAAGGTTACACTGGGACCAGAAGACCTCAACTCAAATCTTCAATCGAGGAGCTCACTTGGGCCAAGCAACCTTTATTGGGGTTGAATAAAGAATGATACAATATAAATGTAATAAATATACCACTGGAAGATAAAGAAACCGAAGATAGAAAAAGTAGAGAATACTGAATAACAATAAGGACCAATACGAAAAGAAAACCTTTAGTAGAAATAAATATCAGTATTTTTTCTTTTAGTTAAAAGAAACTGCTAAATAACAGATTAAGGAAGGAGTAATCGTCACAAAGCACATATATTCAATCAGTATTTGAATGAATATATAAGTACAATCATGTAAGTATCTTCCTAGTAATTAGTGAGTAAGAAGGAACTCCAGAATTGCTATATTTGCTATGAGGAAGAAAATGAGAAATGTTTGTACCATGTCAAAAAGAAAATTATTAATACACAAGGACTTGTGTTAGCATATGCACATGTTTATAAGAATGGGATAGCAGATACATAAAATTGCTAGAAAAGTATATGAAAACATGTCTTACTTTTCCAAAACCTCAAATAGGTATTTACAGTTTCTTGCAGTGAGAATTCCTTATCATTCAATCTTGATTTATTTAAGGCAAGTGTTGTTTTGTTAAATCAGCTCCACGCAGACTGAGCTCTCCTCAGAGAGAAGCAAAGGGAAGTGAACAAGGAAAAGAGGAAATAATTTGTCTCATCAATAGTGAAGGAGAGATTGGACACCCATTTATCTGAAATGGTATAGGTCTCCAGCTTGAGCAGGGGGTTGGACTAGAACACGGGTGTCAAATTCGATCATGTCACATGACATATCATGACATTTTTTTTCCTTTGTGGAGCTGGGGTGGGCGTGGCTTGCACGTGACGCATCCGGCCCGCTGGCTGCCAGTTTGCCAGGCCTGGACTAGAACTTCAAGATCCCTTCCAGTTCTGTTAATTCTGAGTATAAAAACGAGGAACAGGTTTTGAGCAACTTGGGTGTGGATATCCTAAATTATAAGGTCACAGATATTATCTCGAAGAAATATTATATGTCAATGAGTAATAAAACCAAATGTTGCTGTTCTGATTAATGAAAAATACTGCAGGCTAAGTAGCAAAACTAAAATTATGGGCCCTGGTGCTCTCTGAGCTTAGTTTTTTTTGCAGACGTTTCATTGCCAAATTAAATTTTAATTACCAAATTAAATTACTTTGTAATTTTTATTTAATAAAAGTATCTTTAGGGCCAAATAATTGAGTCAATGTATGAAAATGCCTCAGTATTATGCTCCCCTAGCTAATGATCTAGGCCTCATTTTGTATGCAATTTGAATCTTGAAACCATGACAGTTGCAAGTCATGCAGCTTAAATTCTGGAAAATTGCAGGGTAATAATAATACTCCCTTGCTCTGATTATTTTTAATGTTCATTTTTTTCCCATTTATTAGGAAGATGAGTATTTCAAGATAAATGGCTGATGATTTTTCTCCACAGCTGAGTTAGTCCACCAGTCCTTGTTTGGGAGAAAACTATACCAGCATAAGATACCAGTCTCCACTCCTGATTCTTCTGTTGCTATTACTATTCCACCTTTCTGCTGAATCATAGTATGATCATAGTATGATCACTTAGTGATCATTCAAAGTTACAACAGATCTCCCCAGAGCTACTTTCAATCCGATTTCAAAGTTCCAACAGCCACTGCCCTTCCACAGGATCACAGGATCACATTTTGAGTGCCATTTGCAGCATGCTGTGGTCACATGACTGCAATTTATGACTTTTTTGCCCGATGCTGTTATTTACTTCTTTTCTGGCAAAAAATGCCCATTGGGTACAATGGGTTCACTTAGCAACCACTGTACAAAAGGTTGTGAAATCAGTCACAATCACATGGTGACCCACTTAACAAATCAGCACAATTTAGGACTATAATTCCAGGCTTAATTGTGGTATGGATCCTTGCATATACTTTGATTTAACATGTTCAGGGCAAAGCATGATTTCCACATGTTCATCTGGCATCATCAGCCACTAGGAATATAGCTGAAACTAAACAACCAGTGTGGATAATTTTCAACTGTATAATGATGTGTGTAAAGAAAGATATGACAACTTCTCATACATTTGCCCTATCTAGCAGGCTTGTTGACTTGAGCTCTGATCCTTTACCATACTGTTAGGAGAAATAATGGTCTCTCACAACTGCACATGTGCTGAAAACAGCAGATGTGTGCTGCTCTTTTGGTTGAAGGGTATCCAGGGCCTTGGGGGAGAGGTTCTGCCCATACCACCCTGAATTATCAATATAATTTTGGATTGACGGCATTGTCAGTAGTATAGAAACTGCTGCTGGCTGCTTTTGAATTAAGGGGAAATCCTAACATTTGACAATTAAGAAAAACATAAAGTTGTTTCACATATGTGTCAATGGTAAGATATAAATGACATCATAGTGATATAGCAGAATAAAATGCCAGGGCATTTTTGTAGAGTGGTTAGATACTACAGGTAGTCCATGAGTTATGACCAGGGGTGGTTTCTAACCAGTCTTATCAGCGGTTTGCTTTACGCATGCACTTTGTGCACGATTGCGCGTGGGTGCTCGCTTCGCTCGCACGCACGCCAAACTTGCGCTTCACACAAGCGCATTGAATTTTGAAACAGCAGAGGCATGGCAATCTGCTCTGCCGCGCTTTACAGCTGGAATAAAAATGAAGGAATAAAGGTAGATATAGTGCGGGGGCGGGCAGGAGGACCCAGCTGATGGTCAGAGCAAACCAGTTCACTCTCACATCAAGATTTTTGCTACCGGCTCTCCTGAACCGGGGAGAACCAGTAGCAACCCACCACTGGTTATGGCCATTCTTAAAGCAACTATGTGAAATTACACTGGCATTGAACAAAGGGACTTATGACCAGTTCTCAAAGTTCTGGCCATTGTAGCGCCCCAATGGTCATATGAACTCTCTCCTTACCTGGGTCTCCCTCCACTTCCCAATTAACAATCCACACATCTTGAGTTACAAAGACAACTGCCTGAATTGCCATCACCTAGTGATGCAATCACATGATGCTGCATTTTATGACTGCATCACATAGCAACAGCAATCCTGGTCTCAAGTGCAGTCATAACTCAAGCACTACCAATAATGAAGGGAAAGTCCTTAGAGTCTTTGGAGTAGTGAAATTTGCATAAACATAAAACAACTTAAGGAATGAAAATGTCATGTTAGAATCCCAAACCTATCCCAACAAGGAATGAGGATATTAATTAGGTGGCTCTGGAATGCAGACTGACTGGGTAAGATATTAAAGCCAGCCAAGCAGAATAAAGTATTATGGAGAAAGACAGGCCACCTCCCTAAGAGAATGAACAGAAACGCTTTTACTTTGCAATATTTTGTTTCCTTGACCCTGGCTCTGCCCTTTGTAGAAACCACAGACCTTCAGCATACAATCTGTAGCCACAGTGACAAGCCATGCTCACACATTGTATCATCAATCTGAAACCACAATTTTCACACCAGACTGTCAAAATTACCCACCTTTCAGGTCTTAGAAATCCATTCAGTTTTTATTTTAATCCTAAATTATAGGATTATAATTTAGCGTTGTTAATCCTAAATCTGAATGCCAAAGATTTAAGATTTTAGCAAAACGATTATTGACAATCTAGGAAAACAGTTAAATTATTCATATATTATAGACATCCAGTGTTCATGATTATGTGTGTCAAATCTTCATTTTATATCACTGGCTCTGTTTAGTGCATGTTGCCATTTATTTCACTATGCTTGTTATAACATTCCTTATATACTTTTCAGTCTTTAATCCTTAGAGGTACTTCAGATCTTACGTTTGAATTTTTCTTTTCTCTAAAGCAATCAAATACATAATTTCATCATTGATGAGTAGGCATTTTTTTTATCTTTCTAAACCAAGAACTATTTTAAAAAGCATGATTTGAAAATACGTTCTCTTGGTAATGTGCTTTTTTAAACTGTGTATTCAAACGTTATTTTGTTTTTATTATTTTAGGGACACCAGTAAGGGAATTTCTCACCACTAAGTGTGCAGTCATGTTGGCTTTTTTAACCAAATAAAGCATGCATACCAGAGTGACTCATACCATTAAAGGTAATATTAGGAGATAGAATTTTACGGAATAGCAATGAAAAGACTGTAAAGAGGCATCTGTCACTTTTTATTAAGAAATGGGAGACGATTTTTCCATTGCTCTGTAAAAAATGTGAAAAGTCATCAGACTTTAGGATATAAGGTGGGGCCTTACCTGCATTCATCAGAGGCAATCAACTGCTGTAAAAGTGCTTAAGTTTTACTGTAGATTGAGTTCCAACCTTGTCATGGTATACCGAGAAGCCTCAGCCACATTTTTACTGCTTCACTGCCCTATTTAAACACATCTGGAGGGACACCAAGTTAAGGTGGCTGTTGTTCCAAAGACAATTTAATTCTCTGTTTATATAATATTTCATAAAAGGAGGTTACTGTCATGCTCAGGGAAACTATGCAGAAAATTATAAGAAAAACACATGGATGCACAGATTAAAAACAATTTTCAGTGTAGACTGAATATTCTCAGTAACACAGAATGCTGTTGGGGGTGGTAGGGAAAAATACATACAAATACAATCCAACAGGAAGCAAAACAGAATTAACAATCCATAAATCCATGAATAGAAGTTGCAGGCTGTAGATAAGGGGGATGTATATGAACCACACCAATATCACAATTTTGTGAATTACTCCCTTTCCCAGTCTCAAATAATGTAATTATCTGATTTAAAAAAAACACACATTCTGTTGTTTTACCTAAGCATTTTAGCAGCAGCAGTCCCAAATGGTATCCTTGAGTCACAAACAAGGAATGACTAATTGTTCCATCCCCCCTCCCCCAATATGTCCAAATTACCCCCTTGGGGAAAATTGCCCTCAATTTTAAAATCACTGTGTTAGAAGCTCCTGGTTTAGCTCTTTTTACTCACTTTCAATTTCCCCCCTTTAAAATAACGTTTTAAATCTTAACCTTCCCTTATTCTCTTTGATTATATAATTTGAAGCTATATTTTTGTATACACATATAACATTGTACAATCATTCTGATGTATAACATTGTACAATCATTGTCATATATAATATTGTACAATCATTCTCTTGAATGCATATTTTTCTTTTCCATAGCACCTTTCACTTTGTCATTTAACTAAGCATCCTTTTTTATGTTTTCCATTAGCATAAATTCACATATTTCTCTGGAATATTTCAGACATAATTATTTTCCAAGCAGTGTCCACATTGTTTTTCATCCACATTTGATTTGTTCAGCTGGGAGATTTATCTCTTATCTAATACCTTTGCATACAGAGCTCAGAGTTTCTCTTCCTGAAGTCATCTTACTATCACTCTAGATTCTATCACTGTTTTCCTTTTTTCCAATTCCATTTCCCCCCCAAGATCCATTCTTTATTAAAAAATGGTCTGTCTCAAAAGAGACAGTGGGATGGCTGTAGGGAAGTCAAGAAGTTGATTGCAACTTTGATTGCACCCCTTTTTAACCAAACACACACACACACACACACACACACACACACACACAGGCCCATCTTTCTACATATCAGTCATTATTTGATGGTTATATTCTTTTCTTTCCTATGAATATTCATGAATACAGTTGAATAAACCATGTACTTAAGCAGAAATTCAATGCTGCCAAAAAAGCCAATGCAGTCCTAGGCTGCATTAACGGAGGGATAGCATCAAGATCACATGAAGTGTTAATACCACTTTATAATGTCTTGGTAAGACCACACTTGGAATACCGCATCCAGTTTTGATCGCTACAATGTAAAAAAGATGTTGAAACTCTAGAAAGAGTGCAGAGAAGAGCAACAAAGATGATTAGGGGCAGTAGTGGGCTACAACCGGTTTAACAACCGGTTCTGTGAGTGCGCACACATGACTAATGCGCTTGCGCGCAGCATTCAAAATACAGCAATTGGAAGCTCAGCTGCTTACCTTCTATGGCAGCCTAGGTAAGTAGAACAGCGGAGGCAGGGAAATCGGGTGTGCCGCACGAATCAGCTGAGCCAGAAAGAAGGAAATATAGGACAGGATAGGGCAGGGGTGGGTAGGCGGGGCTAGCTGATGGTCGGAACTACTGGTTCACTAGAACCAGTCCAAACCGGCAGCAGCCCACCACTGATTAGGGGACTGGAGGCTAAAACATGAACTCTGGAACGAGTTACCCACTGGGCTCCGGACAGCCCCTGACCTCCGCTCTTTCCGCAGTGACCTGAAGACATGGCTTTTCCAGCAAATCTTCTGATCTGTTTGGGAGCTATAGTTTTAATTTGGGGATTTTAATTGGATTTTTAGCATTATTTATTGTTTTGTTTTTGCTGTGAGCTGTCCCGAGTCCTTCGGGAGAAGGGCGGCATATAAATATTATCAAATAAATAAATAAATAAATAAACAGTTGCAGCAATTGGGTATGTCTAGTTTAATGAAAACGACTAAGGGTGACATGATAGCAATATTCCAATATTTAAGAGCAGCCTCAAAGAAGAGGGAGCCAACCTATTCTCCAAAGCACCCGAAGGCAGGACAAGAAGCAATGGATAGAAAGTAATCAAGGAGAGATCCAACCTAGAGCTAGGGAGAAATTTTCCGACAGTGAGAACAATTAATCAGTGGGACAATTTGCCTCCAGTAGTTGTGAATGATCCAACACTGGAAGTTTTTAAGAAGATATCGGATAACCATTTGTCTGAAATGGTATAGGGTTTCTTGCCTGAGCAGAGGGTTGGACTAGAAGACCTCCAAGGTACCCTCCAATTCTGTTATTCTGTATTTTGTAAGGATCCATTGACTCTACTCTCATCTTATTCATGCTTGTATATGCATGTTATCTAGCAGAATAAACCTTTGCCCTACATTGCATTGTTTGGGAATGTTGAATAGTTTTACCCAAACACATCTCTAGTTTCTTTCATGATACAGGGGCATAAACAAAACACACACAAGATATTGACCTTCATTGCCCATCATGCGTTTGTTAATCGATGTTTTCATTTAATTCTTTTTAATAGCAGAAAAAAACCATCTAGGCTGTATCTGTGCCTCCTGCTGCAGTTTGCCTCACTAGTAGCAAAGACAATAATAGACTACTATAAAGTTAGCAAATTATCCATTGGTTTAATTTACTAATTATCATATTTTTTGCTCCATATGATGCATTTCCCCCCCCCAAAAGTGGGTGAAAATGTTTGTGCGTTTTATGGAGTGAATATTTTGTCACAGGCTGGGCCGTGGCAGCGGGGTCCTTTTACAGTGCTGAACCCCGCCTCTTCTGTCTTTGTCATTGCCCGCCTCTTCTGTCTCTTTTCCGCAGTGCAGGAGTCAATAGGCAGAGCTGGCACATGAGAAGACACCTATCTATGGTCCTCTCAGGCTCCACCTGATATATTTTTTCTTGTTTTCCTCCTCTAAACTTAGATGCGTTTTATGATCAAGTGCATCTTATGGAGTGAAAAATGCGGTATCTGCTGCTGGAGAAAATAATTCATACTTGCATTTTAGTGGTAAAATAATAATTTACTGTTACAAAATATTTCTTGTACTGAGATTGCCTTTTAAGTTTTGCAAGCTTTAGATTAATGGTTCTCAATCAGTTTTATGAGTTTCATAGGTGGCGCTGAGGTGTCATCTGGTTAGTGCACAGGCAAATCACATATTCAGTCTTTAAAACTTAACTCTAAATGATAAAGAGATTTTCTACAATTATATAAATATTCTTTTTGTTTTTGTAATGGTTCTTTGTAAGTCTAGTTGGTGGGACTGCACCTGGATAATCAAACCACATGGTAATATTCAACCCTTTTGGAAAAGTTTGCCAAGTCAGGAAGGTTGGCAAGAACCTAAAAGCCAATTTGCAGAGTTTTAAAATAAGACCGAGGACTGAATAAAATTATTGTCCTCTTTGCCTTAAAACCATACTTTCCCCCCCAAACATTTAAAAAGTAAATTCAAGGAATAATATAAACTTTATTTTACAGTGAAACAACTGGGCTTCTTATTAATAGCACTATAGCTTCTATGTATTAATCCACAAATACACTGCTGTTAATAACAAAGGTGTTTTCAAATTGCAACAGTACTTTACAAACTATAATGAGCAATCCATTACTTAACCAATAGCCAATTGCTACAAAAGACTCTTCCATTGGGTGTCAGTCTTATAGATGTACAGGCAGAAAGAAAAAGTATGGTAGGCAGATTGTGGAGGTTTATATAATTTCCCTGCCTTCTGTTTATAAACACTTTCATCATGTTTTGGCACCATCTTCAGGAAAACTGAATAGAAGTCTCAGAAGAGAATATTTTCACCAAGCAGACATATGCTGTTAGTGTTAGAAAAGGAGAAATAGCACTGAATACAGAGAAACTAGAATAACTTTTTCACAAATGCTCCCAGATCTCCAATCTATTGCCTCTAATCTAAAATATGCATGGTTTTTCCAGAGTGAAGTTAAGTATGCTTTCAAGAGATGTTCTGGAGAGGGATGCATATTTGAAAGCATAATTGAGAGTAGGACAAAAAAGTGAACAGAGCCAAGATAAAAACCATTGACTCAGTTCAGTGGTTGATATACCGTATATACTCGAGTATAAGCCGACCAGAATATAAGCCGAGGCCCCCAATTTTACCACAAAAACTGGGAAAACTTATTGACTCGAATATAAGCCGGGAGTGGGAAATGCAGCGGCTACTGGTAAATTTCAAAATAAAAAAAGACTGGTCAAAAGTGCGAGGACCTGTCAGAAATCACTTTTTTCAGCCCTCTGGGTAGTCCTTTTGTGCATATGGACTACTCAGAGGGCTGAAAAAGTATTTTTTGACTGGTCCTCACACTTGTGACCAGTCCTCAAACTTATGACTGAAGAAGGAAGGACAGGAGGGAGGGCGCTGGGGAGGGAGGGGGTTGTCCGGCCAGGTCAAGTGCAGGACCAGGTATTAAAGGAGGAACCATCTGTGCTTGGAAGAGGATTGTGAGCGGGGGAACAAATCCCACCCCACCTGGCTTTCCTTTTACCTTTCTTTAACGCGTCCCGCTTCCCTCCCCAAACCTTGGAAGGCAGCGTCCTCCGCGCTGCCTCTGAGTTAGCAGCTTCCTTCCTTCCCCGAAGCCCTGCCAGGCTTGCCTGCCTTCCACGCTGCCTTTCCAAGGTTTGGGGAGGGACACACACACACACACACACACTCACTCAAAGCCTTTGAGAGCTGAGGCTTTTCTTTCCCCCCTCCTGCAGCCAAACACACACACGAGAGGCTTCAGAAGCCAAGGGCTTTTTTTTTCTTTTCCCCCTCCTGCAGCCACCTCGAGGGCTTTGTGGCGCGG
>WNWU01000003.1:44021853-44049192 GCA_012654045.1 Ptyas mucosa | reverse complement strand
GAATAGAATAGAATAGAATAGAATAGAATAGAATAGAATAGAATAGAATAGAATAGAATAGAATAGAATAGAATAGAATAGAATAGAATTCTTTATTGGCCAAGTGTGATTGGACACACAAGGAATTTGTCTTGGTGTATATGCTCTGTGTACATAAAAAGGCAAGATAAAAGAAGCACAATATTATATTTCCCCAAAGGGAGAAATGGAGAAACATGCTCTTAAGGAAGAAAGCAGACTCAGTCTTTCTTAATAGCCCCAGCAGATATTTTGTACCTTCAGAAAAATTGGGTCCAAAATCACCCAACTGCCTTCATGACTAAAGTGGGACTAGAACTCATGGTCTCCCAGCTTCTAGCCTGTTACCTTAAACTGCTACACCAAATTGACATTCATCCCCATTACACTTTACTAAACCTATTTCAATTTGTCTGAATCCTATATAAGAGATGGCATCTGGGGGAGGGGCTTTACAGGGACAACAAGAAAATGGAGTATCATCTCCTCTGAGTGGAATATCGTGCTTTCACTGAGCTAGTCTAAAATTCTTTGTCATTTTTGCAGCTACAGAGCACTGTTGATTCATATCAAGTTTGTTGATTCATAAGCTACATTTGTACTAAATGGCTGGTTTCATCATCTGCTTCCTCAGGCCATTGACTTACCGCCATGTGCCAACAGCTAGCAATCACTTATCACCTGGTCAGCTGAGAAGCAGCCATGTTCTGAGTTTCCCATCTGCTACATAAAACATTTCCTGGAGCACGTTTCTCAACCTTGGCAGTTTGAACATGTGTGGACTTCAACTCCCAGAATTCCCCAGCCAGCATATCTGGTTGGGAAATTCTGAGAGTTGAAATCCACACATCTCCAAGTTGTCAAAAGTTAAGAAATACTGTGCTGAGATTTTTTTTTTTTATCAGAGCAGAAGAAGAAAAAAACCCATGATGGTGCAATTGAAATTAGCATTATTGTAGGTAGAGAAGGAAGGGCTTCTGCAGTCATACATTGTTTTGCCTCTTTTGGGACCCTGTAAAACAGAAAAAGAATAGCCAAGATGGTGACTTTATCTGACTCAGATACAAGGAAATACATTTGTTGTTACTCTCCAGGAAGCAATTTGCACAACATATGGTTGAGTGGGAAGAATTAATTTGGCTCTAGATTAATTATGGGAATTAAGCTGGTTAGAATGTTAGCATATTCTATTAGTCTGCCCTGTGACTTAACCACTAGCTAACTGGGTGATCTGAACTGAAATGTTCAGTTTCTTGGTTATCTTTTCAAGATCCTTTCACTTCAGCTGTTATCAAGCCAGGTATGAGACCCAGTTTGGTTTAGTGTTTAAAGGCACCAGACTAATAAGTAGGAGACCACGAGTTCTAGTCCTGTTTTAGGCATGAACCTGTTCGATGATTTTGTGTCAAGTATTCTCTCAGCCCTAGGAAGGAGGAAGGCAACCCCAAATTACTACTAAAAAATTTTCCAAGAAAATTATATGGAACTTGTCCAGGCAACTGCTAGGAGTAAAGATTGACTCAAAGGCACAAAAAAGAGGGGAGGGGGACCCCTCAGCCCTTCCTTCTACTTTTGATTTTCTTTTCCTCAGCAAAGATCTTTTTATTTGTCCCTGTTGAACATTTTTCAGGTAATCTGACAACTTCCAATATGGAGAGATTTGCATTTATCCACTTACATACATACAGAAGTGTTTGTAACATGGCTGGATTGCCAACAGGGAAGAAATTGCTATGAACAATCTGAGGGCTGCAGGGATTTTCAAGTCTGAGCTTGATTTGTATCATGTTATGCAGTGATTATGTAACATATTTAACCTGGTTACTGAATGAATCAATTTTCTAAGGAATAAAAAAGCATATTGTGTGAACAGAATCAGTTCTCATGGAGGGATCTGTAACTTTTTAAAACTGGGGTGACTTAATGAAAACGAAGTGTTTGTGCTATCCTAGAGTACAAAGAGACAATTCTAGACTATTTAGCTAGCTTTAAAATACATTTTATTTTCTCCTGTGATGAACAAATGTGTCTCAAAGCGCTTTCAATATTTCTTTAAACTTAAGAAACATAATATATCTTAAATATCTGAACAATGTTTCTTGGGAGCCATGCAAATATCTGAATCAGTACACAGAACTCTTTCAACATTGATATTCAATGAATGAATGAATGAATGAATGAATGAATGAATGAATGTTCTTGATTGATACTGTAAGCAAAGATGCTAAATAGCATTGAGATCTTGTAGGCACTACAGTATTAGCTCTTATATATTGATTACATCCCTACCCTTTTATTCACACAAACCTTGTGAATTTATGTGCCATTTTGCAGCCAAATGGATGCTGATTGAGATATCAGAGTATTATGCTCTGATGACATATACTACTCAGTTGCATCTGTTTACAGCTCCTTAAGTACAGATATTTCTGATATACAATTTGGGCTGACTTATTGTACTAAATAATTATCTTAAATCTCTCATAATTATTATGTTTGCATTACATTATATAATTAGGACCCTCAGTTTCAAATGTAATAGCACAAATATATGCTGTAGAAAACACTGTACTTACGCGGAAGTATACCATCACAATCTGTACATTTGTAAAAACAATTTGAATTGACTACAGCCTTCAAAAAGTCAGTCACAACCTAAATTTGAACTTACGACTGTCACCTCGCCTCAAGTCATGTGATCGCAACTCACGTCAGTTGTACCATTCCATGGTCCCGCAAAAAACACCATTGGTTAATCTGGATTCACACTTCCGACTGATTTTACTTATGACCATTAAAAATGGTAGTAAAATTGGGTCTGGTCACAGACTTCAGAGGTAGGATTGTAAAATGTATTCAGATAAAAGCATATCCCAAATTCTTTCACAAGGGTGGGAAATAAACGGCTTTCCAGATGCCACTGAACCAGAACTGCCAGAATCTTTCACTATGCATGTAATTCAGCAATGTAGCAAGGCCATTGGTTCCTGAAGATATGTCTTTTTTAGGTCCGTTCTTTGTGTTAATTGTACAGCAATCTCTTAAATCAAATGAAGCTGTTGGGGTTGCATTCACATTCCTCCCAATTATTATGCTACTTCTCTTGCATGCAAAGGACTGTTGGCTTGTACTTGAGGGTTGGCTACATTGGCCTACAAATCCCAGTATGCCTCACCATGCATTGTAGACCAACAAAACTGGAGAATCCCAGGCAGGACAATGTTGGGTTATGGCTTTAATCAAGTTTCTAGTCAATATCAGTCGATATTATATGTGGATAATGCTGAGATGAATTAGTCTTTGCTTAACAACCAAAACTGGGCCTGACAACTCTGTCACTAAATGATACAATCATTAAGCGAGCTATCACATGACCACAATGGCCTTACCTCACTTCCATTGCAATAGTTAAGGGACTCACCCATGGTTGTTAAGCAAGAGACGTGACCGCAACTTACAATTTTACTGCCAGCTTCTGCTTGTCAGAAGTTAGCTGTGACAGGCACAAATGGCAATCATGACCACAGGACACTACAACAGTCAAACACCACCGGTTCTGAAGTGCTGGAATCACAATCACACGACCATGGGCATGCTGCAATGGGGGCCAGTCATAAACACACTTTTTCAGTACCGGAATAATTTCAAACCACCACTAAACACAGGGCAGTTGTTAAGCAAGGACTGACTACCTGTACAGTTCAATATTTTTACATTCAGAATACAGGGCATCTTAAAAAAATAAAATAAACGCAGAGAAAGCAGAAATATTCATATATACCGTACTAAAAAGAGGAGAAAGAGGCCAGAAGACGGAAGGATTGCTGGAGGAAATGATGCATGGATAGGCTAGCTAACTCTTTTAAACAGAAGGAAGAAATTAACCCAACAGCCTGTGAATGATTAGCACAAGGAAAAATACTTGTCACAAGCTGCCTCCTTGCGTTCATCTACAGGGAGAATTCTAGGCAGTTTCCTGAGAGAAGGGAAATTAGGGGTTGAAGAAGACAAATTTCACCTACTTAGCTTCTGTTGATTACAGAGTCCATAGCCAGGAATACCTGCACTTTGACACAGTATTGTATTATTCTCTAAAAACTTACAATCTCACATGACTTCTGTTGCAATTTTCTGAACTCACATCCTGTTTACTGGCTCCTGTCTGCTCATGCATATTCTCTGGGTTTTACTACACCTCCTTGCCTTCCATCACACAAGGAATCATTTCTTGCCTTTTGCAGCTATGCCTTCCTACATACAATAAAATTATGCATCCAATAATATTTGTGTATATTCTCTGCTTTTCCAAAGCATTTGTTTTCATTAAAGACTATCTGAGCCTAAGTAAAATGAAGAACGATTTCTTCTGAGTCAAACCACTAGTCTATTTTAGGGCAGTGTTAATTATAGTTGCTGGTACCAGGTCTCCTGTGTTTCAGAAAATGAAACCTTCTGAACTTTTCTTGAAATGTTGTAGATTCAAATGGGTATTATTTGCATACAAAACAGATTTTGAAGCTTCTTCATCAATCCCAACCTCTCAGTTTATCTGGTCAAGATTTAACAGGCATAGGCCGAAGTGTAATTAATATTATTCTCCTGAGCCAACTGATATTCAAACTTTGGTTGATTTCTGAGATATATAAAATTCTTTCTTAGGCACACCCTGTCAAAGAAATGCTATTTTTTAAAAAACAATTCCATAGTAAAGCTATTCCAATACAACTGTCTTTTCATAAGGCAAACATCTGAGAATGAACTGTATTGATTTGACCGACAAATCGTAACTTTAATTCCTGCACATCATACTAGAAAAGTTTCCATATCAAATGTCTGAATGAAATAAAACATTTGCAAGCCAAACAGATATTTCTTCTGGCCAATTTTGAAAGAGTGTTTTCATCCAGCAGCAAAAGTTAAAAAGTATTTGCAAGTTAAAAATGTTAGAAAATTTGTGTGTCACCTGAAAACATTGTGTGAGATTGGCAGCCATTTAACTTTGTAAATAAATAAATGTATTTGTTTCCTGTGCTACTAATGAAATCATAACTGAAAATGCAGGCATCTACATAGTTCTGTAAAGGAAATTAAACAAATATGCATTTTTATGTTAGCATGTTAACAGTATCTTTTTCTTTTCATATTTTTTGATATATTGGTTAAGGCATCAGGCTAGAAACTGAGAAATGGTGAATTCTAGTCCCACTTTAGGCATGAAGCTAGCTAGGTGATTTTGAGCCAGTCACTCTCTCAGCCCTAGGAAGGAGGCAATGGAAAGCTACTTCCAACATATTGCCAAGCAAGTTCAAGAACCTATCTGGTAGTCACTAGGAATAAAAAAAAACTGACTTGAACATGCACATGCACACACACATTCACAAATATTTTCTAAGTGTCTTGCGAAAGAAGCACATTTGATAACTAACATACTGTTAGTTAGTTATCCACAGAGTAAGTTACAATTCACATTAACCAAGTACCAACCAATTAATTAGCCAAACTACTGTTGCTAGAAAACAACTTTTTTTTTTGTTTCTCTTTTATAGGGACTTATGACCGGCAGATATAAGTAAAAATATATAATCTGCATACTTTTCAGGTTTTTGTGTTTCATGCTATTAAACATATTATTTTGTTAAATTTGCACGTGAGGGCTTTCTTTTTGCATGTTATTGTTTTTTTGTAAACTACTATTTCTGGTGAAAAGCAGTAGTGAAACATTTTAACAAGTTAAGGCATGCAAACATTATTTTAAGAAGTAAAATATCAGCATCCTATAGAACGTTCTCCCCAATCTGGACATTTGTCAAATGTAAATGTTCAACTCCCAGGATTTCCACAATGCCTATGCTAACTAGAAAACTGTTAAGTTCATTTTATCAAATTTTGCTATGTCATGTTTTAATCTGTACAGATAATCCTCAATTTACAACAGTTCGTTAAGTGACCTTTTGAAGTTATGACAGCACTGAAAAAGTGGCTTATGACTGTTTTCACATTTATGACCTTTGCAGGATCCCCCATGGTCACATGATTTACATTTGGATGTTTGACAACTGGTTTATATTTATGACTATTGCTGTGGCCCAAGGTCATGTGACCTTCTGACAAGCAGACTCAATGGGGAAGCCAGATTCACTTAACAACCTATTACTAACTTAATAACTGCAGGAATTAACTTAATAAATGTGGCAAGAAAAGTTGCAAAATGGGGCAAAACTCACCTAACAATCTTGTCACTTAGCAACGTAATTTCTTGGCTCAATTGTGGTCATAAGTCGAGTACTACCTGTAATTGATACAAACACCTGGCTGAACCTAAGCAAGGTTCCGTTTCAAAAGTGGGTTTCAGCAGGTTCTGACCAGTTCTGGAGAACCGGTAGCGGAAATTTTGAGTAGTTCAGAGAACCGGTAAATACCTCCTCTGACTGGCCCCGCCCCCATCTATTCTCTTCCTCCAAGTCCCAGCTGATTGGGAGGAAATGGGGATTTTGCAGTATCCTTCCCCTGAAGTGGGGAGGGAATGACGATTCTACAGTATCCTTCCCCTGCCATGCCCACCAAGCCAAGCCATGCCCACCAAGCCACGCCCACCAAGCCACACCCACAGAACCGGTAGTAAAAAAATTTGAAACCCACCACTGCTCCGTTTGATTAGTCCCTGGATGATAAGTTGCTAAAGAACCCTCAAGTTTCATGATGATGGGCGTCATAGATAGAATTAGATTTGGATGACACTTGCGTTCAAATACAGACTCAGTCATGTAGTTAACTCTATGACAGTGGGTTAGTTACTAATTTATCGAATGTATTTCATAAGGTTGTTGTGAGATCAGGGATTGGATTAAATGTGAAAAAAAGAGCCTGGGTATATCATCCATGTAACATTGCCATGTAAATGAAAATAATAATAGTAATAATAATTCTCAATCAGAAAGACTCAATCTCATATTTTTCAATAAGCTTTTTTCCATGATCTAATATACAAATGCAAAGGTAGTAAAGTGCTCTTCTGGCGCAAACTTGGATGAAATACATTGAAGTCAGCTTTTTGTATTTTATGTAAATAATCTTCTACAGCAACCTGGAAAGAAAGAGGATATAATAATCATTATTATATATAAACAATACATTAAATATATTATAAACAATGAAATATATAAACAATAATTATTGTTATTGTTGCTATAAAATGCCAATGTATTAATGGCAAATGGAACACTGATTTATAGGACACTATGTCATGCTACCGTGTTTCCCCAAAAATATTCCCATCTTATATTTTTTTTTGAACTCCAAAATAAAGGCTTGGCCTTATTTTCGGGGAGGTCTTATTATTTTGGGGTGCGTGGAGCAAGACAGGGCTCCTCTTGCCATCTTATCTGATTTCCAGCTCTGTCTCCCTAACCCTAACCAGAGGAAATGGCAGGGACCGGCTGTGCATGCGTTTAAATATTTTCGGGGAGGGCTTATTTTAGCACATGTGCTCAAAAGCCCGATTGGACTTATTATCAGGGGATAATTTATTTTAGGGCGAACAGGGTAGTAGAATATGAAATTCATATTTAGTTTTCAGATAGAGACTTTAAATTTCACTCTATACAGTGGAAAGTGTTACTCTCACAAACACAAACTGGCTACAGACAGTTCTCGACTTACAGGCACAATTGAGCCCCAAATTGTTGTTGCTAAGTGAAACATTTGTTAAATGATTTCGTCCCATTTTACAACCTTTCCTGCCACAGTTGTTAAGTGAATCACTGCAACTGTTAAATTAGTAACACAGTTGTTAAGTGAGTCTAGCTTCTCCATTGACTTTGCTTGTCAGGTCACAAAAAGTAACCACATGACCCTCAAACACTGCAATCGTCATAAATACGAGTAATTTACAAGCATCTGATCAGGTGACCATGGAGATGATGTAATGGTCATAAGTGTAAATATGATCACAAGTCACTTTTTTTAGTGCTGTTGTAACTTCGAACAGTCACTAAATGAACTGTTCTTAAGTTGAGGACTACCTAAATTAAGTTTCTGATACATTTAACATAGTTATTTTACTTGGGAAGAAAAGTCCAACCTTCCTTCCTAATAAGAAGCCAGATGGCAAAATTTGATCCTATCTATATCACTGCAACACCACAACATTCCTTGTAACTGTTGGAGGCCCAAAAAAATAGTTTTGGGAAAGAATTCCCATCTCAACTTTAGACAATTTGTTCCACCAAAAGAAATCACAACCATATTGACTGTACTTTTTTTTTAAAAAATCCCAATCTACATTGTGCTTGTGTTAACACATCATTAATTATGTTAAAATGACACAGTGTTTACCAGAACACTTGATTAAATCTAATGTTATGAAAGAAAAGCCAAAGGGGATAGGTGAATAAGCAAGACTATCTGAACATGTGGCTAGATATTTGTCATAAGGCTTTGTAGTTCAGACATAGTCTCAGAATGGTCTTTGAAGGCTGAATACCATTATCACAATTTTTTGTGAATTAAAAAAAAAAGCAATACAGCCACTTACAGTACAAAGGAAGGCAGGAAATGCTTTGGCAGGGACATTCTTCTTGAAGGACCTAGCCTGGAAAGAGACAGACAAAAGGATGCATTTAAAATTAAGGAATGTGTCAAGGCGAGACGCTTTCTCATGAATTAGATTCTGGGAAGAAATAGTAAATTACTATTTTACGAAAGGAAGAAAAGAGTTAACTGGGCACCTTCATACATACTTCAAAGCTAAGACCAAGTGGGAAACAGAGATGTGAGTAGAAAGAGCTCGCAGTTAAGATTTTAAAAAGGAGAACGAAAAGCAGATAAATAGTGGATAGGACATGACTTATGTTTCTAGTGCCAGTGGAAAATATGACTTTAATAAAATGATTACACAGAGATTTTATGTTCATAGAAGGTTATTGTTAAATAAAATTGTAATCGTTTATAAAGAATTGGCTGTCTGGGTGAACGAGAGACACTGTATAATAACTGCCCCCTCCCACATACCTTAACCCTAAATGGAAAATACCTTATAAAGAGAAAACTCCTTTTAAGAAATGTACAGCATTTGGAAAATTTACAGGTGGGGTTCTTGACTTATGGCCATACTTTTTAAGTTATGATGGCACTGAAAAAAATGACTTATGACCGGTTCTCAGACTTATGACCATCACAGTGTCCCCACAGTCATGTGGTCAAAATTCAGATGCTTGGCAACTGGCATGTATTCATGAAAGCTGTAGGGCACCAGGGTCATATCATAGTCCTTTGCGATCCAAGGGAGCTTCTGACAAGCGAAGTCAATGGCGAGGCCAAGCAGACTGGTTAACAACCATGATTCACTTAATGGCAAAAAAAGGCATAAAATGGGACGCAACTCACTTAACCCATTGCTTGGCAACAGAATTTCTGATCGTACATTGAGGACTATGGGTATTGCATTGGGTATCAGAAATCTGGGTTAGCTACAAATTTCATCATTTCTGATATATTGCAAATCAGAAGAATGTTTCTTTTGAAAGACAGAATAAGAGCATCAGATTATGAAAAAAAGTTAATGTATTGTTGAGAAACATCCTCCTACTCTTGTCTGGTAATTGCCTCTGACTACGAGAGACATGATCACGAAACGCCTTCCTTCCTTCCTCCCTCACCTGTGAATCGTATCTTTTCACTTCCCTATCAAAAGCCACACTCTTCACTATTAGCATAGCCAGCAAATCAGGGATAGAGCAATTAGGGTGACGGGTCATCGACAGTGCTATTTCATTCCAATTTGTGACATATACATCAGCACAAAATCTGGCCTGCAGCTTCCTACTTTGAGTTTAACTTTGAACGTCCAAAAAGTTTTCCTTCTTTTCAAGTTAGTTTCACTTCCCAAAGCGTAAAGACGTTTCACAACTTTAATGCCACCCACAGAAAGGAAGCCTTCTTTTGCTCTTACTCAGAGTTTTGCTCCTATTAATAACCTTACTTTCTCATACCCTTTGCACAAGTTGGAAGCATCCCCACAGCTTTAATTTTTTTTATCCTAATGAATCAACAGAGTCACACAAACCAGAGTAATTGCAGTAATTCTGCTCTGCTTTCTTCTCTTTTCCAGTTATGCTAGAAGTCAGAAAGTATATACTACTTTGTAGAACTGCAGAGATCATTTCTATGCAACTGCATGATTCACTTAACAAGTGCAGTGATTTGTTTAACAATTGTGGCCAAAAAGTTGTAAAATGAAGCACAACTCATTTAACAACTGCCTTGCTTAGCAATGGATATTTGGGGCTCAATTGTAGTCCTAAACTAAGGACTATCTGTACAGATAATCCTAAATTTATGCTGAGTCTTTGATCTAATTTTATAACCTTTTCTTGAAGTAGTTGTTAAGTGGACACAGCAATCATATAACCATATGGCTGTAAATGCTGACAGTTGCCAAGCAACCAAAATGCGATTATGTAACAGGGGGAGTAGCCATCAGAACTAGGCCATAAGAACTTTTGAAGGGTCCTTTGTAACTTCAAATAGTTGCTTAGTGAGCAACTTAACTCAAGGCCTACCTGTATGTCTCAAACTCCTGCTTTTGAGAGATTGAGAATGAAATATTGGATCAAAACTAGTGTTTCCTGATCTACAGAGTTCTTACGCTATCTATCACCAGAAAGACAAGCCTCCCCCCCCCACACACACCCAATTTGCAGTATTAAATTAGGCATGGAAGGCAGAGAAGAGGAGAAGGGAAAAACAAAACATTAGCAGGAATTATATTTATCAAGGCTACATACAGTTTTGACATCATAACATGGAAATAATTTATGTAAGCTTAAAAGCAGATGGATTTCGCCCTCTGTTGGCCATTGAAGAATATGCTAACAACTGCTTGTAACTGCAGTAGTTGCAACATTTATTTACATGTAACTTTCCTTTATACTAATCAGTAATTGCATATCTAACTCATACTTTCTCCATATTAGTTTGCATGCTTTCTTCTAAAGTCTATGTGAAATCTAAACACACTACACATGTTCCAAAATTAAAAAAAACATTTTATAAAAAACATTTTATAAATGCTATTTCCCAAATAATAATCTTTGCCTGTATTTCCCCCAATATATACATTTGCTATACAATTTCTCTAATGTACACTTTTTCACTGGAGGATCAAACTGCTGCTTTGCAGCTGTTGTTCTGCCATGGGTAAGGATTTGACCCTACAGCATTAAAAATGAAATCTTTGTATGGCAGAACTCCCATCAAAGAGGGGACAAAGTAAACAAAAGAAGCATTACTGTCAATATTATTTCTAACGGTCTGGACAGGAAACACTTATTCCAAAGAACCAGTATCACAAAACTCTAAACACTAATATTTATTTTTAAAAAGTTTAAAGTTACAATTCAAAAATTCCAGCATCCAGCTTTATTTTCAAACAAGGCACAAATATACAGACAATTAATGGTAACAAAACTTGTCTTTTTTTCTCATGTTCAATCAGAGGAAGCCAGTTCTTTTTTAAATTTGGGGTTCTTGGCATCTGTTCATTTGTACAACTTAAGTTATCCAAGTTCCACTATGGTTTACATTAACTTTCCCCAATACAGTAAGTGTACTACCAGCCAATATGTCCACTATCCATTGCTGGAGAGGAATTCTGTCCTCATGTATTTGGAGATCGCTGGTCTACAATATTGATAATGAAATTTTTGATAAAATCCAGAAACTCACGTGTTCCAGATGAACATGGGCTTGACTTGCAATGTCATATACAGTATCTTTTATTTTCTTCGCCTCATTATTTCTTATGAAGTCCTCTTGTGAAACACCATGCTGACATACATGGAAGGAAAACAGGAACAAATTTTGAATGGCCCTGGGAAATACACTGGAAGCATATACTATTGTTCTGAAGCTATATTACATGGATAGATAGACATGTTATATATACTATATAACATGGTATCTTTTGAAGTCTTAAGGATAGCTCAGAAAGTGTGATCTTATGTTTATGTCAACAGAAAATTCCACAGTAATTTCCCCTCATAAAACACTGCTTGGTTTCAGGAAGGTTTTACAATAGCCTTTGCCAGTCTTTGGCAGAGAATTACCAGTGGCAGTTGAACACATCTAAATAGTAGCACAGTGGAAAAGGCTTTATTACAAAGCATCATGTCACTGAGTCAATAAAATATGAAAGGAATGAATAAATGCTTTAATGCTTTTCTCAGGAACAAAAATGTGAATGAGGTAAATATTACATTAAGCAAGGAGCTGACAGATTAACAGTTTTAATTTGCTCCATTATGTGAAATTACTAATAAGAAATATAAATACCAGCTAAAGTTTGGGTAGCCTTGCTCCTCAGTATACCTATTGCACATTTGGGTAGCAGGTATGCAGCTTCCAGTACCATTTCTGGAGCCTCCTCAGATTATGAAAAATATAATCTGAATATGTTAGGGACGCGGTGGCTCAGTAGCTAAAACACTGAGCTTGCCGATCGAAAGGTCGGAGTTCAGTGGTTCAAATCCCTAGTGCCCTGTAATGGAGTGAGCTCCCATTACTTGTCCCAGCTTCTGCCAACCTAGCAGTTCGAAAGCATGTAAAAAACGCAAGTAGAAAAATAGGGACCACCTTTGGTGGGAAGGTAGCATTGTTCCGTGCGCCTTTGGCGTTTAGTCATGCCAGCCACATGACTACAGAGACGACTTCAGACAGCGCTGGCTCTTCAGCTTTGAAACGGAGATGAGCACCGCCCCCTAGAGTCGGGAACGACTAGCACATATGTGCGAGGGGATCCTTTACCTTAACCTGAATATAGGTGTGCTAATTCTGAACCATTTCAACAATACCCAATTTCTCTCTCTCTCTCTCTCTCTCTCTCTCACACACACACACACACACACACACACACACTCACACACACACAAATAGCTAAACATTTTGGCCCCAAGTACAGCTACCATGTCATTGCCAAATGCCTTCTGGTCTTCAGCAACTGCATACAGGTGGCCCTCACTTAATGACCATTCATTTAGCAACTGTTTGAATTTATGTCAGTACTGAACAAATGATAATAGTTAAGCTCAGTTCGCAAAGTTGTACCACTGCAGTACACCCAAACAAGTAACATATTACTTGGCAATCCACTTGTACTTATAACCATTGGGGTGCTTCAACTCCCTTCACCGGTTTTCTCTCCTCACAGATCTGCTCTTTTGGCCACCGTGCACTCCACTGGCCCTGTCATCCACACCTGGCCTTTACCATCTTCTTCCTCTCACTGCTGATGAGGTGTGCCTGGTCTGGCCTTCATGAGGCAACTGTTGGCTTCTTCACAAGGCCACATTTTCCAAATCCCATACAGCCTTCTTGTGGGGCTTTGGAAGGCAGAGCCCAGGGCAGCAGGGCGAGTGGAGAACAGAGCTGGCAGAAGTGGTGGAGTGCCAAGTGGCGAAAAGTGCAGAGAAGCGGAGGAGATATGCAGGTGGGGGGAATTGGAGAGAAACCAAAGGAGACAGTCGCTTATTTTACCAAGGCTTAGGGCTGGGAGGAACGAACCTGGGAATGGTTTGGATTGGGGTAGATCCTCACCTAATGATCAGGTGGGATCTGATTAACTATGGCAATGGGGAGTGCCAGGATTACCATCACTAAACAATGCAGTTATATTTTGTCATGCTTTAGAACTGCATTGCTTAGCAACAAAATTCTAATCCATTATTGTTGTTTAACCAAGGACCACCTGAATGCATAAAAATAAATGAAAATATAGACATAAAGTTTTTAAGCTTGTAAGCAGAAAGAACATGTACCGTATTTTTCAGAGTATAAGACGCACCTTAGTTTTTGAGGAGGAAAATAAGAAAAAAGCTGATTGGCAGGTGGATCAGCCTCCCGGAATACCCTCAATCAGCTGTTCCCAGAGGTGAATTTTAACAACAGGTTCCTTGTTTGTGAACTCTGTGCCTAGCTTTTTTTTTGCTTTTTTTCCTGCCTCTGAAAGCCTCTGAAACAGAGCTTCAGGAAAAAAGCCTCTGAAGCTCTGTTTGGGGCCTTCTTTTCTGAAGCTCTGGGGGCTTCTTTTCTGAAGCTTCGTTTCTAATGCTTTTTTCAGCCTCTGAAACCTCCGTTTGAGAAGCTGGGTGGGGCTACATTCGGAATATAAGACGCACCCAGATTTTCACCCTCTTTTTGGGGGGAAAAAGGTGCATCTTATACTCCAAAAAATACGGTATGCATCATTTTTTGATATAGAGATCAACAAATGAACTGGAATGTCACGGCAAGGTTTTTAGGCATCTAACAGGACAATAACGATAAGATGTTTTAAAGATTAGATTTCAAATGTTCCGATAATTTCCCATCTAGTAATCTTATTCTAAAAACAAAATATAAGTCATGATGTACAAGCACTTCCATTAAAGGACCAATTCTGAAACCCTATTAAAAATAGAAATGATACACAACTGTCAGCAGAATTTGCATGTTGCTACCTGATCTCTCAACATGACATCAAGAGTATGAATGCTGTTACAAAACTGGATCTCAGCTTTACTGTCTTACCAGCATGCAAATATCCATGGGGAGAAACACCTTCCTTCTGCTAGCATGGTATGGAGTTGCCCTTAAACACGTTACAATGCCTTGTGCCTTCCCTATGTGACTGGCTGCATGGTCTGCGTGGATGTCCCTCACACCTGTAAATACAGAAAAGATAAGCCTAAAGCAGTGTTTCTCAACCTTACCAACTTGAAGCGGTGTGGACTTCAACTTCCAGAATTCCCCAGCTAGCATGACTGACTGGAGAATTCTGGGAGTTGAAGTCCATACCACTTCTAGTTGCCAAAGTTGAGAAACATTGGCCTAAAGGATCCTTACTGAAATGGCAAGGCAACAAAATCTAGTCAGAACTGACAGGTAAGAAAGACATTGTTTAAAGAACAATATAAAAATGCAAACGGCATATTTGGATTTTCCACATTTGTCGGATGATTAGAAACAGAACTTCATTATTATTGGGGAGTGGGAAAAAGAAGATCTCTGGCTTTTACTGGGCAACTGTAATCTTAAACTATACATGTGATAATTGCATTTATTAACATAGTTAATTATTAACCCTATAAGAAAATGTAATCATATAGGTAGGCCATGAGCAAAAAAAACTACGGTAGACTTACAACCATTCATTTAGTGACTGTTACAATGCAGTGTAACTAATGACTATTTTTCATACTTGCGACCACTGCAGTACCTCCATAGTCAAGTGATCAAAATTCAGACACTTAGCAACTGACTCATTTATGACAGTTGCAGTATCCCAGGGTCATGCGATCACTTTTTTGCGACCGTCTGACAAGCGAAGTCAATGGGGAAGCCAGATTCACTTAACAACCATGTTCCTTCATTTAACAACTGTGGGAAGAAAGGCTGGGGCAAAGCTCACATAACTTGGTTGGCAACAGAAATGTTGGGCTCAATTGTGGTCATAAATCAAAGACTGCCTACATTGGTACATCCATCCATGTGGCAAGTGCCAGAGGAATCAAGAGTGCACCTACCAAGTGTTTCTAGGGTGAGATAAAGGAGCGCGCTCTGTGTATTTTCAGCATAGGTCTCAAGTTCACTGATATCCCGATAAGCTCGGTCATCCAAATTCTTTTCCTGTGCGTTTGAAAACAAAAGGGGGAAGTATATATTGAATAACCAATCACTGAGATTAACTTAAGAAATAGAAGGATGTCACTTTTATTAAAAGAAAGCATTATCTTTTGAGTTAGGGACATGTAGATTATTTTTCCTCCTAAACTAAGTCACTGTCTTGTTTCCTTTGTTTAAAAAAGAGAGGAGAAAAATAGGGAAAGAAAAAAACATAGAGGGAAAGGAGTTGCTAAGCATCAAGAACAAAAGGAGTCTTAATCTTTACTAGAAGCATATAATAATGTTTAGGAGATGATGCTTTACCTTTACAAATTTTCCTCTCAGCTAGAAAGAACACAGGTCTCCTTTATGTACAGCCATTGTAAATAGAGGAGCCTTGGAAATTGATCCTATTATGCAGTTAATTGTGTACCTCTGAAACAGCTGGAATCTGCTAATGGAAAGAGGTATTATTGAGCTGCTTGCTAATGTAATGATTAAATAGCTCAAGGTAATGCTAGATACTTTTTGAAAGTCAATCAGATTGAAAAAAAAAAGGAATATTTAGGTTGACAACTTTTTTCAGCAAAGACAGAAGCTCACGATGCCTCTACAATGCAGACCGTATCTTCCACTGAGCTCTGTTATTAAACTGGTTAATCACTTTATTTACTCGTTATTTATTAATACAAACCCAATAAACATTTCTCAATAGTCACTTGCATAATCTCTAGAGGGAGTGAAATCATGGCATTTATGCAGCTTCCTAAATATCAATCCAACCCAGCTAGTTTACCTTTCATAATATAGTAAAATCCTGTATGTTTACGGAAACTGAATTAAAATCATCAGGGGAAAATACAGTAATAATCATAACCTGCATTTATTTTGATGTTTCGATATTTTGTTCATACTGCAGTTTACTCTATATTACTTTATAAAATATTTTAAAATATATTCCTAATACAAACATATTATAGTCTCTTACGGTACAATAAACAGTTCAGGACATTTTTCAGCCTTTCAGAATTAAGCATTTTCTCACAGTGGTTGCAATTGCATCTTTACCATGACATACAGTCATATTTTTTGAAAAAAATGGTAAAGAAAGCTTACAGAATGCGGTTATACATGTCTCTGAGTTCTATATTAAATGTTATGCCTCATTTCAACTTGTTCTGGAGATTGTTATTGCAAAAAGACACTAAGTATTCTATTGCAAAAACATAACCCCCAACATAGAATTCAGTTACAAGGACTTCAAGTTATTCAAGAATACTGAGGGGGGAATTTTTCTTTTTTGAAAATAATGTAAAACTTACCCTTTGGTCAATAATATTCATAAGCCATCTTTTGGTCAGGTTTTGCCTCCTAACAGCCTAAAATCAGATGAACAGGATATACTCATGTAGAAAACAAGAAGAAATAAAAAAAATCAAACCAAGATAATCACCACCGCTAGCTTATATTAAAAGCTTATTTAATCCAACATTCCATTTTCAACAGTCAGCAATCCGATGCTGTAGGGGATTGAAATGACAATTTAATCAAGTGAGAGGTGGTGCAGCTTTTGAAAGTAAATAAATAAATGCAGTGAAAGATATATTGCTATCCTGGCTGGGCTACAGGGCTGTACATCTCTTTCAACACGTGAAATCCAAATCACCTCTCTTTGAATCTTAAAAACAGCCATGTCTTATTATAGCAGGGGCCTCAGAGTGCCAGGTGGTGAAGGCGACTGTAGCCACGACAAGTCTAGGGTGGCTCCTAGAAGCAGCTGAGGTTTTGCACACCTCTAAAGCCACAGCATGCCACGTTGCCTGTGAGTTGCAGAGAAGCAATTAATCCAGGGGCACCTGGTTTTGGAGTTGCTTACTGGCCTGCAGATGGGAGAGAACAAACAATTGGGGGAACTGAAGGGGAGGCAGTCCCTTACTTTGGAAGAACTGAGGCTCAGGCCCTGGAGGGATCAAGCCCAGAAAGTCTTAGCTAAAGGCTGGTGGAATTCAGTTAACATGTGACATCATGCTTTACAACTGCATCGCTTAGTGACAGAAATTCCACTCCCAATTACCGTCAAAACTCAAGGATTATCTGTAAATTGCTGCTCTGAATTGATCTGCAAAGCAACTACGACCCTCTTAAATGTGAGGTCACTAGCAATTAAGTTGAACATCTGCAACAATTTTTACAAGAGAAGATTCCTAAGAATCGTTACAAATTTGTGGATTATAGAGATACAGGTAAAATTGGAATGCAAAGCTGTAACTGGTGACTGAGTAAGCGAATGTTATATTCAGGAAAACCTTTATCTGAAACTATTTTATTGCCGCGAAGCCAGACAAGTGGTTCTAATTTATGTGGGGACCAAAGGACAGGCAACTTCCTCTGAAAAACCTGAAGGTCACCCTGGAAAAGATTAGGCAATCTATCAGAACGGTTGGCACTATTTGTTTACTTTCCAAGGAAAGAGGGCATCATTTGCATCAGAGTGCCCAGTTGCCTCTCCCCATGTCTTCCTGATACTTGGGTCACACCCAAGTATCTACCCTACAACGTGGAAGATATTTTTCCATTTCCTGAATTTAATTTATCCGTTATCTTAAATTCAATTCTTTTCAAGCCAGCTGATAAAAAAGTTTCCAAGAGCATTTCCCACAAATATAAAAGCACTATAATTACAATTTAAAATGTAAAAGCTATGCTATACCAAACATCTGACACACTTACTGCTGACCAGCATTGACAAAACTTGGGTACATTGATTTTTTTTTGCCACTGTGAGATGGAAAATATAGAAACATTAATTAATATAAAGCTAAAATGGGCTAATGTAACTCATAACTCAAGAGAACACCCCATCAACTCCACTTGTTCAAAGAAAAAAAAATATTCCAAAGGGGGGGGAAATAACAAAATTCTAGCTTTGTGTACTGCTCAGAGTGGCATTCAGTTACCCGAAAAAGTATTTAATTCACTGCTTAGCCTTATACCTTCCACAACTCTATTGCCACTGGTTGTTGTGGTGGATTATCCTGGTAAATATCTTCTACAGCTTTCTTCCAAAACTCTAGCCGCATCAAACCAATGGTCTTCTCAGTTACAGAGTCTCTAATCTGGGACAGAAACAGAGTAGGAGTGATAGTCCAATTACACTGCTTTTTTAATCACATCAAATATATGATATTGCTTAAACAGAGGGAGGAGAAGTGAAAAAGAGCAGCCTGTTGTAGATACACAGGATTCTTCCATAAATGAGGAATCCCACCATGGGGAGAGAAGAGAGGTTCCCCTCTTAGTTATTTGCAAACAGCTACAATAGATCTCATTAGATGACAAAGATATAAGTAAGAGAAGATCTAGGAAATCCCAAATTTTCAAATATTAAAAAGAGCTTGCAAAGATTTAATCATTTTAAAATTAGGAAGCTATCAACCATAATATGTAATTTATAAATGAAATCTATAATTAGCCCAGCTGCTGTGGCCTAGAGGTGGAGCTCTTGCCTCACAATCAGGAGGTTGTGAGTTCGATCCTAGGTAGAGGCAGATGTAGGGTCTCCTGCTTGGGCAGGGGGTTGGACTAGATGACCTGCAAGGTCCCTTCCACTCTGTTAGTCTGTTAAGCCAAATTTTCTTACTTTCTGTAAGGATTATGTTGATAAAGTTCCCAACTAATCATTAGGATGATAACATCTTTCAAGTGTTCTTAATCCACTTATTGTTAGTAGTAGTAGTAGTAGTAGTTAGTAGTAGATAAGCAAGAAAACATTTCAAGTTTATCTAACAAACATAGTTATTCCTGGTCTGTAAAAAGGCAAATAGGCAATTTGAAGATAATATTAACCTTGGCTATTGTTGTACTCAGGTTTAATTTGGATATGTACCTTCTAAATTCAACTTTGAAATGCGTGTCAGATTTTGGTAGTGTTTTTCAAGAATAAAGACTCATTGACTTGGAGATACCAATTTTTTCAATAGTAACAATTATTACAGTTGCTGTTTATAGCTTGCAACCAAAATATTTATTAGAACTGTTTCTATGGGACAAGCAATGTCACACTAACATATCTGTTTAGCATATAATTTCTGGATACAATTAACATTTAATTTGGGACAAAAGTATTAAAGCAAAAGCCTGATTTTTACATAATAACTCATAATGTGATTTTATTCATTTATCTCTTCTCTCAAAAGCAATCAATGTTACCCCTGTGCCAAACCCAGCCTTGAAAACAAGTCCAGATAATCTATTTTCTTCATGACCCTCTATAGCAGGGATGTCAAACTCAAGGCCCAGGGGTGGGATCCGGCCAGCGAGGTGCTTAGATCCGTGGGATTGCCCTGGAAACAGTGAAGGCCTGGCCCGCAGTGCCTCTGCCAGTGAAAACAGAGCTTGGGAGAGCTGCATGTGGCCCTTCCAAGCTCCGTTTTCACTAGCAGAGGGTTGCAGATCATCACAGCTGAAAACGGAGCTTGGGACAGTTACGTGTGACCTTCCCGAGCTCCGTTTTCGCTGACAGAGGGTTGCAGGAGGCCACCACAGCCAAAATGGAGCTTGGAAGCTGTTTTTGCTGGCAGAGCGTTCGGGCCACCATAGAAGCCCCCAACACGAGTGATGTCGAGATGGCTATGTCCACCTTGACCCTGCCCATCTCGGCCCTCCAAGGTCAAACACAACCCTGATGCGGCCCTCAATGAAATCGAGTTTGACACCCCTGCTCTATAGCTATAACCACTTTCTTAAAGATTGGTCAATAGCTACTTAAAAGTATCAGGATACATATTCTAAAGCGCGGGTGTCAAACCCGATCACGTCATGTGACGTCACGTATTGTGATGTTTTTTGCCTTTGCGGAGCCAGGGTGTGTGTGGCCTGCACGAGCCGCCAGTTTGACACCCATTCTAAAGGGACAGTTGAATATATCAAAAACAAGTAATGGAATATCCCAGAGCAATTCATTAAAATCAGTATTATTTTCATTTGTTCCTAAATTACGACAGAATGATACAAATATCTATTCACAGTGACATAATCCTAAAAAAGATTATAAAATACCCAAACGATTTATTTTGTACACCTTGCACAGTTTTATAAGATTGGAGGATTGTTTTGCATTTTTGTTCAAAGTAATGCATATATATGTTAGGAATTACTTTTACTGTCATACTTTCATATGTAAGTAAATAATGTATTTTAGTCAGCCTGGTATTGCTGACTAATACTTGGCAAGACAGTAACTGACAGGAAAAAACACGAACTTCATGTTTGGGATTTTTAGAGGTTTTTTTAAAAAAAATGTTAACATTGTGTTGTATAATGGATATTTTAATACCTGCCTGAGCCAGTTCTACATTGAAGGCTCTCAGGGCCAAGACAGAGGCACGTGATTCTGCAGGCAATAGCAGTGCACAGAGGAAGCCTTCATAATCCCGTTTTCTAGAATAAATAAGAGCATTTGCTTTCATTACAAGCTCATTTAGCCAGTGGAACAGATAAAAAGTGTCTCAATTCAATTATGTTTTTAATTTTATTTATTAATCAAATTGATATGATTGTCCATCCCACAGAATGTGATTCCAAGCAGCGTACAAACATCATTTTGCAGTTATTCTCTAAATCGAGGGGATGTAAACTGGTACTCTCCATATGGTCCAGTTTACCATTCTTAGAACCATAAAGCACTGATTTGCAGGCTGGCTAATGAGAATTGTAGTCCAGTTCTTCAGGAGGATTCAGTACCAGTATGCCCATTCCTGTTCTAAAGTAGAAGTGTATACTCAATACACAATGCCTAGGATTTATTTTAAAATTAAGGTTACAGGCACATCATGTCTTCCAAAGCTATTATAAGATTAACTTGGCGCTATCGGAAGACAACCACAAAGTATTAAATAGGCTCTATCTCTAAAAAGCAACACATTTTTGCTGGTCATCAAAAAATAATTCCAGCAACATTCATTTATTTACCCAACAGACACAAAGCTGAAATGTATTGCAATGAAATGTTGGAATGGGTTGTACCATTTCAAAGCACAGACGAAGGCTTGCATTTATGAAGTCAAATCAAATCAATTTATTACAGCTCTAAGACCAAATGCAGTAACAAATTTAACAGCAGAACTGTTGCATACATACTGTACATATGACAGAAAGAGAGTAAGTATAATAGGATCTATACAAAATTTACGGGGGGGGGGGGGGGGCTTGGTGGTGCAGCGGACTAAGTGCTGCTAAGTGCTAGCACTTAGCTGCCAGCTGCCTGCAATTAGTGCGAGTTCAAATCTCACCAGGCTCAAGGTTGACTCAGCCTTCCATCCTTTCGAGGTAGGTAAATTGAGGACGCGGATTGTGGGGGCAATAAGCCAGCTTTGTATAGAACAACACTGTTTGGGGGGGCCGAAAGCCCTAATAAGCAGATATATACATAAAAGTATGCAATAATGCATTATAAGACACCCTGAGTCTACGGAGAACGGCAGCATATAAACTGGACTAACAAATAAATAAAATAAATAAATAAAATGAAGTTCTAAATAGAGAGATGTTCCACATTCCATTTCTCTGGCCATTCCCTCTTTAGTTTTAGATCATCGAAAAGCTTTGACTACAAAAGGAGTCGGTTTTACTGTACAATACCATATATACGCTTTGCCCAACATGCTTTTAGAATACACTTAAGGGAGCAGTGGTGTGCTATGGCCCATGAGATTGGTCCAAGAGTTGGACTCAACTTAGTGACAGAACAATAACCACAACAGTATTGTCTTGGGGGGAAAAATAAAGAACAAACCTGAAAAATGGGTGAACTATTTATTCTGTGGTTGCCACTGCAACAAATCAGGGGATGACACTCCAGAGCAGGGGTCTCCAACCTTGGCCACTTTAAGCCTGGAAGACTTCAACTCCCAGAATCCCCCAGCCAGCAAAGCTGGCTGGGGGATTCTGGGAGTTGAAGTCCTCCAGGCTTAAAGTGGCCAAGGTTGGAGACCCCTGCTCCACAGGACAAGCACATCGGATACTGTACTAGGAATGGCATGTGTGCAAATGCACGTGTGCAAATGCACAAGGGGGACACCGGGGCTCTTTGAGGAGACTCCTGGGATATAAATGCAATACAGAAATGTTAAAATCCCGGGAAAGGAAGCCGGATAAAGTTCACGCATTCTTCCCAGCATACTTAAGACACGGCCTCGCGCCTTGCAGGTCGTCCTCAAGGGCGGTTGGAGCAGGTCTCGCGCCTCTGACGTCACTGATTTGAATATATGCAAATCAAATCGGTGTGGCAAACCACAACCCGGCGTGGGGGAAATTGCCCTGCTTATCCTGCCTAGTCCAGCTCCGACCCTCCCCACCCCCACCTCTCCAACCCCGGCGGAACCCGAAGAAGCAGCCGCCGGCCTCACCGCAGCAAATCCAGGCAGTAGCGTTCGTCTCCTCCCGCACTCGGCTGGCTAGAAGCGGCCAGGGCAGCCGGCGCCCGCCCTCCGAGGCCGGCGGGGCTCAGCAGCCGCCCGCGTCCGGCGCGTGGCACCCGCAGCGTCCAAGGTGAAAGAGCCGCGCGCGAACTTCGGCCCAGAGCAGCAGCGCCCGCGGAGGCCGCCATGCTTGCTTAAGGCCACGCCCCCTCCTCTCCCCCTTTTGTCAATCACAACCCGCGGCTCCGTTTCTTTCTCTCACGGCCCAGTTACGTAATCGGAGGCACTCGGAGGGCTCCGCCTCTTCTGTCAATCATCGGATGCTTAGCTGTCCCCCCCCTTTCTTCGTTTACACGTGATGTTCCAGTCGAGACCTGGCGGACTTCAACTCCCAGAATCCTCCCCCTAGCAAAGCTTTACGTTAAGAGCAAAGCTGGCTGAGGAATTCTGGGAGTTGAAGTCCGCCAGGCTTAAAGTCGCCAAGGTTGGAGACCCCTGGTCTAGCCGGTTTATCTCTTAACCCAGGGGTCTGCAACCTTAAATACTCAAAGAGCCATTTGGAACCGTTTCCCACACAAAAGAAAACACCAGGAGCCATAAAACCTGGTTGGGCGTGGCCAACTCGATGTCACTCACTTCCACCAGTCACATGAACCCCCCCCAGCCACGCCTACCCAGCTGGTCTTTAGGGCAGAGAACCAATTGTTGAAAAACACTGGGAACCACAAAATCCTTTTGACAGATCTCTCTCTCCCCTTCCTCCCTTCCTCCCTGTATCTCTCTCTGTCTCTCTCTCTCCCCCTCTCTCTGTATCTCTCTGCCTTGGCCGCTTCTCCCATCCCCCGCGATCGCCCTTACTTTCTCAAGCCTGGCAAGGAGTGACTGGGAGGGGAGGGTGAGGGGCAGGGTCAGCCAGTGGTGAGATCACCTGACGGAGCCACAGCAGAGGGCTCAAAGAGCCGTATGCGGCTCCGGAGCCCCACGTTGCTGACCCCGGTCTTAACCCGTCTGGGCTTTCTGCCTTGAAATCAGGAAGGTAGGGGCATCCCAGTGCAGACTCCTGGGCTAGGCATCGGATTCTCCCTGATAGACTTCGATGGACGTTGCTTTCCGTTTCTCTCAAAGATCTATTTGTCCTCTATTAATTATAGTTATATTAATTATATTTATAATTATATTAATATTATTATTATAATCCCATGAGTTTTGTTCCAGCTGTAGAGTAAGTCCCACTGAACTTGTTAGGATTATCTGATTAGACCTCCATAGGATTAGCAAAATAGTCTCTGAATGCAGTAGTAGATGGAAATGTTGATTTGATCTCTTTAATCTTAAATTATATGAGAAGAGTGAGAGAGGGATGTTGGCAGGGGTGAAATCCAGCAGGTTCTGACAGGTTCTGAAGAACCGGTAGCAGAAATTTTGAGCAGTTCGGAGAACCGGCAAATACCATATCTGGATGGCCCCAGAGTGGGCTGTGAATGGAGATTTTGTAATATCCTTCCCCCAGGAGTGGGGAGGGAATGGAGATTTTGCAGTATCCTTCCCTTGCCACGCCCACCAAGCCACACCATGCCCAAGCCACGCCCACAGAAGTGGCAGAAAAAAATTTGGATTTCACCACTGGATGTTGCGAAATGCCCAGCCAGGCAGAGATGAGGATTCAAGTAATTATCCTTTCATCTTTGCGGAACTGTAAGAGATCCACCACTAAAAAACCCTCAAGCATGGCACCTTCTCTACGGTATCTGGTCCCAAGGGGAAAACAAGCAGTCTGGGGAAAATCCTGTATTAATAAGCAGAATATAACTTTGCACATGTAGATCTGGTTTTTTTGTGTCTGACAATATATAAACAATTGTACAATGATACTTAAAAACATTCCATAAGGAGTTCATTCAATTTCTGATTTATTTGGTAAATGTGTACAGCTGCTCATCACATACGGTATGTGATTTTAGACAATGAACAAAGTCAAAAAGAATACAACGCATAATGAAAAAAAAATCCACTATGGCTTCCCTCTCCACTATGTAATCAAATAGATATTGCAAAACAATACAATATACAGGCCTGCATTACATGTAAATTAGCAGGATTCTTGACATTCACTATATTTTATATTTTGTTCACTTTTTTACACGGCTGTTCTTCAGTTCGATATGAGTGGACTTACCGTAGAAAATCTCTTGGCCAGTTGCCTTACAACTGAGCAGTGCTTGGTATTACGTCAAGAGAAAAGTACGCCCAAAAGCCAAAGTCTGCTTTATAGGCAATTTCTGTCACTTTTACAAGCAAGTTTTCAATCATGATCATGATCATGATCATACAGCCACAACAAATCACTTCCTCTTATCTACAAGCTGTTTTAAGAATTCCTGTCTGAGAGTAATACACAACTCAGCAAGTTGTTAAGCACTTCTGCCCACTAGAAAAAGAGGTGGTGAGGACAAGTAGAGAATTTGATTTCCTTAACAGTTTGTGGAATAAATTACAATTGATTGGACTTGGAGGAGAGAATGCACCTAAACAAAAAGAAACTATTCTAAGGCTTTGTACAATCTATGAGCTTCTTGATGAACTAGCCTAATTTTGGTATTGCATTGTGTTTGAATAGATGTGAATTAAACAGGAACCATAAGGGAGCCCGAAAGTGATCAAGTCCTTTCTCGAAGCTGCTGTATATCCTATAGGGCTTTCGTAATCTGCTTGGGGAGCACATGTTGACATATACCTATCTCCATCATATGTAATAGCAAATGAACGTTAAAAATCCATTTTACAGTTAATTTAGTCATCTCTGCAAGTTCCATCATCTTCCTCCTCCATTGTAGTAATATGAAATCTTTTCACTTTTGAGCTATATAATAGCTTGTTGCAGTCATCCATATATAAAAACAAAGTTCCATGACTTTTTTAAAATCATTGCCTGTCCATTAGTCACAAAATAAAAGTCTGGTTTCAGATATACTTTAATCTTTAAAATCCTCTGAATTAATCTATGCATTTGTATTCAAATTGTTTAGCTTTTTTGCATGTCCACCAAACATGGTAAAATGTCCCTTCATGTTCTTTGCATTTCCAGCAAAAATTCAAAGTATCTTTATATATTCTTGTTCTGCCCCAGCTATGGATCCCAGAGAATGCAGCACACACAAACTATGAACCAAACTCAATTTACTTCCAAATGTAGTTTGTTACAAATGCAGGCTGTTAACTAAAACATCCTTAACAACCTGCCAGAAATTCCACAGAAAGATAAAATCTTACGAGAGTTGGCAAAAAGCCCAGAAGCAAGGTTTGCAAAGAAAATCCAGATTCAATGATCCTTGAGCGAACATGCGTCGTTTCCTGCAGCTTTTTAGAAGCTGTGTGCAAACATAAATAGGCTAAGGGAGTGGCCAATTAACCCAAGCCTTACTCTCGAGGATCCCTCCTCCTGAGTAACCACTACTGCCTTTTGGCAGCTCTGTGTGCCCATGCATTGAGAAGAGCTCCTCCACGTCATCCTCTGCACCTAAAGGAGCCTCTGGAGGTTCTGAAAGCCCTGGCTGAATCCCTGTCTCTGGCACCACATCTTCTTCAGCCTCCTCGCTGTCTGACTTGAGCACCAGCTGTACAGGCTGCTGGCGCGACACCACACCAGCCTCCTCATCGTCAGGATCAGCAACAATCTGCGCAGGCCACTGATGGGCCACAACACTTCTAGATCAGAGATGTCACACCCAATTTCATTGAGTTTGACACCCCTGTTCTAGACAGTTTCCTCTGGTGACCAATACAAACAATGCATAATTTTACATGAATTGTTTTTAAGGTTAGAACATAAAGTAAATTTCAGTCCTCTCAGCCACATATTTTCCTGGTGATCCATTGGTATATTACAGCCAAATAATATACCAATATTTAGTGTATATTTTCATCCATTTTATTATACATTATTTCACTTGTTCTTCTATCTCATTTCAGCAAAAGTTTACACGTTTTAACAATAACATGATCATCATGAGTACATAAGGGGGATTGTGATGACTCATTGGTTAAAGACACCTATTTATTTTATTTGTTTGTTTGTCAAACATGTACAAGATAGCAGGTATAGGTATAAACATAAACAAAGGAAGTAAGTACAGATAAATGGGGACAGGGATGGTAGGAATGCAGTGTGCTTATGCATGCCCCCCTTATGGGACCTCTTAGGAATGGGGTGAGATCCACGGTAGAATAGAATAGAATAGAATAGAATAGAATAGAATAGAATAGAATA
>WNWU01000003.1:43987266-44017378 GCA_012654045.1 Ptyas mucosa | reverse complement strand
GGGGGGGGGGAGGGATTTTTGCTACCGGTTCTCCGAACCACCCACCTCCATCGCTACTGGATCGGTCCGAACCGGGAGCATTTCACCCCTGGACGGATCCCTCTCAAAAGCTACTTACAACCTGATTTCAAAGTTACAATGCTTCCCCCCTCTTGCAAATACACAATCATATGATTGTATTTTGGGCAATTGGCTCACTTTGCAGCATCCCACAGTCAAGAGATCATGATTTTTGATGTTTTTTATCAGGTTCCAGCATTTGCTTCCAGTTTCCAGCCAAAAAAAAAAAAAAGTCCATTGGATAAAGTGGATTTAATGACTATGGTGTTCGCTTAATGATTGTGACAAAAAATCCTAAAAAATTAGATTTGGTCCCATGATGCCTTGACATATGACCGCAATGAGTTACAACCTAATTCCGGGCTCAATTACAGTTGTAACTCAGGGGCTACCTATAACGCCAACACTTTTTTTTCTTTTTATTGTACCATTGGTGCTTCAATTCCATAGGAATTTAATTCCAACATGCTAAGGTGAAACCTAGCTCAAAAAACAGTAACTGTGAGAGGGACCTTGGAGTCCTAATGGACGATCATTTAAAATTGAGCAAGCAGTGTGCAGCAGCGGCCAAAAAAGCTAATGCAATCCTTAGTTGTACAAACACAGCCAGAGAATCAAAATTATGTGAAGTATTAGTACTGCTTTATAAAACCTTAATAAGACCACACCTGGAATACTGCATCCAGTTTTGGTCACTACATTACAAAAAAGATGTTGGAGCTTTAGAAAAAGTGCAAAGAGCAACTAAGGTTATTAAAGGCCTGAAGATTAAAAAAAAATACGAAAAATGAATGAAATTGCAGGAATTGGGTATGGCTAATCTAAAGAAAAGAAGGACTAGGATAGACATGATAGCAGTATTCCAGTGTTTGAGGGGTTGCCACAAAGAAGAGGGGGTCAATTTATTTATTTTGCACAGCATCAGAAGGCAAGACAAAAAACAATGGATGGAAAATAATCAAGGAGAGAAGCAACCTGGAATTAAGAAGAAACTTCCTAACAGTGAGGACAATTAACCATTGGAACAGCTTGCCTTCAGAAGTTGTAGGTACCTCATCACTGGAAGTTTTTAAGAAAAGGCTGGATAGCCACCTGTCTGAAATGATATAGGATCTCCTGTTTGATCAGGGGGTTGGATTAGAAGACCTCCCAGGTCTCTTCCAGCTCTAATTTGATTAGTGATTAGGAATAGGACAAATTCTTGTTTTGCTACTGTGTCCCAATGTTCCAAAGTCCATGGAAACTTTGTGGCAAGGAAGAATTGAGGGCTGTGCTTCATAGAAGCACAATAGCACCTGTTGTAACATTGTAGTTTCATCTCACTGCCTACATTGCAACCTAAAAATTTACCCCGCAGAAAGAAGGAAGCTTTGAAGCCCTGTGGGCAAGGGGAATAAACAAGGGGAACATGTTTTATTAGCCTAGATAGAAACCCAAACCCACCAGGTGATTTAAGGATTGAACTTCTTTCTGGGACCATGAAAAAATGTGAGGTAAGGAAAGCTCATTGACTTAATAGGCCATCATTGGATCAACCGCAAGGTCAATTAAAACTGGGACAGTTGTTAGATAGGAAGGGACAGCCACAGATCTTTCACTCAAAAAGAGTTTGATGGGTTAGGATGGAAAATAGAGCTTCAAACATGGGCAGAGGCACAGTTGAGATTGGCAGAGAGAAGGTGGCACATGGCATCATCTCTTCCTGCACTCAAGAAGTGGTGGGTGACCTATACTAATGATGGGATAAGCAGAAAGTGAAGAACAATTCACAGAGTCCCAAACTCCTTTACATAACTTATTTCCAACATCTCTTGGTCATATGGATCTTTGCAGCCAGACATGATAAGTTCAGCATACTGGGGAAAGGGAACTTAGGGTTAAAGGGAGGAAGGCAACTGTCACAAACACAGAATTCAGTGTGGTTAGTATAAGAACTTGTTACCACCTTAAATAAACTCTTGAGATTCAGCTCATGCTGAAAGTTCATTGTACAAAGGATACAGTAATTGAACCAAGATCATTTGGGTTCCTGACTGCTTCCCTTCCCCCCCACCCCTTCTTCTTCTTGAGTGCTATCCTCAGTTTTATAGAAGGTAGCCTATTGTATTTGCTCAATCACAGAGAATACTCCATCTCTAATGCCCTAATTTACCCAGCAAATCAGAAATTATCTAGGAGCAAAACCTTACATAAGGATCCTTGATGGAATAATAAAAGCAGGATATAATTTTCATCCATTGTGCTCTTGAATAAATAGGGTTATATGGCAGAGGTTTGAGGAGCACACAAAAGCTGAATTTCATTTGTTCAGGTCTCTCAACATGGAGTAACTTACCAAATGTTTTAGGGAACCTTGTTATCTTAAAACATGCCTACCTTCCCAAGGGCCCACCTGTTGTCACCCTGATCCAATACCTAGAGCCGTCGCGTCTTTGCGTCTTTGCAGCAAGCAACTTGTACCCTTCTGGCAACTCTAAGGCTCTGCTTTGGGATAGTTCCCAGATGAACTTCTGCAATATCTCTGTGCAAAGTCTGGCTGACTCTTATCACACAGTGTGTCATTTGTGAGGACACCTGCAGACTAAAATTTGTAAGAAAGTTGCTGGTTACTGTTGTTTTCAGAGAGACAAACCATGATGGAGTAAAGGGTGCAATAGTGAGTCGGGGACACAGGGCAGGCCATGGGAAAACCTCTAATAAACCATATATTGTCATCGTCCCCCCACTTTGCAAGCAAATAGAGAAATCCTTAGGTATCGCTCACTTGCATGATATCAGGGAGGGAGGGAACAAGCCTGTAGACCACACAATTTTATAGTTTCACTAGGATATCCACTTAGATAGGAGATCCCACCAAAACAGTGAGGGGCCATGTCACTAGAAAAGCCCCAAAGGAACCGTAACTCATTCCAAGAGTTTTTCGGTGTGCTGATTACATATTCCTAGTTGTTACTTTCTTTTATGTCCTTCCAGTATTGATGCGTTGTATCTTGCAATTTAACAAAAGATAAGAGTGAGCAAGTGGTCAGTGGAAAAAGCAATGTCCTGGCCTTCTAGGAAAATGACTACCATTTGAGTTTAGGAAAATAACCACCATTTGGGTTGTGAAATGGGGATGAGAGATGGGACTGTTTCATTCCGTTACAGAGGCTTGGGCTGGACATCCCCAAAGCTTCTCTGAAGATCAGTGGTGGGTTTCAAATTTTTTTACTACTGGTTCTGTGGGTGTGGCTTGGCATGGCTTGGTGGGCGGGGCTTGGTGGGCATGGCATGGGAAGGATACTGTAAAATCTCCATTCCCTCCCCAATCCAGGGGAAGGTTACCGCAAAATCCCCATTTCCTCCCTATCAGCTGGGACTCAGGAGGCAGAGAATAGATGGGGGAGGGGCCAGTCAGAATTTTTACTACCGGTTCTCCGAACTACTCAAAATTTCCGCTACCTGTTCTCCAGAACTGGTCAGAACCTGCTGAAACCCACCTCTGCTGAAGATGGATAATTTTACAGAGGCCTCTGCAAAAAAAAAAAATTAAAAAAAATGGGTGAAATAGACTCTTCCTAACTGTATAATTTACACGTTGGGTTTGGTAGTGGAATGAGTGGGACAATGTTATAGAGCAATATCACTGCATTGTTTCTATTTCCATTCATGACATTGTCAATAAGCAGCATAGTGTCAGAATTGCCAAGACAGCCAGGAACACTTGTTGCTTCATATATTCTTACTTCTATTGCTAATTTGGTGTTGAGACATGAGGCTGACAGGTGGTATCATCTCTAACAAGCATCATCATCAAAAGATCGGAGACTCTACTGACTCTGCAATTACCCTCTCTTTCCCATGCCAGCTTTCCCTCCAGTTCCTTTCAAGAGAAGATAGGAGAAAGCTGCCTTTAGACATAGGCATGGAACAAAATGGCATGGAACACCCTGCCAACAAAAGTGTGTATAGTCAAGGCTATGGTTTTCCCAGTTGGAATGTATGGTTGTGAAAGTTGGACCATAAGGAAGGCTGAGTGCCAAAGAATTAAGGCCTTTGAACTATGGTGCTGAAGAAGACTCCGGCGAGTCCCTTGGACTGCAAGGTGATCAAGCGGTCAGTCCTAGAGGAGATCAATCCTAACTGCTCTTTAGAAGGCCAGATCCTGAAGATGAAACTCAAATACTTTGGCCACCTAATGAGACGGAAGGACTCGCTGGAGAAGAACCTAATGCTGGGAATGATTGAAGGCAAAAGAAGAAGGGGACAACAGAGAACGAGGTGGCTTGATGGAGTCACTGAAGCAGTCGATGTGAGCTTAAATAGTCTCTGGGGGATGGTATAGGACAGGAAGGCCTGGAGGAAAGTTGTCCATGGGGTCGTGATGGGTCAGACACGACTTTGCAGCCAACAACAACAACATGGAACAAAACATTGTATTTTGCAGCAGTTCAGAAGTAAAGGAAATGTCAGATTTGAATGGAAGGCACAACTTTTTTTTTTTTTACAGAATTATGGCTAACAGGGCAATTACTGCCTAAGGAAAGTGGAGATTTTTTTTTTTCAAAAAACCACTTGAAGTGTGAACTTTCCCTTCTGCCTGCCCTTGGACTACATTTTACAGAGACTTTTGTCATTAAAATACTCTTATTGACACAACTAAAAGAGCCATTACTCACAGATGTCTGTTGCTATAGCAATAGAAGAAAAAGGCAGTATGCTATTCAGACTTAGAAAAATAATACACATTATCATCTCTAAAGGCATTGTCCCTTCTTTGTTTCTTTAGGGTAAGACCACTTCAGAAGCTAATTATTTTGTATATGTACAAAGATCAACTATCATTTGAGAAGCTTTTCTAATGAAGGTCAAAATGATAGAAAGGTGGAATGAATGATGAAGAAGCAAAACATATAACTTATAATGTTCCAGGATATGTCCTTTTATCAAATGAATTCCCCAATGTTGATGGTTTCTGAAAATCTTTCTTTTACGCATGGAACTGAATATAATTTCCTAGAAAACAGCAGAAAGAATACCAGATTAATTCTTTTTACCTTTACCTTCTTCCAGTATTTCATACACTGCAGGTTATGATTTTAGAAAAAAGATGATATAATAAATTTGTTAATGGCACTGTATGCGATAAGAAATATATAACACATGCCACACTAAATATCATTTATTGCAATGGCAGAGTAGAAATGCGACAAAACCACATGTATTTGCATATCATTCTTAAGCTACAATGTCTTTTAAACATGATTTGCTCAGCAACTCCAAACAAGAAATTGCATTTTTTCCCCTGCTTTGTCATTGGTCCTGAATCTGTGGGATAAGTGGAAAAATAAGAGGAATGAGAGAGGAAAAATCCAAATTCATGAAGCATGAACATCTAGTTAGATTTCCAGTTTCTTAGCCAGTATTTCTTCTCAGGCCCTTCTTTCCCTGATAGAGTATTTAGTGTTGTACACACAAACTTTAAGCCTGTCCCTGGAAAAGGAAAATCAAAAAACTTGATTCAACCATTAATTATTTTTTACATTAAAAAAAAAAACCAAATACATACAGATAGTCCTTGACTTACAACAGTTCATTTAATGACTGTTCGAAGTTACAATGGCACTGGAAAAAATGACTTATGACCATTTTTCACACTTTTGACCATTGGAACATCCTCGTGATCAAAATTTAGACTCTTGGCAACTGACTCATATTTATGACGGTTGCACTGTCCCGGGGTCATGCGGTCACTTTTTGTGACCTTCTGACAAGCAAAGTCAATGGGGAAACCACATTCACTTAACAACCATGTTACTAACTTAACAACCGCAGTGATTCGCTTAACAAGCGTGGCAAGAAAAGTCATAAAGTATGGCAAAATTCACTTAAGAAACATCTCATTTAGCAACGAAAATTTGGGCTCAGTTGTGGTCATAAATCGAGGACTACCTGTACTATAACAAATATGCAGTGTAGTTTTAAATGTACTTCATAGCTCTGAATTAAAATGGAATTGTTACATAGTACTTGCTGTGCTGTGCTGTGCTGCTTTCATCTTATTCGTAGAAATTCAACCACAGCATCTTTTGTTTATTTTGAGATCTTAAAAGTGATAGCTATGTCCTAGGGCAGGTACAATATGTTTGTGTTAAGTCTACACCTGGCTCTCTTCTACAGATAACCCTGGCATATCATGACCCAAGAGAGCTATTAACTGAGAGCTGAACAATGTTTCCTGGCCTTGTAGGTCTCTCTATATATAGACCTACAATCTGTCAGTTGTTAGGAGAAAACAATGCTCTCCTGACTTGCCACAGCTAATGCTATTTCCTAAAGACTCTATATCAGGGGTAGTCAACCTTTTTATACCTACCACCCACTTTTGTATCTCTGTTAGTAGTAAAATCTAACCGCTCACCGGTTCCACAGTAATGGTGATTTATAAAGTAGGGACAAAACCCCTACTGTCCACCATGAAAGCTGGAACGCCCACTAGTGGGCGGTAGGGACCAGGTTGACTACCACTGCTCTATATAAAGGACTGCCAGCTTTAATTGGTATAGAGCAGTGGTGAAATACAATTTTTTTTTACTACCAGTTCTGTGGGCGTGGCTTGGTGGGCATGGCAGGAGAAGGATACTGCAAAATCTCCATTCCCACCCCACTCTGGGGCCAGCCAGAGGTGGTATTTGTCGGTTCTCCGAACTGCTCAAAATTTCCACAACCGGTTCTCCAGAACCTGTCAGAACCTGCTGGATTTCACCCCTGGTATAGAGATTTTAGCAGAGGTGGGCTGACCGGTTTGAGCAAACTGGTAGTTGCGACCCATGGGTGGGCCTGCCCCCCCCCCAGTGCTATTCCATCTTATATCGTCATGTTTTTGAAGCTGCATGTATATGCAGAAGGCTCACATTTTCAGTGCTGGGCGAACCAGCTGTTACAACCAGCAACAGCCCACCACTGGATTTTAGGTAGATTAGATTTTAGATTACTCTTGGCAGTGTTTTATATCTCTATCTCTTAATCTATCTATCTATCTATCTATCTATCTATCTATCTATCTATCTATCTATCTTACACTATATTGGCAGTGCTAATGCTTCAAATAAAGCCAGAAGAGTTTTCTTGAGACAGAAATATATTTTGCATTTTTCCCAATCTGTCAGTTTACTCTTAACACTGACCTGGACTTAGATCACTGCTTGATAAGTTTCCACACATTCTTTCTTGTCCTGTCTTCAGGTGCTTTGGGCAATAATCAGCTGAGCTTGATCAGTGCAGGGAGACTGAGGCATCCATTGTGATCGGAGAGTTCCATGGGATAGTGCATGGGGTCTCCTGCTTTGCAGAACCTCCCACATACCTATCAGGTAGTGTGGTGAGTTGCATGGTGTAATGGGAGATGCCTTCTCTTTCTCCGTCCATTGCTAACTAAGAAAAATACATTAGCAGGGGCAGTGCAGAAGGAAGGTGGATATTTTTAGAGGGCCACCTTATCTCATTGCAAAAATCTAGACTCACTTGATGAAATCAGAATTATTTTTCTCGTGTCTCTTTAGGTCAGCCCATCAAGGTAGACCAGACTATGAAACAAAGTCATGCATGCGAATACTCTACTACTTTTATTGTAAACTTATGGTAACAGAATCTTAGAAGTCTGACTCTCTGCCTTTATTTTCAAGAAAATTGGGAGGTGGGGGCAGGGGTGAAATCTACTTAACCTTCCTTACCGGTTCGGCACGCGCCACGTATGCGCAGAAGGTAGAAAACACATTACTTCCTGATTAAAAGCAGGAAGTAACGACACCAAGGCAGATGGGCAGAGCTTTGCTCCACCATCACTACCGGATCGCCGAACCACACACCACGATTGCTACTGGATTGCCCAATCCGGTCCGAACCAGGAGCATTTCACCCCTGGGTGGGGGAGTCTTGTCCAAGATGCTTACTTGGGTTACAATTCTGGTCTGGACTCCGATTTCTTTTTTCTGACTGTTGTCTTGGTGGCCCTTCTTTTTCCTGTTCCATACTTCCCATTACACTGCCATCTAATGGTTGTCCAGTGTTTTGCACTACAGATATGGTAGTCCTACTTTTAAAACTGCTTCAGAATGTGATACATATCGCTTACAAATGTCTAAAGTCCTTTCTTCTCAAAAGATACTTCCAAATCCTTACATCTCCAATTAAAAACATGATAAATAAAACAAAATCTGTTCTGGCTCCTAGATAACCCCACATCTAGTCAAAGCTGCTAAACACGGGAACATGTCTAAATCTTGGAAGAGAACTTAGCAGCGTGGCCTTCTACAGATTCCAGCTTGCTAGAATATTAGGATGAAAAAAGAGAACGATACCGGTACTATTCATACACTACTACCTAAGTGGCTTTGTAGACCAGGACACTTGTCAAAATAGCTGGAGGTGGAAGAGATAAACTTATTTATTTGACTTGAAATAAATAACTGGATGATAATTTCGTCACAAGAGTCACATGTCCACACTGCCAACTCTTACAGTACATAATGGTTTGACCTATGGAGGTGAGAGGATGCCCACAAACATAATAAGTTAATGGAGACAGTTACCTTTCATGCTGTTCTCTGCCAATTTTCTCATCTCAGCTGTACTTCGGGATATTCTAACTTCCAACTCGGGATGGGACCACTGCTTCCAAGTTACCATTGAAGCTTAGAAAAATGGAGTTGATTTTTGAAAAGCATGATTAGAAGGCACTTCCTTGGGTCCTTTATCTGCTGCACACACTTCTCTGCGTAATCATTTTTTTCCTGTCACATCTTCATATCCTAGTACTATCGCCAGCTCACAACTAAAATAATCTTTAACCTTCCAGTGTCTTCTTCTGACTTGTTTTTCCATGGGTATCATCTGGCATGCTTTGTCGGTTATGTGGTTCCTCATGTGATTGTTGTGATCTGCTCAGTTCCTACTGGTTACTTTAGGTTACTGTGGACACACTTTCATCCCCTTTAGTCAGTGGGCATTGCCCTTCACAGCTATTTTGACAAGAGAGACTGGCACCTGAATCTAGCACTGTAATGAGTTTAACGGTCTTTTGAAGACTTTTAAACCTGTGGTGCTTATCTTTAGTCCTGTACTCCACAGAAGTTATATTTGTACTGAGAAAGAAAGCCAAGTATTTTTATCACCTGTTAATACAATACAGTTTCTCTATTGTTTATACCAACAAGAGTTTTATATATGGCCATTTTTTTTTACTGTCTGTTATTTCAGAAGTGGTAGTACCATTTTCTTTACTCCATGGGTGACTTCTAGACACAGTGGCTTTGAGACACAGCCACTCATTGGCAACACTACCATTCCCTTACAGTGTTAGTCAAGGGTGGAACTAGCTCATTATCTTTTCTTAATCATAGTTTTTGTTAAAAGTTTTAAAATAATACATGGTAATAGAAGCCAAATTCAGAAGAGAAAGAGAAAATGAAAAGAATAGAAAGTGCAGAAAAAGAAAGGAGAAACAGTTAAAAAGAAAAGTGATATAATTAAAGAAGTGACTTCTGATTTTAATCACAAGAACTACAGGTGAAGTATGCATTTCTTTTCTCCTTATAAGATTGCATTCATATATCTCTGCTTTCCTTCATCCATTCCTTATCCATTTGCAAATCCACAAGTCATTAATGTTTTGATCCACTTGTCAGCAAAAAGTCTGCAAAGGGGTTCCATAACTTAGTCGGTATATATTTTATTTTAACCCTGGTCAAATAAATTGGCTTTACATTCCTTGCTCCGGCTTCTAACAATCTTTAGATTCATTCAAATGCTATCTTTGGTTTTAATCTTCTTTCCTTTCTTTTTCCCATCTTTGAAGTTGCTTCAATGTGTTAGAACTTTTGGAAGCTTAAGCACCTAAATATCTGCCTTCCTTAGTGCAGGTAATCTGTAAAAACAAACCTTGACAAAACTAGATTTATGGAGATAGATCTGTGGCGTATCTCATTAATTGACAAACAATTTGGTCTACTGGTTAAGGCATCAGGGTAGAAACTGGGACACTGTGAGTTCTAGTCCCACTTTAGACATGAAAGTCAGCTGGCTGAATTTTGACCTGTCTCTCTCTCTCTCTCTCTCTCTTTCTGCCTAAATCCCCCACACTGTGGTTGTGGACTTGTGGTGGGGAAAATAGGAGGAGGAAGTAGTATTATCTATATTCACCATCTTAAGTTATTTATAAAAGTAATGAAGGCAGGTTAAAAATAAACAAATACGTTTCTGATTAAAAATTCTCCTATGTGCAAGAATGCATGATTACATGGCTGTCTCTTGTGTTTCAGCAGCAGGGCAATATTTGTTAAGTCCTGTATTTATGGACTTTGCACATGAACAAGTACTCTCTTGTTTTTTTAGTTCCAGGGCTGAACAGGGGAGAGGTCTTGGATAGAAAGGCTAACAATTCTCCAGTTGACAATTAGTCACTAAAGGAAGTCAGGAGGTTCATCCTATCATGACTTTCCTGTATCAGGGAACCCCTGGATTTTAAATTACTTTCCCTCCTGGTTTGTGACTATGTACAACAGAGCAAATTAAAGTAAGTTCTGGGCAAGAAAAATGAATCCATACAGGAGCAAATGCAGTGTTTGGAGTACAAATGAAAAACGGATTGGGTGAGTAATGCCAGCCCTGGGAGAACTACCAAAAGGTTAACAAGAATGTATGTAGCAGAATAAATCATTTATGTTCCTGACAGTTTCCGTAATACAATCCCCTCTAGGATTTGCAACAATCAACATAATGTGGCGAGGATTTATCTGATTCCCACAAAAATCCTAACTTATCAGGGGGACCTTAAAAACTAAGAATTACATAAAAAGAAAAACAGCAATGAAAAGATTGGTACCATATAAAGGTGCATATATTTTTATGCTGTAAAATTCCCCTGTCTAATCTCACATTCACTAGACACACTGAACTATATTACCTTTTACCTGAACTATTATGACTGAAGATAATGAGATATGCAGTTCAATAAATCTAGTTATCTTGATTATCTTAATTAGAGATTGAACATTTGTAGCAAAACATGTGTGTATCCTTGAGACATTGCCCATCTGCAAATGACTGCCAAAACAGCAGCAAACAACAGATCTTAAAATAACCTATATGCTCAAAGTTCCTTAGAAGCAGAATCTGTAACAAAATTAGTACACAATAGAATCGTGCTGTTTTCATGCTGGCCCTATACTGAAAACATTCTTTTAGTTTCTTGAAAAGTTTCTCATGTTTCTACAGTGGTAAAACTAATGAAAATCAGTTGGTGCTTTTCATCCAATCTTAGGGTCATTATGTTAGTAAGTTCAGCTATCATGACTCTTTTTTCCTGGTTCGATCCAGGACATGAGAAAGAAACAGAAAACATTTTGCTTCAACAAATAGTAATCCTAAAGACACTGCTCTTCATGTATCTTCTAAATTATATGAAACTAAGGAGGGAGGGAGGGAAGAAAGGAGGGAAGGAGAGAGAGAGAGGGAGGGAGGGAGGAAGGGAGGGAAGGAGAGGGAGGGAGGGAGATGGAAGGACAGCCTGTCTTAACAAAACCCAAGCAAAACCAGTTCACCAAAATCATCTTCTCTGCAATGAACTCTGAACAAATTCTAAAAGCCAAGGTTGCATGCAAGTGAGCAACTGAAATTTAGCGCGACTGATTCAACTGATTTAATTTAAAAAGGTGCTTCTGTGTAGGTACTGTATATGGATTGTCTTCCATTGTTTTCTTGTATTCCCCCCTTCCCCAATAAACTCCTTCTTATAGACAGAATTTTGGTCTACTGGTTTTAAAAAGAAATTTCTCATTATAAACTTCTTCACATGTAAGCTTGCATGGTTGCGGCTTGCCCCTTAGGGGATCTATAAGCTCCAGATTTTTTATTTTAGACAGGAAGATATAAAGCACTGTCAACTTTCCCCCCCAAAGTTTTTAATGTTTATCTAAAAACTCACCATTTAAACAAATGATGCTGTGTCAACCCTTACCGGTTGGAATTCATCAATCTTTTATAGGAGCCAATCAGTGCTGTTGGCAGTACCATGATTTGCAGCTCACAGCAATCACCTTCAGTCAAACACTATTCAATGGAAGAGATCTATTGCTCTGTAGCTCAGGGTTGAACTGTGGAGTCCTTGGTGCTCACTGACCTTGGTTGTTTGCTTGCAGATGTTTCATTATCTGTTGACATCATTACTCTACTAGGTACCCCTCATTACTCAACTAAGTAATCTCATCTTCATCAGCAGGCACTAATTACTGTAATTTTTAGCTATCTGGCATTGATGGAATACATTCGTCCAGGCCATTCTACAAACCAATTCACAGGAAAAGAAAATACATTTTTTTTGGTGTTATGTCTATGTGTATATCTGAGTGTGACTTCATCATTGTACTATGAAACCTCCAAAATTACTAGGCAGTTCAGAATAAACTCAAGCACACATATGCGGTGTCTCAGTGGCTAAGACACTGAGCTTGTCGATCGAAAGGTCGGCAGTTCAGCGGTTCAAATCCCTAGTGCCGCGTAACGGGGTGAGCTCCCATTACTTGTCCCAGCTTCTGCCAACCTAGCAGTTCGAAAGCACGTAAAAAATGCAAGTAGAAAAATAGGGACAACCTTTGGTGGGAAGGTAACAGCATTCCCTGCGCCTTTGGCGTTTAGTCATGCTGGCCAGATGACCACGGAGACAGCTTCAGACAACGCTGGCTCTTCGGCTTTGAAACGGAGATGAGCACCGTCCCCTAGTCAGGAACGACTAGCGCATATGTGCGAGGGGAACCTTTACCTTTACCTTTTTCAGAATAAACTCAAGCACACATACCTGTTTGGCCCGCCAGCGGCCTGCACGGATCGTGGCTGATCCTGACGACGAGGAGGCTGGTGTGGTGTTGCACCAGCAGCCTGTGCAGCTGGCGCTCAAGTCGGACAGCGAGGAGGCTGAAGAGGATGTGGTGGCAGAGGCAAAGACTCAGCCAGGGCCTTCAGAACCTCCAGAGACTCCTTCAAGTGAAGAGAGTGAAGTGGAGGAGCCTCTTCTCAATGCTCAAGCACGCAGGGCTGCCAAAAGGCAGGAGTGGCTACTCAGGAGGAGGTCTCCTCAAGTGTAAGGCTTGGGGCTAATTGGCCACTCCCTTAGCCTATTTAAGTTCGCTCACAGATAGCACATGCTGCTGGAAACAACGTTTAATTACTACGCAGAGCATTTTGAGAGTGAGTTTCTTGTTATATCTTGGTTTCTGGGCTGGTTGCCAACCCTTGTGGGACTTTGTTTATTCTCTGTAATTCATAGCAGGCTGATAAAGACATTTGCACTGGAAGCCTGCATTTTGAAAGGGGTCTGTTTGTATTAAACAGAGTTTTTGGAGCTTTGTGTGTGTCACACTCCTTGGGATCCGGAGCTGGGGCAGAACAATACCACAAAGAAGAGAAGCATTTGCTAAACTCAAAAAATGAAACAGCATGATCCTTTCCAATATGGTTAAAGCTGGGGAAAAATAAAGTTTTTGAGTTAGAAAAAGACTTTTTAAAAAAAATTTCTTTACTGATAAACTTGCAATACAAATCTGCAATCTGTAGTTTTTACAACAAACCCACTTCATATCCTTTTTTAGCACTGCTATTCTCTGGGGTCATCGGAAAGAGATTTTCATCAAACCAACAGTAAAGCAAACAGACTCATAAACCAATGATCTTTCACTGAGACCTAAGCTCTGCAGGACAGTAATAACAAAACAAAACAACAGAGTTGGATGGGACTTTCTAATCCAACCTCCTGCTCAAGTAGGAGACCCTATACCCGTGACGGTGAACCTATGGCACATGTGCCACAGGTGGCACACAGCGCCCTCTCTGTGGGCACGTGAGCCGTCACCCCAGTTCCGCTCCATTGCCCATGTGTGCACACCTCCCACAGGCCAGCTGGTCATCGGGTCTCTGCCGTGCATGCACGGGGGTGGGGGGCGGGTGGGGGATGCACATGTATGTGCAGAGGGGCAGGAGTGTGCGTATGCACAGGAGGTGAGGCGCATGCGGGGGGATCATGTGCACATGCGTGGGGAGCAAGGCGCATGCGGGGGCGAGCATGCATTGCATTTTGGGTGTTCAGGCATGCACACATGTATTCACTTGCGCTTTGGGCACTCCGTTCGGAAAAGGTTAGCCATCACTGCCCTATACCATTCCAGACAAATCACTGTCCAATCTCTTCTTGAAAATCTCCAGTGATGAAGCACCCACAACTTCTGGAAGCAAGCTGTTCCAATGATTAATTGTTAATGGATTCCTCTTTCCCAGAGTGCTTTGATTCCACTTGGCTATCCTAGGAAGTTAGAAAGTTTGTGTTTCCTGTTATTTCTTCTGTCCCAAACCCTTTTCCCTTTAGGGCCTTGACTATGTTGTTGCCTTTTCAATTTTAAGCTCCAGTGTTATCAACAAATAATTGCTTGAAACAAATAATTGCATGGTTAGAATTTCTGCTTTTCATGTTAAAAGTTATTTTTTTAAAAAGTCAGTTACCAACTTATAAATCTATGTCATCAGAAATAGGCAGGGTAGAATGAGAAAGATTCTTACAACACCTGTTTGTTTCTGTTTAGATTTTTGCTTTGTCAACTCATCACGCCTCTGCAACGTACACTGAAACACAAAGGAATCCAAAATGTGGTTTGAACTGGCTGTGTGGGGAAACACCTGGATCTAAACAGACACGCATAACTGGGTGCGCAAAGGTTTTGGCCATCTCAGTAAAAGCTTACCAGTTCTCAGCTATTTCATCTTATTCATGTTTATCCTAGGCCTCTAGATTCAGTTTTTAGCCTCTCTTTTCTACTTTTGGTAAATAGAATAGAATAGAATAGAATAGAATAGAATAGAATAGAATAGAATAGAATAGAATAGAATAGAATAGAATAGAATTTTATTGGCCAAGTGTGATTGGACACACAAGGAATTTGTCTTGGTGCATATGCTCTCAGTGTACATAAAAGAAAAGATACATTTGTCAAGAATCATAAGGTACCACACTTAATGATAGTCATAGGGTACAAATAAGCAATCTAATCATATTTGGAAACAGTCAATATTAATTGTAAGGATACAAGCAACAAAGTTACAGTCATACAGTCATTAGTGGAAGGAGATGGGTGATAGGAACGATGAGAAGATTAATAGTAGTGCAAACTTAGCAAATAGTTTGATAGTGTTGAGGGTTAGGGTTGTATGTATACCATAAAAGAAATATTATTCTCTTTATATCTTTACACAAAAATAAAAAGATTGCATCTGCAAGCAGTTTTTGGTCTGCTTTGTCACAGTGGAAGCTAAAGGCTCTTCCAACATTACCTTGCTATAGCATAGAAAATAACATCTGTGTCCAAATACATTACTGTATGTTTTTTTTAAATTCAGTGTGTTTTGCTTCCCATTGTAAACTTGTGGCTTAAGAAGTCCATTTGATGACAAAAGTGTATTTGTAGCGGGAGGAAAATATTTTAAAAATAACATTGATTTTCTCCTTAATGAACAAAGCAACATTTGAAATTCTTCAAAACATATATTCCTGCACAGATATTCTTGAGTACAAATTGTTCAACTAGTGTTTTTGTTTTGAAACATTACCAGTCCTGTTACTGTTTATCTCACTGCTTCTTCTACCAAAGCCAACATATGTTGTTCTCTTCTCCAGTCCCAGCCCCACCACCAACCCATACAACTTTTGCTTCTCAAGCAACATATTGGGCTAATGCAAGAAAATTTGTCTCCAGGATCACCCAAAAGCATCAAAAGTACAAATGGTTTCTTAAACAAAACTACTAAAGTGTTCTGCCTCTAGAAGGTGAGGATTGTTCTCAGGTTCTAATTCAAAACGTCTATGGAGATTCTCAATCACCCAAGTCATGGATGATGCTCAAAGAAGCCCAGTTGCCTTTGGGAAAAAGCATCTTTCTAACTCAGAAGTTAAGATTTGAATCCAAGCAAGTTAAGGCAGATTCATTCCTAGTGGCTGCAGGTAGTTAAAAATGCAGAGCCTCTTTCAAGTAAGTCACATATCCTGTTCTTCTGGCAGCAATACAGAATAGTTTATTATTTGAATTTCCCAGTCTAACTTAAACCTTTCTACTTCCTGGAAATCTCCCATCTAAATATTTAATATGTCCAACCCTGCTTAACTAAGAAGCCCAGACAAGATTAATATCCCAAATTGCTACAGATTCACAATGATTCAATCACTTGTCTAATCTAATATATTATCTTATATTATCTAATATAGAGAAGAACTTAGAACTTTATTGTCACTTTGAATGTACACTAATCGGCATACATTAAAATGCTTTAAAATAGCAATTTTCTCAGTAAAAATGGTCAAATTAATTACATTAATTCTAAGGAATTTTCTGCCCTCCCTATATTAGCTTCTAATTGTCATGAAACATAACTGTAAATGCACATAGAAACATGTATACACTTCTACTGTATCCTACGCTTTTGTATTAAAATTCCATACCCAAAACTATCTACTTTATCCACATTTCTTGGGCAATACCAAAAAACCTGTTTAGAGTACCCCTGATTCACCATCCCCAGATATCTGATATTTCAGCTGAATTACCTTTTTTCCTATGCGGTTTACGTAACATGCTATGCTCAACAATTGAACTGTATTATCATCAGTTCCCCACAATACACAGAGCCCAAAGATTACCATTCATCTGTAGCCTAGTTTCCCATGCCATGCAAACCTCCAGTGTCTCTCCTTTCTCTCTGAATAGGAGGAATTCATTTAATAAAACTGCCAGTATATCAGAGGAACATTAAAACTCTACCAAGACCGTGAATATGAATGGGCTGGAAATCATGACCCATGAGGGACGGTTAAAGAATCTGGATATGTTTGGACTACAGAAGAGAGAAAAACACAGACGTTACAATGCCTGTTTACAAAGTTTGGAATGACTTCCACTCCCTCTTGGTAGATGGGGTAGGTGGGATTTCTCTATTTTCAGATTGTGTATATCCTGCATGGTGTTTTCAGTTAATATTGACCACCAGAAGGCAGTACATAACTAATCCTTATTGGGGATCATCAGAGTTGTTATAGCCAGATCTTATTCTAAGAGCTGTCATACTTCATACATGAATGTATGACAAAATGTAAATCTTAAGAAAACTTAATAGAAGGTAGACAGTTTTATACATTTTATCAGAACCCTGCCATATTGTTCAGCATCTGGACCTAGATAACTCCTAAAACTAATGAATTGCATATAATTATCTAAAATGGAATGTTAATGAGTTGGCAGAGGGTTTGAGGCAACAGAATAAAATCTGGCTATGTACAGGTAATCCTTGACTTATGACCACAATTGAGCCCAAAATTTCTGTTGCTAAGTGAGATAGCAGTTAAGCGAGTTTTGCCTTATTTTACGACCTTTCCTGACACAGGAAGGAAAATTGAATAACTGCAGTTGTTAAGTGAATCTGGCGTCCCCATAGACTTTGCTTATCAGAAGGTCATGAAAGGTGATCACATGACCCTGGAACACTGCAACTGTCATAAATATGAGTCAAGTTGCCAAGCATCTGAATTTTGTTCATGTGACTGTGGGGATGCTGCAATGGTTGTGGGAAAGGCGGTTGTAAGTCACTTTTTTCAGTGCCATTGTAACTTTAAACGGTCACTAAACCTATTGTTGTAAGGCGAGGACTATCTGTATGTCTTATGGTTCCAGCTTTTAAGTTAGAGCTAGGACAAAACGATGGATGGGGTGGGGTGGGGTGGGGTGCAGTGCAGTGGAGTCGAATGGAAGGGAAGGGAAGGGAAGGGAAGGGATCTTGGAGGTCTTCTAGTCCAGCCCCCTAGTCCAGGAGGAGAACCTATACCAGTGATGGTTAATTTTTTTGACACCGAGTGCTAAAACTGGAGTGTGGGCGCCTGTGCGTGCCGGAGTGCCAGAACCCGGAAGAGAGCAGCTGGCAGGTATGTATGCGCATGATAGAATCCAGAAGAGCAGCTAGCGACAGCGTGCGTGCTCACAGAGAGGGCTCTGTGTGCCACCTCTGGCACGCGTGCCATTGGTTCACCATCATGGATCTATACCATTTCAGATAAGTGACTGTCCAGTTTCAATTTCCATTGAGCCTCACCATCTTTTCTAAAGAAAGTAGTGAAGCCCCTTTTGACATTAAAAAACAACAGCTGCATAATTGCACTCATTTTCATGAACACACATATATGTAAAGTATACAGAGTTTAATCCTGAGAAAGAAGTACGATATAAAAACTCAGCTGGGAGAGGCAGAGACAAAGAAGAGAAAGAGAAAGTTAAAGTTACCCATAGTAATCATAAACAAAGCAGACGGTGTGCTACAGACATTCTTTCACAGATATGATAAGCATCTTGATGTCTGCATACTCTGTGAGAAATGGTGTGAAATGGCAGATGAAAATATACTCATTTTAATGTATTCCGATTATTGGTTTCTATGTTGATGCCAATATTCAGTTTGAAGTGCTGACAAGATACCGGTATTCAAAACATTATTAGGAATGTTGATATGCCTATTTAGGTCAGCACTGAAGATTAATAAATGCTCTTTAAAATGTCCAGAATGTTCCCAACTGTTAATTTGTCTTGTTGAATTTATTTGGATTACTGGTCCAAATACATCAGTTCCTTTAGTGACCATTCAAAGTTACAACAGCACTGAAAAAAGTGATGTATGATCATTTTTCACATTTATGTGAAACATATTAACAGAGCCAAAGTGGCGCAGTGGTCAGAGTGCACTATTGCAGGCTACTTCAACTGACTACTAGCTGCAGTTCGGCAGTTCAGATCTCACCGGCTCAAGGTTGACTCAGCCTTCCATCCTTCCGAGGTAGATAAAATGAGGACCCAGATTGTTGGGGGCAATATGCTGACTCTGTAAACCGCTTAGAGAGGGCTGTAAAAGCACTATAAAGCGGTATGTAAGTCTAAGTGCTATTGCTATTGCTATTGTTATTGCTATTACTATTATGTTACAGCATCCCCATAATCACGGGATCAAAATTGGCAACTGACTCATATTTATGACGGTTGCAGTGACCTGGGGTCATGTGATCACCTTTTGTGACCCTCTGACCAGCAAAGTCAATGGGAAAGCCAGATTCACTTAACAACCATGTTACTAACTTAACAGCTGCAGTGATTCATTTACCAACTGTGGCAAGAAAAGTTGTAAAATGGGGCAAAATTCACTTAACAAATGTCTTGTTTAACAACATTAATTTTGGGTTCAATTGTGGTCATAAGTGGAGGACTACCTATAGAAATAAGAAATATAAAGCCATATTGATGAGCAAGAAAAAGCAGTCAGTTAAGTGGATAGTATCTTTATTAAGATCCATAAAGATTGTAGAAGAGTACAGAAGTGTAAATTGTCCAGACGTTTTCAGTGGTGAAGAGCTTATATAAATTAGGCTAATGTTTTATCCAAGAACTTCACTTTAAAGTCACTCTTAAGGTAGAGACTCAAGACTGAATGCTATAATCCAAGCTTTTGGGCACAAGGGACCAGTTCAGTGGTGGGATTCAGCCGGTTTGCACCATTTCGGGAGAACCGGTTGTTAACTTTCTGAGCAGTTTGGCAAACTGGTTGTTGGAAGAAATCATTAGGACAGAGAACTGGTTGTTAAATTACTTGAATCCCACCACTGGACCAGTTCCATAGAAAACAATTTTCCCAGGGACCGGGGAGGTTGTGCTTTTGCACACTACCTAGATCCCACACATGTGCAGAAAAAACTTCACTAGCTTCTGCAGCCCAATTCCTAACAGGCAACAGACCAGTAGTGAGCCATGGACCAGGGATTGGAGACCCCTGCTGTAATCAATGGAATATTTTGAGAATTTATTGAGGGAAGATTGCCAATGTTATATGCAACACACTTGGTCTACAAAATCTCCTTTTGCCTCTATTGACCAAAGCATTGCAGGGTGAATATGGTAACCATAATCCATTATTCCTTGTCCATAAATGCTAGCTTAACTTGTTTTTGCATGACCAATAATGCTTTGTATTTTTAATCTGCACATTAAAACAGTGACATATTGTGAACAACAAATACACATATCACAAGATATTGAACTTGCCCTCGATTATCTGCTTTATTAACCTGAAACATTTTGGGAATGGTTTGTCGTTAAAGTTATGAGCATGATGTACACGGTAGGATATTACGTTCAGATGAACATCTTATCAGCAAATTACCCTGCAGTCAATAATAAAACCCCATATGTGGGTTGATCAAAATTAGATTGTTTTTAATTAATTTATAGTTTTGATTCCTATTTTTATACTTCCCATTTTTTATTAAGAAAATAACCAGTGTTGCTCACAGGAGTAACACACCAGGACTTATCTTTTTAGAAGCAATAACAATGATATTATCTGGCATCCTTTCAAGTTTCTATTTACTCTTTAAAGTGTTGATGTACTGGGTAGATGTATTTTCCTAGCAACAATATACTATTTTGAGCTATACCAGTTATTACTCAAAATGTTTTGGTTTTGAGTTTTTTTTTTTTTAATTTGATTTATATGCCGCCCTTCTCCGGAGACTCAGGGCGGCTTACAATGCACTAAGCAATAGCCTTCATATTTTTGTATATTTTATACAAAGTCAGCTTATTGCCCCCACAATCTGGGTCCTCAATTTACCTATCTTAGAAAGGATGGAAGGCTGAGTCAACCTTGAGTCTGGTGAGATTCGAACTTGCAGTAATTGCAGGCAGCTGGTGTTAATAACAGTGTGCTTTAGTCCACTGTACTACCAAGGCTCAAGTTGGTCTTGGAGAGGTAGATTACCACTACAGTTGAGACTATTGCATAAATAAATTCCTAGCCCGATTTTCATGCCTACGCCTAATATAAGCCCTACCAAAAAAATAAGCCCTAGTTAAGCCCTGCCCGCTGTCTGGTTATACCGGGTGAAGCGAGGAGCATGCGTAAAGATCAAGCTAGGCTGGTGGAGGGGGGTGGAATTGCCCCATGTGCCTTTCACCCTCTTATCTTAGGACCGCCGCAGCCAGGCCTCCCATGCCCCAACACCTGTCACCCTGCTGTCTGACTTCTGCAGCCACTTGCGGATGGATACCACATGGTGCCTTGTGCCAATGCTGCTGCTTGTGGCAGGAGGCCGTGTGGTGCTTTGTGCTGGTGCCACCACTCGCACATTCTGCAAGGCTTGTCGCGCCGGTGCTGCCACGTGTGGCAGGATGCCATGTGGTATGCTGCACCGGTCACACACTCAACAGCACAATATGCCATGCAGACTCCTGCCATGAGTGGTGACACCAGCACAGCAAGCCATGTGGCATTTGGCTGTGAGCATCCACACGCGGCTGCAGAAGAAGTCAGGCAGCGGCGTGACAGATGTCGGGGTGTGGGAACCTTGGCTGCAGTGGTCCTAAGTAAGCAGGTAAGACATCCCCCGAAAATAAGACCTGGTGCTTATTTTGGAGCCCAAAAGAAAATAAGACTGAGTCTTATTTTTGGAGAAATACAGTACTACAGGTAAAATAATATAATTATGGGAAAGCCAATTCCTTATCTGTACAATGAGTCACACAAGAACATTTCCAGGCTACTGATTTACACAAAAAATAACTAAATGGAACTAAATAAATAAATGAAATCTCTTGCAATCTTTGCCCATTCAACCCTTTTGCCCAATTCCCAGAGACAATCACACAAGTCCTTTCTTCTAGTACTACTCATTTACTTACATTTTTAATCCAGCCTAATAGCTAAAGTTCTCTTACACGTTAGGAGTATGAGTTTTTCTATCAATGCATGATATGAATTAAATGGAAGACCCAGGATCCTGCAGTAAAGCTGAACATGTATCAATAGTGTTTGTTTCAATTTTAACCCATGCAACAACCACATTCTCTCTTCTGTGTTATGTGTGTTTCTATTCACAAGCACTGCCTTACAAATTCTAGCACTTGGGGGTCTTCCAATGAAACCCATTAGTAAGAGAATCACAATGGAAGAAACTAATATGCTCTGAATTGCTGAAAAGATTTGGTAGACAAATGTATGATCATCCTGAATCAAGTGGTGGGATTCAAATAATTTAACAACAGGTTCTCTGCCCTAATTCCTGGCTGGTTGGGTGTGGCCATGGTGAGCGTAGCCAGGGGATGTGACAGGCCGCACTTGGCCTCCTGCACCCCCCTGGGAGCAAAAACGCACTCCTACACTTACCTGGGAGCCAAAATGGAGCATGTGCAGACTCCTGGAAGGGGCTGGACAGGAAGGGGTGGGGCTAGCCAGGAATTTAATTACTGCTTCGCCTGAACCGGCCTGAACCGGCTGAATCCCACCACTGATCCTGATATGCTATTTAGGCCCTTCCTCCTGGTATCTTGTTGATCATTACGAAGATAGAAAAATGGACTAGGTTGGCCTTTGACCTTCCAATCTTTTATGTATATGATTGATCTCTATCTGACAAAATGGCCCCAAGCCCTTAAGTTATGCCATGAATTGTTAATATCCTAGAGGCATCTGTTGGTTGAGCATCTTATATCCTTTGAAATTCTTATGCAAGTTTTTCAGCCTGAAAGTTTTCTTACAGGAATATTGCCCATCAGATAAAGTAGTTCACACAGTGGCCAAAGAGCTAATTTTAAAACCAGGATGTCAATATTTAAAGTTTTCCTGCGTTCAGTAGAAGGGAACAAGATTTCCACAGCTTTCCTGCATTCCTGCCACAGTATGGAGTGCAACCTGCTCAGAGGATAGTCTTTACTCATTTGCTTTATATGGTGATAGAAGGAGAGCCAGGTCAATGTCCTCTGGGTTTTATTCTTGTTAAAAGTAACTAAAGAAAAGGGAGGGTCTGATGGCATTGACATGCAGAGCTCCTTAGAGCTGTAAATCAACTTCTTAATGATATGCATGCTATTTTCACAATGATTACATCAGCAGACCTTGGGGTCAACTTCTGAGTCATCAGAAATTATCTCAATTGGTTTTCACTAGGAAAAAACCCCCAATGGAACTAAGTGGGTCATACATAAAGGAGGCTATTGATTGCATCAGAAAATAAGTTGGCAGTCACTGCAAACAAATTATTCTCAAGTTTATCAAGAACATTTAAGTTACTCTCTCAGAGACTATCTAGTCACATGTGCTTAGGTTTCACTAGGGTACTCTTTAAAATTTCCCCATAGGTCTCCATGAATGAAGAAGAGTGTGTATGTGTGTGGGGGTGCATGTGTATCTTCTTCTTCTTCTGGTGCCATATCCATCATCGGATGTTGGCAATCATGTTGGTGATCCTATTTTTGTCAACAGCCGTATGAAGAAGTGCTGCTGAGTTTTGTCCAAACCAGTCCCTTAGATTTTGAAGCCATGATGTTCTTCTTCTGTCTGGACTTCGTTTGACTTCAATCTTTCCCTGGAGGACTGAGTGAAGTATGGCATATTTTTCCGGATTTGTCGCATCACATATCCAAAATATTCTAACTTTTGCTTTTTTTATGGTTTTGATGATTTTCCTTGGCTTTCCCAGGCAGCTTATCACCTCCTCATTTCTGATTTTGTCAACCCAGCTTATATGTAACAACTGTCTGTAAATCCACATGCATGTGTATATGCCCCAGGAAATAAAAAGGTGGCAAGTAAATAATGGTAAATAAACCAAAATGTACACTTCTTTTTTTTTTTTGCTGAAAAGGTAAAAATGGCTAAATGATATTTCTTGTTGCAAAATGTATGTACAGGTAGTCCTCAACTTAAAACCACAATTGAGCCCAAAATTTCTGTTGCTAAGCGAAACATTTGTTTAAGTGAGTTTGCCTCATTTTACGACTTTTCTTGCCACAGTTGTTAAGTGAATCACTGTAGTTGTCAAATTAGTCAAACTGTTGTTAAGTAAATCTGGCTTCCCCATTGACTTTGCTTGTCAGAAGGTTGCAAAAGGGGATCATGTGACCTTGGGACACTGCAACGGTCATAAATATGAGTCAATTGCCAAGCGTCTAAATTTGGATCAAATGACCATGGGGGATGCCACAATGGTCATAAGGGTGAAAACTGGTCATAAGTCACTTTTTCTAGTGCCGTTGTAACTCTGAAAGTCACTAAATGAACTACTGTAAGTCAAGGACTACCTGTATATGTGCACGTACTGTAGACGGATTAACATCATAGAACAATTCTTCCTAAATTTGTCTTCCAGGTATGTTTGACTGGTCTTCCAGGATTGGAATGGCACAACATATCCAGAAGGCAATAGTTTGGAGAAGACTGCATAGACATCTGCCGGAAGTCATAATGCCATCACACATTCCATGATGCACATTATATGACTTACCTGGCCCCAAAACCAGAGGTGGGTTTCAGCAGGTTCTGACCAGTTCTGGAGAACCGGTAGTGGAAATTTTGATTAGTTTGGAGAACCGGTAGTAAAAATTCTGATTGGCCCCACCCCCATCTATTCTCTGCCTCCCAAGTCCCAGCTGATTGGGAGGAAATGGGGATTTTACAGTAACCTTCCCCTGGAGTGGGGTGGGAATGGAGATTTTACAGTATCCTTTCCCTGCCACGCCCACCAAGCCATGCCACGCCCACCAAGCCACACCCAGAGAACCGGTACTAAAAAAATTTGAAACCCACCACTGCCCAAAACCCACTTCTCCTTTTCAGTTTTGTAAAAGAATAAAATTGGGATAGGGAACCTAGCTAGGCCCTCCAAATGTCACTAAACTAAAACTTGAAAAAGTCAAAACAGGGATAGTTAATTATAAGGAATATTTGGTTGTATTTCAACAATATCAAGAGGACCACTAGTCCCCATTCCTGGAATAAATTCAGAGTATAGATCCGTGATGGCGAACCTATGGAACAGGTGGCATGCGTAGGCCTCTCTGCCGGCACGCAAGCCCTCACCCCAGCTGAGGTGTATATACTGAGCAGATAGGTAAATCCTAGAGAGGCAAGAAATGCATCACTGAACAATGGAGATGGATGCTAGAGAGGAATAAAGCTGCATATAACGTAGAGATAACACCTGTAACAGCGTAGGCATGCTGGGGGTGGGGCATGTGGCACGCCCCCCTCCCGCCCCCCCGATTTTGGTCCCAGGAGGCTTCAGGGTTACACACGCATGGGTGGGGGGCAAGGGGAGCTTGTGGCGCGGGTGTCACACGCATGCGCAGGAGGGTGTCATGCATACATTGTATTATGGGGTGGGAACACACACACACGCTGTCGTGCGCACACACATGCTTTCGACACACAAGGACAAAGAGGTTAGCCATCATTGGTGTAGATTATGGATCCCACTCTATCTAAAGTTTCATTTGAACCTAGTATTTTTATTTAGGCTCATTTTGCAGGTAAGGCGATAAATGTTAGGACCTTGGGAATACTAAAAGTAACTACAGTACGGAAAGAACTACAGTATAGCTCTTGTAAATGCTCCTTTTTTTTTCACTTAAGAAAAGATTAACAGATGAGGGAATGGGGAATTACTGTGTTACCGAGATAAGGAAATATCTGCTATCAGATAATATTATGTCAATATTGTATGACATGGGCTACTCAATTTGCATCAGCTATATGGTACCAGATAATCTATGCAAACTTTATGATGGTATTTCTGAGGCATGGCTCTTTGAAAGGTCAAAACTTGCCCATCCAGAATGGCAAGTTCAAATTTCTTCCTTTTTTTTCTTTTTTTGATTTGGAAAAAGGAAAATAACTGAGTAGCCCAAACCTTGCTTGCCCTAAATTTCTACGTAATATTCCATGATATGAAGGAAAAATTGTCTATAAGTATCTACTTCTCTACGATTTTTGATGAATACAAGAATTCTAAAGTAGGACACATGGAAATGGTTTGAGCCGATACATTTGTGGGTTATTTCACAAATTGTTTCCATGGTGGTTTTGGCCACTGACAAGCATTCATGGTATTTGAAGGCAAGTCTATCTGAAAGTTAATTAATTTTATTTATTTGTTAGACTTGTATTACCTCATAAGAAATTCAAGGCAGCGAACATACATAATAATCCTTTCTCCTGCTTTTCTCACCGCACTGTGAGGTGAGTCATGCTGTCTACATGCTGTCAAGACGCTGCTTATCTTTTCCAAGATTACTATTATCAGAAGTTACCATTGTGCTGAAGGAATGCTTTATTTATTTATTTTTCACAGGGGAGGGATGCTGGGCAGTGTGCAATAAAATATTAAAATAGAAAAACAGCATATTAACATTAATTTTTTTTTGGAAATTTAACCCAATTGAACCAGCAGGGGGTTCTTGAGTAGGGGGCACACCAGCGTCTCTTTAAAAGCAGCCTGGTATGCATCCTCCAACAAGGATGAATTCATCATCACTTGAACCCACCTACATGATGTCCCTCCCAGGCAGCTTTAACCAGCCAGGAGGGGCATGGATCTAATGCACAGGTGGCGGCATTTACATTCCGTAGGACCCTATCCGTTTCCTTAGATCCAACAGAATCAAACTGTTTCCAGATAATTCAATAAGGCTGTTCCCAGGGAATCTGATGGTTAATCCCAAGTTCCTAGAGAACCAACAATTTCCAGCCTTCCTTGGTGATTTCCCCAAAAAGTCAATGAGGAAGCCAGCAGAAATTGCTGTAAATTGCTGGATTAATTTTCCCTACCTGCACACCCTCACACAGTACTTTTGTGCCTGAGCTGTTTCAGCCATTCATACACCCCTACCCACTCTCCTTGACCCTCCTTGGGGCTCTGTTGCATCCTTACACACCCGCTCACAGCCTTGCATACCGTTCCTGACCTGTGCTGCACCCTTGCACACCTTCCTTTGCACCTCCGTGCACTCTCCAAACCAAGCTTTGTTTCTCGCAAGTCCCCTTGCACCCTTGTGCATCCTCTCTCACACCCTTGTGAAAGCTTCCCCACTGACTTTGATTGTGGGAAGTCAGCAGGAAGTTGCCTTACCTAACGACCAGGGGATTCCTTTGCTAAATAATGCAGTTGTGCTTTATAACCACATCCTTTGGTGAGGGATATTCTGAACTCAATTGCCATTAAGGGCTACTTATATTTTTAAAGCAATCACTAAACAAATAACCCATCTTTTTTATTTTTAAGAATATTTAGCAGCTCTTTACTAAAGATTACACAGGCATTCCTCGCTTAACAATAATTAGGACTGGATTTCCCATTGCTAAGCAATACATGGCCTTAGAATATCAATCTCCATTGCAGTGGTGAAATTCAAATTTTTTTACTACCGGTTCTGTGGGTGTGGCACGGTGTGGCTTGGTGGGCATGGCAGGACAAGGATACTGCAAAATCTCCATTCCCACCCCACTCCAGGGGAAGGATACTGCAAAATCCCCATTCCGTCCCCAATCCTAGGGGAAGGATATTGTAAAATTTCCATTCCCACCCCACTCTGGGGCCAGCCAGAGGCGGTATTTGCCGGTTCTCTGAATTGCTCAAAATTTCCGTTACCTCCAGAACCTGTCAGAACCTGATGAATTTCACCTCTTCCCCATTGCTGTCATTAAGCAAGGATTGCAGATTGTTAAATGAGTGTGGCAGGGCCAAGGATGGCTGGATGAGGGAAGGTGTGAAGGCATCTGCTGTGGGCAGGGAGGTGCGGCCTTTGTTTTATTGATCTTCTTACATTATTGCTGTTAGCTGCCGAGAGTTGTGTAACAAGACAGGCAGTCATATACATCTTATAAATAAATATTTTTTTTACAACCTAGACTGGCTGCCCTAAGTTAATTAGCATGTGTTGAAAGGGAAAACTCTATTTCAGCCAGGGTTCATAAATATATTACCTAATGTAACCCTATCCCTACCTAAAGTACAATAACAGCAGAATATCAGCTACTGAGAAGGTTTAGAGAAAAAAAGAAGATGGGGTTTAGAAGATGACAAATTCTTAATTTGTCATCTTCTAAATTGCCCAAGGCCTGGTGCATTTCGTTGTGTATTACTACTATTTAACATAGTGACTTTTTAGGCCAATTTATTATATTTACCTCAGTTAGATTATGAGCTGTTTGGTGAAATAATAAATATATTTGACACACCTCGTGCGCACTATTTATTACTGTAATGGGAGGGGAAGTTGGATAGAACAATGGAAATGCTGATTTGAATTAAACTTTACCATTATATCAAATGTGCAAGTCCTAAACACAAACTCTATTTTTGCTCCTGACCCTAATAATTAGCCTGTTGTTATTATAGTGCCTACAATCATTATGTTAATGAAAAAAGGGAAGGAGGGAAAACTTCAATCAGGAATAATGCACCTGTTTTGCATGAACATTTATGCCAGAATAAGGGTATATCTTTATACAGGTATGCAGTCCTCAAGTTACGAATATAATGGGAGTCTGCTAATTACATTCGTAACCCGAGGACTCATTGGAGTGAATCACAAAAGGGAACTCCCAACTTTCTCCTGCGGAGGTCATTAAATGCACAAAGTACAGGGGTGGGTTTCACTTACCTTTAACACTGGTTCACCTCGCGTGTGCATGCTTGCTTTGCGTGCGCTGTCTGTGCATGCGCATGCACCAAGCCTTCTGCGCATGCGCTTTACTCACTCACATGGCTTCCACACATGCGGCCGGCCTCGAAAACGTGCCTAAATAGCATGACTTGGAGCCGGGGCGGAGGGGTGGATGGGCGGGCCCACCCGCGATCGCCGCTACCAGTTCGCCTGAACTGGTGCAAACCGGCTGAATACCACCTCTGACGAGGTATCTCAGGGTGGGGAAGACCATGAGGGGGCCAATGATGTAACAGGCCACCCAAGGTCTCCTCTAACCTACTGAGATACCTCATGCTCCCCACAATTGCTTCTCCCCCACATCCTACTGCGCTAGGTCTCACTTACTTGTGAAGATCTAGCGAGTTGTCTCTTCTCTGCCGCAATTTCTTTACCTGCTCCTGGTGCTCCAAAAGTGGAGCAGTGAGAGCAGAGGGAGAGCAAGACAAGGGTGCCCCGGTTGGCTTGCAATCTCCCTCTAGGCTCTGATCATCTTTGCAAAAAGTCCTTACTTCAGCACAAGGGCTTTTTGCAAAGATGACCGGAGCCTTGAAGGAGATTGATCCATTTTCTGTGGCAAGGGCTTTTTGCAAAGACTACCGGAGTGTACAGGGGTACAATCTCCCTGCAGGCTTTGACAAAGAAATGGCAAACGGAAGGAAGGCCTGAAGCACTAAAACCTTCCCTCCATTTGCAAAGTCTTTTGTGCAGATCTCATCCAAGCCTCAATTTGCAGACAACAGAGTCCTAAAGTAGTGTGAGATCACGTGAGATCAGTAGCATGAGATCTTGCGCTACTGATCTCACAGTATTTTAGGTGGGTTTCAGCAGGTTTTGACCAGTTCTGGAGAACCGGTAGCAGAAATTTTGAGTAGTTCGGAGAACTGTAGTAAAAATTCTGACTGGCCCCGCCCCCATCTATTCTCTGCCTCCCAAGTCCCAGCTGATTGGGAGGAAATGGGGATTTTGCAGTATCCTTCCCCTGCCACGCCCAAGCCACGTCCACCAAGCCACATCCACAGAACTGGTAGTAAAAAATTTTGAAACCCACCACTGCTTTAGACCCGTCTCTGCGAATGCGCTGAAGACCTGAAGCAACAAAGCAGGCAAAGAAACCGCACCAGAGAGGAGACAGCTCAATAGTTCCTGGCAAGGTAAGTGAGTCTCCACAGACACTGGGCCAGTTGTGGGGGGGAATAGGCAGGCCAAATGTTGCAGTGTCTCTGAGGTCATTCGTAAGGGTGAACGACTGCTGTTGTGCAGCAGCATCTGTAACTTTGGGATTGTGTAGTAAGTACTTTGGGGGGGTTGTTATGTCATAACATCAAACGATCACTAAGTGAACCATCGCAACTGGAGGATTACCTGTATTTCTACTGTTTTATTTAATTGTTGTAGCCTGCCCAGAATTGCTTTCTGTGAATTGAGTAGATAGATAGATAGATAGATAGATAGATAGATAGATAGATAGATAG
>WNWU01000003.1:43969313-43987256 GCA_012654045.1 Ptyas mucosa | reverse complement strand
TAGATAGATAGATAGATAGATAGATAGATAGATAGATAGATAGATAGATAGACAGATAGACAGACAGACAGACAGACAGACAGACACAAACAAACAAACAAACAAACAAACAAATAACAAATCTTGCTTGGTTGCCTCCTCTACCTCCAAACAACTCGATTTATCTTCCGAAGAAAAATATTAGGATCACTGACAAACAATACTATATGAAGAAAAGTTTGTTATTTTGGGACTATGCCAAGGGAAAACTCTCTAGATCAAAAATGCTGAGAAAAGCCTTCTTCTTAATTAAATTCCCTTTTTACTCATTTTTATCAGCGAGATTATGGAACCTCCTCAAACTTGGTCCTTATCGTTTGTTTTCTCAGACAAACTCTGAGAAGTTCAAGTAGGTCAGCATGACACTAGCAGGAGTTAAGATAACACTTCAAGGAAAGCAGATGGAAAGGTAGCATGCATCTTAAATTGTTGTTGGGAGTATCTCTACAGACATTGCAGTTAAGACTGCAATTATATCTACAGTACATTTTATTCAGTTACCTAAGTAAACAAGCAGAGCATTTAATTGACCATCTGGTATTACGCAGTGCACACCTGGGTCAAGTTCTATCATTGAGATATTGGGAGCTTGCCAAATAATTTTGTTAATTATTTTAAAATTCTGTGGTGAATCAGATAAATCAGACACCAAAAAGCCTTGAGCAGACCTCTGGGGGGGAAGTTACCTTCAGGAGAATCAGAGTAAGCCAATAATTAGAAATAACTTGAGTTCTATGACATTTGATAAAAAATATAAATTTAGGTTAGAACGTTTATTTATCCATGCAACTGTATGAAATAGAGAAAGCTGACAAGGCTCATATCCACCCACACTGTGTCCCAATAGCCCTCAGGGAACAGGAAGTTGCTCCAGACTGCTTGGAAGCAATTTGTATTAAGACACCATTTCACTTTGGTTGCGCGCCCACAGAACCTGTTTCTTAGACTAGTGAAAGAGTATTTGGAAAATGTCCTAAAGGAAAAATAGACAGCTGGTATGTCTAGCCGGTAAGAATTGGAACTACCGATAGTTTTCTGAGCCTTTTTAGCCATTATCTTTGGGGTTTTGTTTTTTTTTACAAAGATGAGATATCTGTGCTTCTTTATCAGCCATGTAACATTGGAGCTAATAATCAGGAGAAGTTATATAGTCCTTAATCTACGACCACAATTGTGACTGGAACTTCCATTCACTAAACATTTGTTAAGTGAGTTGCACCAGACTTTTTTGGCCTTTTTTTTTTTGCCAAGCAAACCATCAGGGTTGTTAAGTGAATTCAACTTTTTCCCCTGACTTTGCTTGCTAGAAGCCCCCTGGAAAGATCGTGCATGGCAATCATGTGACTCTGGGACATTGAAACCATTGTAAATACATGCCAGTTGCCATATGCCCAAATTTTGATCATGTGACCATGGGGATTCTATATTGGTTATAAGGACTGGTTGTAAATAACTTTTTCCAGCGCTTTAATAATATTGGGTGTTCATTAAACAAATAGTAAGTGAAGGGCTTCCTCTATCATAAGATTCTTTACAAAAATTAAATGATAGCTTTTGTTTGAAAATGTGCCCCTCACCCCAAAAAACAGAGAAAGGTAATATGGGATAGTAAAGAGCATTCTGGAAAGCTGGCAGGAGGGTCTAGATAACCTTGCACTAGAGGAGAATAGAGATGGTTTGGAAGAAGGTAGGGATATAAAAATAATTGCCCAGAAAGACAGTCAGGAGAAAATTTAAGACTATCCTGCCTTGAATCTCTTTGTTATAAAAAGGAAAGAAAGAGAAGCTCTGGCTATCAACATTTGGTTATTGTACCAGTGGTGAAATCCAAATTTTTTTACTACTGGTTCTGTGGCGTGGCTTGGTGGGCATGGCAGGGGAAGGATACTGCAAAATCTCCATTCCCACCCCACTCCAGGGGAATGATACTGCAAAATCTCCATTCCCACCCCACTCCCGGGGGAAGGATATTGCAAAACCTCCATTCCCACCCCACACTGGGGCCAGCCAGATGTGGTATTTGCCAGTTCTCCGAACTACTCAAAATTTCCACTACCGGTTCTCCAGAACCTGTCAGAACCTGTTGGATTTCACACCTGATTGTACCCTATAAAAATAGAGTTCCTATTGTGTATGTTTCCTGATCTGGCCTAACTCAAAGGCTGATTCTTGTTATCTAGTGTGCTTTATGACTAAACATGCCTACTACAGAAGCCATTTTATGACATCATCAGCAACATGCCTCCCTCCCTCCCTCCATCTTGGTTATTAGCTCCAGAGTTTGAGAAGGTTCCATAATCTTGCTGGTAAAAATGAGTAAAAAAAAGAGGGGGGGGGGTTTGATTAAGAAGTAGTCTTTTCTCAGCATTTTTAATCCAGAGAGTTTTCACTTGGCATAGCCCCAGAGTGGACCAACATTTCTTCATATAGTATAGAGCTTGTCAGTGATCCTAATATTTTTCTTTGCAAGTGAAGCTGATACCAGTGCCATCTTTAGTTGTTTTCCACCTATTTGTTCTCATTCAACATGTCTCACAGAGCTTGGCCCTTCAGGAGATTCTCATCTCCTTCATCAACTACCTGGTGAAGTGGCTGCTAGTATTAGATGACAGCTGAAATAACAGAAGGTGTTATTTCAGATAATCCCGTTGGCATTCTGCAGCCCACATTCACATGGTAATTCTTTTTAGGTGGATCAGACCAAATAACAGTCTAGTTTAACAATCTACGGTATCTATCGCCTCAGAAATGAAGATAGCATATAGCCTTATGCTTCATGAATTTGTCTGACTTTCTTTCAATGTCAACTTGCTGGTTATCACTAGCTTGTGGAATCTAATTCCATAACATTGCGTTGTGTTGCTTTCATGTGTCCTGATTCTTGGACCATTCGGCCTCATTCTTCATCTTTCTTTTGTAAGTGTTCCTCTTCTCTCCTTCTTGCATAATGTTATAAACCTCTATTACAGTCAATCCCTATGATCTTTTTGCTCAAAATAAACTTTTCCAAATCTTATACAGGTAGTCCTCGACTTACAACTGTTTGTTTAGCGACCGTTCAGAGTTACAGCAGCACTGAAAAATGTGACTTATTACCGTTTTTCATAGTTATGACCAGAGGTGAAATCCAGCAGGTTCTGACAGGTTCTGGAGAACCGGTAGCAGAAATTTTGAGCAATTCAGAGAACCGGCAAATACCACCTTTGGCTGGCCCCAGAGTGGGGTGGGAATGGAGATTTTGCAATATCCTTCCCCTGCCATGCCCACCAAGCCACACCATGCCCATCAAGCCATGCCCACAGAACCAGTAGTAAAAAAATTGGGATTTCACCACTGGTTATGACCTTTGAAGCATCCCCATGTGATCAAAATTCAGAATCTTGGCAACTGGTTCATATGATCTTTGCTGTGTCCCAGGATCATGTGATCACCTTTTGCGACCTTCTAACAAGCAAAATCAATGAGGAAGCCAGGTTCCCTTAACAACCAGGTTACTAACTTATCAACTGCAGTGATTCACTTAACAACTGTGGCAAGAAAAGTCGTAAAATGGGGCAAAAGTCACTTAACAAATGTCTCACTTAACAGAAATTATGGGCTCAATTGTGGTCGTAAGTCAAGGTTTACCTATACCTACTTGCTGGAGGGAGTAGAGGTCGTCTCATTCAGCTTGCTTCCTGCCACATCTTTTATATTCTCTTTTAAATATAATAATTGGAACTATGCATAGCATTCCATGCAAGTTCAAACTATAGAAGGAGAGTTTCTCATCTCAAAAATGGCTGCATCTGGGGGGGGGGGGAACTCTACATTTTCATATCTGTCACTATGTGGAACTTCTTCGTCTGAATGTCAGCTAATACCATCCAAAATCTAGCATCCAATAGAGCAGCCCACTCCAGGAGGCTGGATGACCAAGTTTTCAGATCAGATGAAGGATTTATTTATTTTTTTGCTCCATAGATGGATTGATCTCAGATTGCATTTTAGTCTTTATGTGATGATTTTCAAACGTTGCTGATGTTTGGGTATAATGGAGATTTTTTAAAAAAATGTCTATTGGGCAGGTCAAAAGTTTTTATATCTGGGCAGATTCTGATCAAAGATGAAACTCTATCTAAGAAAGACTTTAGAATGAAAATGATCATAGGATTGTTCACGGTGCCCGCAATAGTGTTTCCTCAATACATAGATGAGTAGGTAGAGAACCGCTAAATCAGGGGTATCAAACTGGATTTCTTCGAGAGCTGGCGGGGGTGAGGGGGCGGGGAGCGGGGGGGGGAGAGATGGGACGGAAGCCTCCTGCAGCACTCTGCTGGCCAAAACGGGGCATGTGGAGGCCCCTGTGGGCCCCGTATTTGGCCTCCACAGCCTCCAGCAGCACTCTGCTGGCCAAAAATGGCCCACATGGAAGCCGCATGCGCCCTCCTCATGGCCCATTTTGGCCGGCAGAGTCCCTGCGGGCTGGTCCTTTGATATTTCCAGGCCGTCCCCACAGGCCAGATTTAAGCACCCCGCGGGCCGGATCTGGTCTGCAGGCCTTGAGTTTACATCCCTGAGCTAAATGGAGACAGCCTTGCCAGTGTCTTACATAACTATGTTTGAAAAGTAAAAAAAGATTGTTCAATAAAGGAGAGATGAAAAATATTTCCCACAAAAACCTCAAGCCAATATAAATCCAACAAGTAATTTGTATTCTGGGAAAAGCCAGGGGAAGCCACAGTTTGCACAATAACACTCAGCTATAGCTGAAGAAAAGAATTACACTCATCATGAACTCTACATGTTCATTTCCAGTTATATACAACTTCATTCTACAAGGTCTGGCCACATGCACTCACATTGTTTACATGAGTATTACCAGATCTGGGCTGCAAAAATCCAGAAGGCTAAGAGCAATGAATTAACTCTTATCATTAACTCTTATCATTAACACTTGTCAGATGTTACATCTTTTCGATTCTGCTCTATGGAGTAGAGTTGGTCTCTGACAGAAAACCACTTGAAGAAACTAGAAGCATTTGAAATGTGGATTTACAGACGACTGTTATGTATAAGCTGGGTTAACAAAATCACAAATGAGGAGGTGATAAGCTGCCTGGGAAAGCAAAGGGAAATAATGAAAGCCATTAAAAAGAGAAAGTTAGAATATTTTGGACATGTGATGTGACACCCAGAAAAATACTTCATGGCATCCTTCACTTAATCCTCCAGGGAAAGATTGACGACAAACGAGGTCCAGGCAGAAGAAGAACATCATGACTTCAAAACCTAAGGGACTGGTTTGGACAAAACTCAGCAGCACTTTTTCATATGGCTGTTGACAAAAATAGGATTGCCAACATGATCGCCAACGTTTAATGACGTATATGGCACAAGAAGAAGAAAATTAACTCTTCATTGCTGTCTACTGGTCATCTGGATTTTTGCATCTTGGATTTGGTAGCTCTAATATTACATTCTTCCCTTTTCCCTTCATTACACAAATAATCATTGCATCTACTTTCCTTTCTTGATTGGTTAATTCATGTTTTACTTCTCTTGATATTCCGAGCTGTGATTTTTCTATGTGTGATGGCCATAAATACTAACTACTCAGTGTAGCTATGGTCAACTGGGGCTGATAAACAACATTTTTTAGTAAGAAAAGAAAGGAATAGATTATGTAACCAATCTTAGTTATACTTTTATATCTTATGATCTTACTTATGCTATTCTATGGATGCTATTCTATGGAGCTCTAACCTAAAGACTAACTTGCCAGTTGATATACTTTTGCTAAATCCCATCAACTAGTAAGAATATGCAACAGATTGATAAAATAAGGAAATAAATGTTATCCCTCATTTAGTTTTTTAAAACATGGTTTTTGTGTTAGCCATACCTGCTTACTGAAACATGTACCCAATCTAGTTATCCTGACATATGTTGTGCATAACTGATCTATGGGTAAGCCATATTTTCACAGCCTTGTTTCACTAGAGAACTGGGAAATGGGTATTTTCACAGCTTTACTCCACAGAAACACAAATATATGGTTATTATGATTATGGGGGGTGGGAGGAGAGTTTGCCTCTCCTTAAGTGGAAAGGGCTGTGACCTGAGTGCTGGTGAAATGAAACATAGCTGAAACAGAAGGGAGTCAGAGGTTACTAGAATCTGTTCTCTTCCGTAAGAGGAGAGAATTCTGTTGCCATTCATGAACTACATGGTAGCTGGGCATTCTGGCTGCTGCAGCCCTACATACTAAATTGAGATTATTTGTATTAGATCTTTGGTTGGTTTTACAGATAGTCCTCGACTTACAATCACAATTGAGCCCAAAATTTCTGTTGCTCAGCAAGGCAGTTCAGTGAGTTTTGACCCATTTGCCACAATTGTTAAGCGAATCAGTGCAGTTTGTTAAGTGAATCTGGCTTCCTTCATTGACTTTACTTATTGAATGTCGGCTGAGAAGATTTCAAATGACCCCAGGACAATGCAACTGTCATAAAAAAATGCCAGTTGCTAAGCGCCTGAATTTTCATCATGTGACCACAAGGATGCTGCAATGGTCATAAGTGTGAAAAGTAACCAAAAGTCACTTTTTTCAGTGCCATTAACTTCAAATAGTCACTAAACAAATGGTTGTTAAGTCAAGGATTGACTGTATTCATTGGTAGCCTCACATTGCAATGAACAAGGACACCCATTCAATTTCGCAGCTACTAAGATTGTTGGTCATGCAGGTACAAAGATAGCTTGAGAAATGATTGAAGCCTGGGAAACGGGCCCCTTATCAGTTAAAAGGAGTGCTGATTTACCACCAGCTTATCAAGTACTTAGGACAGTGGTGGGATTCAAGTAATTTAACAACCGGTTCTCTGCCCTAATGATTTCTTCCAACAACCAGTTTGCCAAACCGCTCAGAAAGTTAACAACCGGTTCTCCCAAAGTAGTGCGAACTGGCTGAATCCTACCACTGACTTAGGAGATAAGGAAACAACAGCCAATCACCAGCCCTCAACATACCAATCAACCAATAGGAAGGCATCACATAAATACAATTCACAGAATAGCCCAAAGCACATATTCCATGAGAGAGAAGTTCCCTGAAGATGAGACTCCAGCATGTGTCCGAAAGCTCGGAAGAGAAAATCTCTGGTCCTGGTAACCGACCCATATTCGATCTCGCAACTATGTGTATTTTCTAAAAGGGGACCTTCTCAGAACCCATTCCAAACTGCAGTTATCAGGATTCTTTAATAGAAACAGTAAATGTTAAGCTGACATGAAACTAATACATGCTTGTGGTATAGGTATAGTAGGAGCTGATGTGTAGGAGCTGATGAGAATCAAACTCATCTTTATTACACAGTGAAAATAATGCATCAAAAAGGCCTAACGTGACCTAAGACCCACTGTGCTCTCCTCTAGAAGAAACCACCTCCGAAAAGATAAATCCTTCATTCTTTTACTATTGACTGAAAGACCAAACATCTTCCTGAACAGGCATCTTTATGCCCTTGTAGGACCTGTTCTTGCTTCTTTGCTTTTCCTTCTGCCTCTGGAGATCTTTTATCAGAACTCACAGGACATTTCTCCTGCATAAGGCTCTGAGCATCCCTAAGCATTTCAGCTTGGCTTTTGTAGACACTTGATAGTAGATCTTACTACTTGAACCGGAATTAATCTACATTAGAAACTTTGCTTTAAAACAGCAAGGTAATCTTTTGACTTACAACCACAACTGGGATCAGAATTTCAGTCACTAAGAAATGCGGCCATAAAGCAAGACATCATTGACTATATCACTTAATGACTGCAATCTCGACAGTCCCTGTTGCCATTGTTAAGCGAATCTTACGAGTCGTAAGCTGAGGAGCCACCCCCATTCAAGCCAATCAGGATTTGGTTCCCCCCCCCCCCCCCCGGCCCTGAGCCTCAGTAAAATAAGGAACTGCCTCCACTCCTTCCATCCATTTAATCTTTTCCCATTTCTGTCTTTTTGGCTGCCCTGCACCCTGCCTTGGGGGGTGGTGGTGGCATGCAGCCCCAGAACTGCCCAGTTGTTTGTCACACTATGAGAAGCCACAGCCAGCCCAACCTAGTCACAGTCAGCCTAGCCACCCTACATTCCCCTGCATGCATTTCCCGATCTACACAGTACCTATTAAGTACCCTTAAGCACTCTTCCTGACCTTCTCCTTGAAATTCTGCTCTGGTCTGAAATGTTTCAATACCTAATAAAAAGGGGAAGAATTTGTCTTCGCTGTTATTAGGCTTAGCAATTCAAATTTTCCCCACTAATGTAAGAGCCTGAATCAATTAAGTAGCTGTCAGTAGCAATTCATTTGATTTTTAACATTTATACATTCCATAAATACTGTACTTTATTTAACCCAGTCTCCCCCAACCTACAGCACTCAGCTGTAGCAAGCAGTCACCAAGATTGCTATTGTTCGGTGCAGCTGGAGGGCCCCTAATTGGGAAAGACTACTATAAATCAGTAATAATGAAATATGACAATTTCCACAATTCCTTGCATTGGCCATGCTGGCCCGAGCTAGTGGGAGTTTAAATTCAAAATAGCTGGTAAGTGTAAGGTTTCCTAGGTCTATTCCAGGGGTGTCAAACTCAAGGCCAGGGGCCAGATCCAGCCCGCGGGGTCACCCTGAAAACAGTGAAGGACCAGCCCGCAGTGCCTCTACCAGTGAAAACGGAGCTCGGGAGGCCGTTGCAGAAAAAACGGAGCTTGGGAGCCCATTTTCTCTGGCAGAACATTCAGGCTGCCACAGGCGCCCCTGACACGAATGACATCGAGCTGGCCATGCCCCCCCTGGCTACAACCACCCCCCCCCCCCCCCCAGGTCAAACACAATCCTGATCCGGCCCTTAATGAAATTGAGTTCAACACCGCTGCTCTATTCCAATCAAACTGTTTTAATAGTACAAAATGGCATTGCTGGGTCTGGTCTGGTCATTAGCTCAGAGATTTCTGATTTTTCTGGAAGGGAGGAAGGTTGCTTTAATTTTTCCTTCTCTTCTTGATGAAATCTCCTCCTCAGTTTGTCTCAGTTTGACATTCTTAACAAGGCTTATTCAGCAAAAGGCTCATGATAATCAGAGAAGAGAGGAAGATTTATGTTTACAAAGGGCTGCAATCAAGGCCTCTATGAATCCTGTGAAGCAAAGCTTATCTTCATGCTGCAAATTTGGTATTTTCAAGAGTCTCTCTAGATGCAGATCAGAATCAAATCAAGGTGAAGGCAAAGCAGATGTTAACTATTTCATTCTTTCGTCACAACTTTGCTGCATTATACTTGGTGTCTGAAACACTGTGATTTTGGACAATGCAAAATAGTGGGGAGTAAGTCAAATGTATATACCTATAACAATGATCTTGCTGTTTTAGAATAATATCTGGATTGAGCCAGATATTAATGGATTAATGGTTCTTTAGCAGGATTATTACAATAGCCGCAAGCAAGAAAGATGTACTAAATGGATACTAAATTGTCATTGGGTAAAGCTGTTCTTTTTTTCTTTTTTCTTTTTTTTGTTATTCTATCAACAAAGAGACACTGTATGCATTTTTATCTTTGGCTCTAATACTAACCTGTTGCAACCTGAGTACAAGCAAGATCAAGTCAGGTTAGAACATAGAATTCTACCTGGATATTTTGACCTGGAGGCAAGAAATAGAAATTTTAAAAATCCTGGAAGAAAGCAATTGCAAAATATTTTGATACAGCTGCTGAAAGGGCTCTATTGATGATTTTACGTAAACATTAGGAGTTGACTCAACTTGATTGAGCCTTTATCTTGTTGGAAGAAATATCCATCTGGTTCAGTTCCAAGTAGAGAGAGAGAGGCAGTGGAAACATGGAGGCTGATTGGAAAGATGGTTTATTGATGGACAGGACCACATGGGCTTGAGGTCCTGGGCAGCTGATTACATGGAGTAGTGAGTGAGTGGTATGTATATCCTCTCTTGGGCCTTGCCCTTGAGCTTCCTGTTCCTGTGCATGAAATGTATTCTATTAGTTATCAGACACCCAGGGGGCTATGCAGGGGTCATAGCTAACTTTTTAGGTTGTCTGAATTAAGTTTGATTGAAGCCTGGGCTCTCTGAGATGATGTAATGAGGAGGCTTGTGTCCTGAAAGGGTGTTGGGCCATTCCTATTGTGTCTTAATGGCTTTCCTGGTTTGGATCTTGAGTGAGGGCTGATCCTACCATTCTACCTAATTCTGCCTTTGTTCAAAATATCCTGTCTTGAATGGATTACCAAATCTGCATTTCTAAAAACAGGCCTCAACTTAGTATCTGCTTGGGGGCAGGGAACTGTGGCTCTGAGTTTCTGTCTCCTTTAAAATTTTCTATTTCTCTTTTAGGGGCAAATATAATATTCTGCCTTTTTAAATATTTCTCAAAGTATTTCATTCTTCTAGGAGAGGGGTGAGTGCTAACTTTCTATAATGTTACTAAACTATGTTGAATGGCTTAATAACAAATAGGAGAAATGTTAACAAAATAGGATTTGCCAGCAATCCTATTACAAACTCCCTTGCTCATTAAAATCAGAATTCAATTAGAAGAGGCTCAGCACAGGTAAGGATTTCCCCAAAAGAACTGAGATCCATTGTAAATCATCCCCAAAAGATGCTTTCAACAACATGTCTCCTTATCTCTTTGCACATTGACCAGATTTGTGAGATTGCTACAACTGATAATGTTCTGACATAGCAAGGAAATTTTTGAATTGCAAAGTACTGGATTGGTCCTTCTCTGTAACAATGTGTGCACTCATACAGGACATGCTGTCCTTTGAGAGATTTGGGCTTAAGGGCCAGTGAAATTTATGCATAAGCACACAAGAAGGGGGGATGAGGCCAAGTATAGTGATCATGCCTCTTCCATTTAAATTGAAAGAATGGAGTGGGGAAAGCAGCAGCAGAGAAAGCTTTTCACCAATCTGCATTGTTTAGACAGAGGGCAGAGATAATATCTTTTTCTTACCATAGAAGGCTATTCTTGGCCATGCAAGAAAACTGCGTGATTTTTTTTTGGTTGCTGGCCCAGTCCGTCTAACCGATAAATTGCATCTGCATAAATTAAATAACTTGATCTTAAGTGCCATCTGTCTGTCTGTCTATTTTATTGACTGCCCATCTTATCACAGGTTAACTCTGCAATCACCTACAAGTTGATTACAGAGTAATCCAAGAGAGACTCTAGATACTGCCTGATATCCAAAACTGCCAGGACTTTAGTTCGATGTTTTTAACTGACATAGATCATTAGCCTCTATGAACATATCTTTTAAATCCTAGATATGCTCTTAACAATAACTAAATGGATATACTTTGGTAATTAACTAGCACCGACAAAATGTAGTCAAATTGTTGGAAGAAATGTCCACTTGGGTTCAGTTCCAAGTGGGGAAAAAGACACTGGAAACATGGAGACTGCTTGGAAAGATGGTTTTTAATGGTGGACAGGATCATATGCCTTGATGATGTTGGCTAAAGAAAAAAAGGGAAGAGATGCTGAGAGTGCCTGGATTTTATGCCCTCTCTGGGCTTTTGAATTTCAGCTTGTATTCTGATTGGTTGTCAGACTCCTATGGGGCCATGCGGGGCAACTCTGTAGGCTGTGTTTTTAAGTCCCAAGCTTGGCTGAGCCTTGCTGGGTGATGTAATCTTCCCAGGTGCCATGTGGTGAGATGGGTAGAGGGCTAATCCTATCATGTTTTGAGGGCCATGTCTTAATCCCATCACCCTGGAGCTGAAGGTCTTTTGTGTTGTACATAAGATGGCTTTTGTCTTTCTGAGGCTATTAAAAAAGGTGGGGGCCGCTTTCCAAGAGCATATTTCTCCTTTTCTAAACCAGGAAGGTATAATATTCTGCTTTTTAAATATTTCTTAGTAGAATTCATTTTTCTAGGAGAGGGATGGGTGCTAACTTCCTACAAAACTTAAATGGTTGCCAGATCCGGATGAATTTTTGCTGACCCATTTAAATTCCCTTCAATTAATAACTATCATAACTGAGAATGGAAATTCTCAGGATGTTACAAATGGTTATGATAAACTCTCTTTTCTAATTAAAAGTTTACGGCTTTGAAGGATCTAATATTTATAATCCCAAAAACAAACAAGAAAACGAAATGTGTAGGTAATAAACCCTACAAGCGTGTCTCTTCTATTTAGAAAGCAGTTAAGAGAAACCTATATTTCATATCATTTATACAATCCCCCTAATCTTCCACTTAGTTGTTTTCAATTTTAAAAATGTTTATAAGAATTTGATAACATTGAAAATATCAAAAAAGTAAGGACACCTGGTACGAATTACTTGATGCCTCTTTGAATAACCATTCCTGCTGTGAACTATTCCAACAGTTATTTGCAACACCATTTCCAAACTCTTATTTTTTTCGAGAAGACTTTTGATACCAACCACAAAGATTTTAATACTACAAATTCTCTCCTTTGAGTTCTTCTAACTGAAACTGATATCTGTTTCTTTGTTCAACATTTTAGGATTAGGGAAAACTCTTGGGTGTTCCCTCTATATTTCCCTTGATTTTACCAGGCAAATTCTGATCTATGAGTACTTTGACTTGCCATACTATTTACAGTTGTTACCAACTCAGGGATAGAGGAATGCCTCCAGGCTGGAACTGAGCTATGATATGCCCAATCTACGGAAAAGGGTTTCCAATGAATGCTGCAAACTGTAGACTATAAATTTACTGTTTAATATAGGAAACTGTGAACAGATTTCTAAATAATAAATTAACATCATTTCTGGAAAAAAGATCATTAGTCACAAACTGCCTTCAGGAAATGACACTCCACTCTGGATCTCTGTCTGGCTATCTCACATTGCAGAAAAATATTCCAGTCTTCCAGTAGAGGAACTGCTACCTTTATGGGCCTGAGGGCTATATTTGACTTCCCCTAAATCCAAAGTCTGGCAAAAGCTCAACAAAATGCTATTGACAAGAGATTAGTCCTTCTAATCTCTGCACAAAGACAGAGCTCTGTACAAAAATAGTTAATTGCAAATAATATGTTGTAATGATGGTGATCTTAGAAACATTATCCCTATGAATGAAGATGCATGTCAGGGCTGCATTTTCACCTCACTGCTATTTAACATCTATCTTAATGAACTGCCAGCATTTGTAAACTGCATCAAAAGCCACTTCCCTTCCCTTGATTGTAGAAGACCATGCTTGATGCTGCATGCTGGTAATATATTGTAGGAAGTTAGCACCCACCCTTCTCCTAGGAAAATGAAATACTCTAAGAAACATATAAAAAGGTAGAATGTTATATTTTCCCTAAAGGAGAAACATGTTTCTAAAGACAAACTCAGAGCCTTAGTTTCCTGCCCCCCAGATATTTTGGTGCCAACCTATCTACAAGATAAAGGCTGGGGACTTTCGGTTTGGCGTCGCGGTGAGACAGTCGGGGAAATAACAGATTCTGATGAGCCCTGCGAAAACCTGAACTGACGAACTGCTGCCGATGGGTTTTTGGACCAGAACCATCCTGCAGGGACAGGGAAGAAAGATAGGCACCTCAGAAGACCAAGAGGAACAGGTAAGTTCCTCGAAGGTCAGAGGAAACTCTCTATGACTCGGCGGCGGGGGGACAGCAGCCATTGGGGCTGCTACAAAGCTGGGGCAACCAGATCAAGCATTGAGCAGGAGGGATGAATGGAACGGAGTTTTTGGAAGCTGGGTGAGTGACAGCCAACCCATGGCTTGAAACAACAATAAGGAAAACGTTTTTTTAACTTTAAGACCCCAAGTGAAGAAACAGCGGCTAATGAGCGGCGGGGGTGGGGAGAAAAGAAGATTCTGAAGCGCAACCTTAAAGGGATAAAAACCGATGGAAAATTGAATTTTGAATAAAATTATTTGGATACTTTAAATAACTAGAGAAATTGCCCCAAGATTGGTTAAAGGATCGGAAATAAATAAATAGATCCTTTCTTTTTCGAACATTAAGAAAAACAAAGAGAATGGACAATACGTTTTAAAACAGAAAGAAGGAAAAAAGAAGTGAGAAGAGCTGTTTAAATTTGGACTGGACTATAAAATTGTTTTGATATTTTTAAATAGATAAAAATAAATATATATTTTATTTAAAAATAAATAGATAAGCTAAATAAGATTGTTGATGTAGATTGAAATAAAATGGATACTTGTTTGACATTTGGTAATTGTGGATTGCAGAGAGACACCTTCAGGAGTAAAAAGGAATAATTGCAACTTGGTCTTTGTTTTGGAAAAGTGTGAACTTTACAGATAAGAACCGTGAGAACTTTTGGGGGAGGATTTCTTTGTCTACAAGCGGCTTGACTTTGAGGGGAAAAAAGTAAAGGGGGAATACAATGGAACTTTTATAATCGGAACAATACTAACTTAAAAAGAATAAAATGGTGCTGGAAATTAGAGAAAGAATTAAATTGATGTACCTGCCATGGAAAATGGAAATAAGAGAAATAATTATAATGTTGTATGAAGGACTAAAATTTGAGGACAGAAAAGCTGAAACGGAGCACACGCAAGCAGACAGGAAAATGAAGACGGAGAAGCAAGATACAGAGATTGAAAATGAAGAAGATAAAGACAATATGATTAAATATGAAGAAGTTACTGAATATGTGGATAGTAATAATAAAAAGGAGGTTTTTGGAGATTACATTGGGATTCACAATGAAAAAAAATAAAGATGATTATGCTGGGATTAACAGTAAAAATAAGATGATTATGCTGGGATTGACAGTAAAAATAAAGATGATTATGCTGGGATTGACAGTAAAAATAAAGATGATTACACTAGGATTAACAGTGGAATGATAAAAGAAAAAGGTTGAAAAATACTAGGGAATATAGAGTTAAATAGAAGAGTTCAGGACTTTGATTTAATGATTATACTGAGATTAATAATGGTAAAATAAGAGGAAAAGAAAGAGAGGGGAAACAATGGGATAGATAGGGCAAAATAGGGAAGAGAGAAATGAAGATAGAAATGAGAAATATGTTACAGATACTTAGAATTGAAATATAGATGGAAGCAAAAATAAATGAAAATTAGATTATGTAAAGAAAATGTATCTGGACATAAGGAATTAATTTTTATTGAGAAGCTGGATGATATTATTTGAGAAAATTGATGGCTATAATAATTGGGATATTGTTTAAATACCTATAACAATTGTAATAATTTGAATATTTTTAATAATACATTCATTTAAGCAAAAAGAAAAGAAAATTGAAATGATATAGGATTATGTTTTACTAAATAAGACTCATGTAACTGGTTTTTATATAAATGGTATTGTTAAATAAGACAGAATCTAGGGAAATAATTGTTTGAGTTTGAGTTTCAGTTTATTTAGATTTATACATCGCCCTACTCCCAAAAGACTCAGGGTGGTGAACAGCCATAGATAAAACAGATACAATATAAAAATTAAAAAAAACAATTTAAAAACATATTAAATAAATTTGGCCCATACTAATTAAAACACCCCTGTTTTTAAAAAAACAAATTAAAAGTAAAATTAAACAATTAAAGAAGAGTTAGGCCAGCCCCGCTTGTTGGAATAAAAAAGTCTTGAGGGCACGGTGGAAAGTGCGTAAATCCGGGATCCTCCATATCTCCAGGGGGAGCTTGTTCCAAAGGGCAGGTGCCCCCACAGAGAAGGCTCTTCCCTTCGGGGCCGCCAGTCAACACTGTTTGGCCGACAGCACCCTGAGGATCTCCTCTCTGTGGGAGCATACTGGCCGGTGAGAGGCCACCGGTGGCAGAAGGCGGTCTCGTAAGTACCCACGTCCTTACGACCCAACCCAATTATGGATTGTATATGTTGTGTTATTTGAACTAAGAACTTTGTTTAAATATCAAATTGGTATATTTTCAAGATTAGAGATAAGATTTAAATTTGAGGAAGTAATAATTAAATAAAGATTTAATGAATATTATATGAAGTAATAATAAAATGTAAGGAAGTTTTAGAAATGGAAATATGGTTTAGAAATATAAACATGTTTCAATTGTATTGTCAATAGTGAGTATTTAGGGTAAGAATTGTGAAATGTATTATGAGGTATTAATTGAATTAAGACTTAAGATGGATTAATAGAAGGGTAATTGCTTTGATCAATATGAGTTAGTTTTTTATAAGATGGTAATAGTTGAGATTTGTGATAAGTATTATCGCAAAAATAGAATATAAAAAATGTTAAAGTTGAGCAAAAGTTGAACAAATTTATGACCGGATCAATGCTCTGTCCCGAAAAGATGTATTGTATGTCTATTTCTGCGTATATATATATTAAAAAAAGACAAAGGCTGGGCCAGCTTATCTACAACACAAAAGACATGTCCCTCAGGACATGATAGGATTAGCCCTCACACAAGATCCAAACCTTGGATCTAAGAGCCTTGGATAGTACAGTGGTCTAAAGCCCTGTTATTAACATCAGCTGCCTGCAATTATTGCAGGTTCGAATCTCACCAAGGCTCAAGGTTGACTCAGCCTTCCATCCTTTCTAAGGTAGGTGAAATGAGGACCCAGATTGTGGGGGCAATAAGCTGACTTTGTATAAATATACAAAAGTATGAAGGCTATTGCTTAGCGCATTGTAAGCCGCCCTGAGTCTCCGGAGAAGGGCGGCATATAAATCAAATTAAAAAAAAAAAAACAGGACAAAGCCATTAAGCCATAATAGGAATTGCCCAAAGCCCCTTCATTACATCATCACCCAGCAAGATTCAACCAGGCCTGGGAGTCTGACAACCAATCAGAGTACATTCCTTACACAAGAACAGGAAGCTCCAAGGCGGGGCCCAAGAAAGGGTATAAATCTCTCTCACTCTCTCATCCATGTGCTCTTTTTGCCCAGGACCTCAAACTATGTGGTCCTGTCCACCATTAAACCGTCTTTCCAAGCAGACTCCATGTTTCCAGTGTCTTTCTTCCCACTTGGAACTGAACCCAGATGGACATTTCTTCCAACAATATAGTTTTACCCTCTCATTCAAGACTGAGACGCAAATGCCTTCTAAGCCTTTACTGATTATGGGAAGCAAAATTCCCTTGAAATATATTGGGACAAATCTAAAATCCTGATTTTCAAGAGGAAACCTAAGTGTCTGTCTGTCTTACATTTTATATGGCTGGCCATTTTACACAAGGGACATTCGGGCACAGTACCACAATCAATAAAAACAACAAATATATAAAAACAGTCATTATAAAATCAATTATTACAAATGAAACTTTACTATAACCAAGCAGGCTTTAGGCATCTTGGCTTCTTCTTTCACCAATTCTCTCTTCCGGTCAACTTACTATTGTCCTAAAGTAAGAAGCCACATTTCTGCACTTCTGCATTTCTTCTGTTCAAAGATAGATACTACATTCCAATTGCAATTCAAACGTCTAATGCTAAGCTCATACCTCCTATCCTGGGTTTCTCTGTAGATAAATATAATATCTCAAGGACTCTGTAGCATTCAGTTGTGTTTTTTTTTTAAACAAAACATCTTAGCACTGCACAGCTGTGTCCCAAATGATATCGCCCTTTTAAAGACAGGACAAAGGCCAATGAAAGTCAGGGCATATCGAGCTGCAATTATTCTTTCAAGGACTAACAGTCCCTGCTGGTAATTGTGCAAAAGCAGAAGGACAGTGTAAAACAAAAGCATTATAATATTCACATACAGATTTACAAGCCTTCCCACATTTGCACTTATAAACTTATTAAACTTATGTTAAACGATTTAACATAAATTATGCCCTCTACCTAAAGAGGTCAATTAAAGCTTAATATAAAACCAAGAAACAGAGAATTAAAAAACATGCAGTCAAATGTCAGAGTGATGCTAAATGATCT
>WNWU01000003.1:43780547-43968913 GCA_012654045.1 Ptyas mucosa | reverse complement strand
GGAACTCTGGGAGTTGAAGTCCACCAGTCTTAAAGTGGCCAAGGTTGGAGACCCCTGCTCTGGAAGACCCTTATTTCAGAGGGTATTAAGGTCTGGTTGGATGGCACTGTTTCTTCGAACAAATCTGGAACATGCCAACCTGTCAGATCAAACTGCCAGGGTTGGTATCACAGGAGACAGGTGGCCCCTCAGTAACCAGGCCCTATGCCATGTAGGACTTTATAAGCCATAATCTCGACCTTGAGTCACACCAGAAGAACACTGATAATCAGTGCAGCTCACCAAGCATGGATGTCACATGCCCATTGTTGTCCATGCCTCTGTATTCTGGCTCAGTTGAAGATTCCAAGTGGTCTTCAAGGGCAACCCCATGTAGAGTATGCAGTAGTAATCAAATTGTGAAGTGTCTAGGCCCCTCTTTTTGGAGTACCATAAACTCAACTGTCTTTCCCCTCCTACATGAAACTGCTGGGTCAGATCATTTGCCAGTATGGATTTCGGTATCAACAGTATGATGATGATACACAATTATATTTTGACTCCAAGCAGGCCAAGTGAGGCTGTTATGATCCTTTCCTAATGCCTGGAGGCTCTGCACATTTTGATGAAGAGCAACCATCTCCGATTCAATCCTAGAAGACGGAGTGGCTATGGATGTTAGGGCCACGTAGCTCTGAGGATATTCTACTTGTAACCATGGGCAGGGTAACCTTGGAGGATGTGAGAGAATCACTGTAAAAGCCACTGAAGCCAACACAGAAAGATATTGTAGTTGGTGGAATGAAAGCTGCTGAGAGATCAAGGAAGGAGCGCAGGGATGGGTACATCCACTCTTTCTGGCTCACCACAGATAATCTAGCATGTTCAAGACTGTATTAAATCCACTGTGAAACTAACTGAAATGGGTCCAGAAAATCTGTTCCTCTATGGTTGTCGCAGACTGCCCACCTTCTCAATAACCTTCCATAAAAATGGAAGTTTGGAGACAGGATGATAGTTATCAAAAACCATGGACCCAAGGACAGTCTCTTTAGGAGAAGTTGCACCACCCCCTTCTTCAAAGAGGCTGTCACTACAGGACGAACCCAAATGTAGGTCATCTCCCAGGGCATTTTCCCAATCTTGGAAGGGCCTGCGTTCAGGAAACAAGTGGCTCAACTGATAGCACATAAAACCATGTCTCCCTCCTCAGGAGTCATTGGTGCAAATATATATTGAAGAATAATTTTAGAAAAGAAAAACCCTAAAATTTCTTCTATTCAGGACAAAGACCTTACAACCATAACCTTACAGACTGCAAAAATAAATATTGTTAGTTTATTCTTCAAGCTAAACTAATGGATTTGACAATATTTATTAGATTTATATCTTATCTTTCTTCCACGAACTCAAGGTAATGTACATCATCCTCCATTTTACCTCTTAACAAAAAACCTGTGAGGTCGGTTGGGCTGAGAGTTATGACTGGCCTAAAGTCACTCAGTGTTTCCATGGCTAGGATAGGCTTGTACCTGGGTCTTCGTTATTTTAATCCAGTAATTTAACCACTACACCATACTGATCTCCAGTATGAAAACACAACACCAACAATCTAGACATGAGGAGTAAAATTCTGCCCATATCCTGGATGCCAATTAGGCAAAGGTGTTTTTGTATTACTTATTACTCTGCTTATTTAAATCTATCTGTAGATCTTATCTGTAGATCTACCCATCTAATTTATCTCTTAACTACTAAATTATAAATGTCTACATTATTAATATAACTATTCTCCACCTTGGTTAAACAGATGGTATCAGTAGTGGGTTTCACTTACCTTTGCTACCGGTTCGCAAATGTGAGCACGCGTCACATCTGCGCATTCAGAGACGCCTTTGCACATGCGTAGAGCATCCGTGATGACGTCCAGGTGGGTGGGCGGAACCACCCACCGCCGCTACTGGGTAGAACCGGTAGAAATCCACCACTGGTATCTATTATGATTTGCTGTATGTGGACTGCTTGGTTCAAATTCCACTTTTGTTTTATATTTGTGGGGGAACAAATGCTAGCTGCTTGTCATAATCACCCTGGGTAACTAGGGTTCATAAAGTTCATAGTTTTTTTAAAAAAAATGATTTATATGCTGCTCTTCTCCGAAGACTCAGGGCGGCTTACAATGTGTTAAGCAATAGCCTTCATACTTTTGTATATTTATACAAAGTCAGCTTATTGCCCCCATAATCTGGGTCTTCATTTTACCTATCTTGGATGGAAGGCTGAGTCAACCTTGAGCCTGGTGGGATTTGAACTTGCCGTAATTGCAGGCAGCAGATGTAAGTGGATGTTAATAACTGGATGTTATAACTGGATGTTAATAACTGCCTTAGTCTACTGAGCCACCAGAGCTCTCATAGTAAGGCAGGAACCTCTATTGGGGGGTGGGGGGAGTCAGGAACGACTAGCACATATGTGCGAGGGGAACCTTTACCTTTACCTAGGTTAAAAATCCCCAATAGAGAGTCAACCAAAAGTCCAGAATAGGAGTTATGTGCCACATGTACAATGAATATAAAAAGAGCCAATATTTTGATGGCACTCTTGTGGCTATCGTGACTTTTTTTTTAGTCCCATCCAAATGTACCCCTGCTGCAAAGGTCAGCAAAAGTTGGTTGTTTTGGACTCAATTTTCTTCATACTTTGCTTATAGCAAGTCTAAAATGGTTTGTTAATATGGCTTAACAAGTAAGGCACAATATACTGTAATTCTATGCCGTTTCCCTTGTGCCACAGTAAATCACAATCAATCTCTATTATAGCTTACTCTAGAATGTAGATATATTGTTGGCATGCATATTTAGTATTTAGAAATTATTTTTTGTGTAGACCTCTATAGTCCTGAATTGTACTTAAAACTGCAAATTAGTGAAGTTATCCAAAGCCAGTATAATATCTGGTCTCTAAATATTTTATTTCCTAGAGTTTGCTTCCAAACTCTTTAAAACCAACTTACATAGACGGTTAGTGATTTAAATCAGTGTTTCTCAACCTCAGCACTTTATGTGTAGACTTCAACTTCCAGAATTCCCTAGCAAGCATGTTGGCTGGGGGATTCTGGGAGTTGAAGTCCCTAATTACCTTAAAAGCTAGCTGTTGAATTCTGGGAAGTGAAGTCCGCACATTTTAAAAGATGCGGAGGTTGAGAAACAAGTGATACATATGTAAGCAAGTCTCTAATATGGACAGGAATCATGTTGCTCACAACTATAAAAACAATGTATGGATTTCTCATGAATGGGGATATACAGGTGAGAACTCCCCACCCCCACTCTGAAATATTGGCACCTTCTTAAACCAAGACCAGCATTTCCTTATTCCCATCTGGTGGCTAAATCCAGAGATATCCTGTGAGAACTGAGGAGATAAACGTTGTTCTGTGTGGGAGAGCCTGAGAATTGAGGAGATTAAAAAACTTAAGAACTACATTGAGAAAAGCTTCTTCATGCCCAGATGTTTACTCAACCTCAGAGCAGCTGGAACATTTCCAGCCTATCACTCAGTCCTTTTTTTTTTCTTTCTCCCTCCTTTTCTTCTCTTATGCTGTATTTTTCCACCCGGCCGTCGCTTCTTCCTTCTCGTCCACCTTTCATCCCTTTGTCCTTCTCTCTCTCCCCATTCCCCTCCTCCCAAATTGTCCTCTTCCTTCTACCTCCCTCAACTTCTCCCTACTTCGTCCTCAACTCCTTTTGTTGTTGGGGCTTTGCAACCTCTCGGAACTTGCTTCGATTCGGCAGCGAAGGGCCAGATCACGTGCGTTAGTGACAGCCTGTCTCGGCGCGGCCCCGAACACCGCGAGGCTCACATTGGTGCGCAGCCGAAGCCGCTGTCCATCCCTCTCTCTCTCTCCCTCGCCCCCCCCCCCCCCCCGCTTTCTCACACGCAGAGAGAGAGAGAGATACATACACACTCAGCATAGGATGGGATGGGAAAGTGGGGGGAGCCGGGGCGGGGCTAGGGACGGCCCCCGCCGATCAGCTGTTCGCTGGATTCTATAACAACAAAAGACTCAGCCGGGAGCCGAGACTGGCCGACGCAACAGGGAGCCTTGAAGGAACTGAGGGGACCGCCGCCCTGCCACCTACCTCAGTAGTCGCCGTCCAGCTTCGTTCTGCCCCGACGGTCCCAGGACGGTGAGTGATGCCGCCGTGGCAGCCCTTTTCCACCGGGACGAGTGGGTGGCTAAAGAGACTTTCCCCGATGTGCGCTGCGCCTGGCGCGCGATCCGCCCGGGCATGTTCCTCCTGGACGGATTGGTCGCGCCCGGAGGCTTATTTAAAGATCCGAACCGGGAGCGAGGCGAGGGGGGATTCTCATCGCCGCCGCCGCCGCCGCTGCCTTTAGGTGGGGCGGGCTAATCGACTTCCATCCTTCCGTGGACAAGGAAGGAGTCGGTCTCTCCACCACTCTCCACCCCCCCCCCCTCCGCGCCTTCTGCAAAGCTGTAAACAAGCGGACCGGCGGCGAGGCGAAGAAGTAACGCCGCAATAAAAGTAGTTCCTCTTCTCTTTCCCTCAAACCCCCCCTCCGCTTTTCTCCTTTCCTGAGAAAACCCACTTAGCGGCTTCGCCCCGGGCTCGACCGGCTTAGCTAGCGCGGCTCTCGGCGCAACCACTTGTGGCGTAGGTCTCTTCGAGCTCGCCGACTCAGCCCCGCGCGTCTTTGCTCGCGTTTCCTCGGGTGGGAAGACGCCAGGCAGGCAGGTTTGTCTGTCTGTCTGTCTGTCGGTCAGCGCACACCCGGAGAGACGCGATTCAGACGGCTGTTCAAATGCAGCCCGCTATTCGACCCGCCTCCCTCCGATCGCCCCGGCGATTTCCGTGGGGCTCCCCGAAAGAAGGCGAAGGGATTTCAGAGACCCTTTTAAAGGATGACCATTTAGATTCGGGGGGGAGGGAAGTCCCTACCTGATCTTACTAAAGTTTTTAAACTTTTGCTCTTAACTGTACGTGGTCTCGAGTGGCATTTTAAATGGGGAGGGGGCTAAAACTCGGAATTTAGACGAGTTGAGATGCTTGATGTGAGGGGGACTTGCCGTTAAGCAACGTGTGCAGGTTCACTTTGGGAAAGCGATTCCAACGTGCTTTATTCTGCCATTTAGTGTACGCCCAGCGTTAAATCCTGCTTTTCTCCCCCCAAAAAATGGATCGGCGATTCGCTTATCCGGGTTCACTTTCGGAGTTTGAATTTTTGCTTGTGGGCTGCAAAAAAATTGGTTGGCTGCGGCTATAAAACTTTGAAATAATAACGGAAGGGAGGAAATAAAAAAACAAACAAACGTGGTTTCGCTCCAAACTGAATTAGGGGCGCCTGCGCCAAGGCTGGCAAGCTGGGAAAGGACTTGCTTTTCTCTCTCTCTCTCTCTCTCTCGAGAAATTGAAGCGGAGGGCACCATCCCATTCAGCGAGGGCTCCGGGACGAATACCCAGAAAAGCCCCAAGGCTTTAGAGATGCCCCTTTTAAGCAACCCGCCTCTTGCGATCCTCGGAGTAACGCAGCTGAAGTTCCTCCCGAAGCCGGGCAAAACGCGGCGGGATTCTGCCTCGCGCCGGCGGGCCTCGAACCTCTCATTTTATAGCTTAACGTTCTTCACTTTCTCTGCCTAGTTTGCAACCTGCCGCGGGAGTTGCTTTCGCGTTTCGCCGCCTCCTGGCGAGATGGAAGAGGAGGAGTGGGAAGTGCTTGGCCCCGCCCAAGGAGGGCAGGAGAAGTGTCGGGTTGCCCTCTTCCTTTGCATATCCTGTTTTGTTTAAAGAGAAGTGAGAAGTGGCCTTTTCGTTCTTCCTTAACTACTTCGGGGCACTTTCTTGGCGCTCAGGTGTGACTAACCCTCCCCGGAGCAGCCAGGCGGCGCCGCTGCCAGGGAGGAGTTAGCTGGCAAAGCAAACAAATTGAACAAAACAAATCGGATGCCCTGACTCCCTTCCCTTTCTTTTCCCCTCCCTTCTCTCTCTCTCATTCTCATTCTCTCTCTCTCAACCACACACACAAACACACACGTTCTCGATTTACGACAGTTCATTTAGTGACCGTTCAAAGTTACAACCACACTGAAAAAAAGTGCTTTATGACCGTTTTTTCACATTGTAGGGACCCTTCAGGTACACACACACCCATAGTCACGTGATCAAAATTAGGATGCTTGGCAACTGACTCATATTTATGACGGTTGCAATGTCCCAGAATCATTTGATCCCCTTTAGCGACCTTCTGACGAGCAAAGCCAATGGAGAAGTCACTTTCACTCAACAACCTTGTGATTCACTTAGCAGCTGCAGCACGAAAGGTCGTAAAATGGGGCAATATTCAACAAATATTTCGCTTAGCAACAAGAATGTTGGGCTCAACTGTGGTCATAAGTTGAGGACTACCTTTGTGTGCCTGTGTATATATCTGAGCAGGGCAATAGTGGGTTTCACTTCACTACCATTTTGGAACTGCGAGTGTGTGTGTTTCTGCGCATGCGCAGAGCGTCCTTGATGATGTCCGGGTGAGTGGGCGGAACCTCCCCCCGCTGCTGCTACCAGTTCGCCCAAACTGCAGCGAACCGGTAGAAACCCACCACTGGAGCAACGGCAGTTCCGGTGGGGGGTGGGGTGGGAGTCATATACTGTAAGAAATAAATTCCTAAAATGCATGCACAGACGAGTTGTCATTCCCATGTATTCAGTACTACAAACCCCATTTTGTGGAGTCCTTGGTGCTCTCTGAACTTGGTTGTTTTCTTGAGGACATTTCATTACCCAACTTGCTAACATCATCAGTGCTCTAAGGAAGTTAGCTAATTGAGTAATGCAGCATCTGCAAGAAAACAACCCAGCTCAGAAAACACCAAGGACTCCACAGTTCAGTACTTACAACTGTTCCCTTATTGAAAACCCACTTTCTCTGCCTGCAAACTGAATTTGAAAACTATTCAGAGCCTTTTTAAATGTATGAGCACCTAAAGGCAACTTGCTAGGTATTGATCCAGAGGGTTGTTTTTGAGAGACTTACGGGTAGATAGACATTGGAAACTTCTCCAGTTTTTTTTTATAGAAGAGTACATTTCCTGCTCTCTTTATTTTGTTTCTGTCTGTGGAATAAGGGTGGGTGGGGGAAATCCCTATTGTTGGAATGACCTTTGAAATTATGTTTTAACCAATAACATTTGCTGTCTTGAATGAGAAGCATAAGATTATTTCGAAAGACTAATCATACTTTAGATGGGCCTCCTCCTTATGTGAGGTTTTGGGAACTTCTTCCATTGTTTCTTTAGAAAAGAGTCTTAGTGCAGCACTTCCTGGAGTTGGGAGAGACAAACACACACAGACACACACATAGACACACACACAAACAGAGGGAGGGAGGGAGGGAGAGAAAGATTAGTGCGTCCTGGATTGTCCTAAACGAATGTATTCTTATGAAATAGTACAACAGATCATTTTGATTCTTTGGAGAGAAGAGAATCATTTTCCCACCCACTTCCACCCCTTTATATTTCAAAAGTATTTTTGTACAGACGCCTCCAATATTGGGCAACTGTTCTGTTTGTTTATTTTCACTGTGGGCATGGCTAAATCCAATTTATGTAATCTGATGCAATCTCAGACTTCCATGAACATGAACTTCTCAGATTTTAATCAGCGGCGATGCTTGGATGGAGGGGAAAAAAAACCTCCTTTAGAGCATTACATTTGTATTCAGGACAAGAGAAGGTTGGATTGGATTGGCTTTAGCTATATAAGGAGATTTATATTTTTTTTCCTATGTAAATAACTATTTTAAATAATCTTGAACGGTAAACCATGTCTATGTGGTATGCTTGATTTGCTCTTTGGACAAGTTCTAAATCCGATAATCTAAATCTACTGCAACTCTGCATTGCCTTACCCTGCTGCAGATATGCAAGGCAAGAAAACCGAAGGAACAGAGTCAATGGTTTCTAGATGAGAACACTAGAATTTACCGTAAATTTTTTTCAATGCTGAGCCCCCTGCTGGAAGCAGCTTATATGGTCAAAGAGCAAAAGTGTGTTCTGAAAAACAAAGGCAGCTTTAAATATTCCTGCAGTATATTTAAAGAAATGATCAAAGATTAAAAAGCATGAAGTTTGAGGATTTGGAATAGATTCTGTTTTGGAATAAATTTTGTTTTGTAAGGTCAGAAGAAACGGAGATCAGGAATATCTTTACCCATTGTGTTAAACCATAATTACCTTAATGTTGGCTTGTTTAATAAATCATAGTTGGCTGTCCACACAGCCTTTGAAGCTATCAATGGAAGATTGTTGATTATATTCTCTTTTTATTTTTTGGTTTGTTTTGGTTTTTTTTAGAGGGGATGCTTGAGGGGAAAATAAAGTAATAAACCACATTGCTAAAAGTTAATGATTTTTGGTGCTGAAGTTTAATGATAGAGTCACAGCATTCATTAAAAACTATAAAATTGAATGCAATCCATGGAATGCCCTCTGAGTCTAGACTAAGCCAATACCAAACAGTTCTCATTATGCTTAGCATAGTTGTTACCAACCTGGGTGTTTTAGAATCTAGATCAGTGATGGCTAATGTTTTTGCTGTCACGTGCCAAAAGCAGGGGGAGTAGGGGGGGTTTTGTGCGTGCACATGCCCCCCCACGCTCCCCCCCCCGCTTTTGGCACACGATGGCAAAAAGGTTACTGGTAGGCCCATTTTTCGCCCTCCCCAGGCTCCAGAAGCTTTCTTGGAGCCTGGAGAGAGCGAAAAGGCCTTCCCCACCCTCCCAGAGGCTCTTTGGAGGCCGGAAACAACCGGATTCTGGTGAATCCGGAAGGCCCAAAAATCAGCTGACCGGCTTGCACATGCATGCTGGAGCTGAGCTAGGGCAACGCTTGTGTGCCTACAGATATGGTGGCACACATGCCATAGGTTCGCCATCACGGATCTAGATGAATGGACTTTCAAGATGCAGATTCCTCAGTCAGGGTGGCTACTGCTGAGAATTCTGGGAAATGACTGGTGCATATTTGGAGGCAGCCAGATTGGGGAATACAATATGCAAAGCGGCCAACATGGGAAAGGAGATATCTGACAGCATTAATAAATTGCTGATGGCAAAAGGAGAGGTCTCCTTTTCTACAGTGCCCTGTGGAAATCCCGTAGCACCACAGGTGGTTTTTAATTTTATGAAAACTCTTAAAAAGCACCAAACTGATCCAGGGAACTTTGTTGAGTCCGTGGCAGCTTCCAAACTGGCATCCTGGTTTTAACTCTCAGAATTCTTCAGCAGCCTTGCCTGGTTATACCATGCCATGGTAAACACAACATATACAATACTATCATGGGCAATGGTGTATTTAAAACTAGGGTGAGATTTGCCATTTTCAGGTAGGTCAAGGATGTGTGTGTGTGTGTATTGGTTGTAGAAACACACACTGTAACCTGAATGAGGTAAGCATGTATCAGTCAGGTATGCTCAAGTAGGTTTAATTGAATGCAGATGCATGATGTGTTTTGTGCTTGCATAGAGCATTAAAATTATGCTTTTCTTATTGTCTCCTCTGCAGGTTTTTGTAGCAACTGTTTACAAATCATGCCTCTCCGCATCCAGTGCCTCAGCTGATAAAGTTTTTATGCACTTTAATCTTCTACCTGCACCCTTAAACTTTGGTACGCTGTGGAGTGGTACCTCATCTTGTTGGCGCAAACAAGTGCTAGCCAGAGTCTTGTTTCGTCTTAGTAATGTTCCAGAGGCTGAATAATATGTTTGTGGGAGAACTCAGTAATTTGCCCAGCCAAGAACCAGAGTTCAGTGAGAAAGAAGAAGAAGAAGAGTGGATTCTGGTAGACTTTATCGGTAAGATATCTTTTAAACAGAATTGTCTAAATGGGAGATTTTAAACCAAAAAGTTCTTTATATGCAGGCAATATATCAGGCGAAACATGGATGGTGTGAGGAAGAAAACAATATAACTTCAAGCTGTTTAGCCCACCTTTTCAGATTATTAACATAATTTCATTATGCTTCAACAATTGATTATAGCAGAAGACTGGCCATTCCTCATTCTTTCTTGTCTCTGTTCCAGTTTGCTCAGTTATTGTTGAACAAAAGGATAAATTCTCAAGGGCTGCTTTCTCCAACTTGGTAGCAGATTGATAGGCAGCAAGGCCAAAGCAATCCTAGAGGTCATGTTGGCTGAAGTTGATAAGGATAGAGGGATAGCTTGGAGTTGGGTACTGCATGCTTTTGGTTCAAATGTTTACATTGGTGTGAAAATCCTCCTTATCCATAGTAGGAGATAATACTCATGTGCCTTCCTCAGCTACAGGAAATGGAATTTTCAATCCTATAAGTATTGAAACTAAGTATGATTCCTGCTTTTCTGTATCTACATACATACATATAAAATGTAAGATATAGGTATTAATTAATTGCTGGTTTACTCTCTGGGTATTATTTTTAATTTGATGGAATGTACGGTGTTTCCTCAAAAATAAGACCCTGTCTTATATTTTTTTAAACCCTGAAATAAATGCTTGGCCTTATTACCATGCACTCAAAAGCCCAATTGAGTGGGGCTGTCTTATTTTGGGGGAAACAGAGTATTATATACAGTACTTAACATGAACAGCTTGATTATTTTTGATGTTCAAAAGCTATATATAAATTCTGTAAACAATTTATATGTCGTTCCTATAAATTAATCTTCCATAACTAGGCCCTCTATATGAGTTGAGATATATGTTGTCAATTTATTTAGAGGTCCCTGGCTACTAGAAGGCTAACTCTAGAACAGGGGTGTCAAAATCAGTTTCATTGAAGGCCACATCAGGGTTGTGTTTGACCTTGGGGAGGGGCAGTGGTGGGTTCTTCCTGGTTCGGCCCAGTTCTGAGCTGGTAGCGGTGACGATATGACGTCACCGAACCGGTTCTGCCCCCGCCCCTGCCACCCCCCCGCGTTATTCTTACCTTTTATTTGGCCCACCCCCAATCTATTGCTGCCTCCTGAGTCCCAGCTGATAGCTAGAGGGAAAAAACTGTTTAAACTCTTGCCCCGGGCTTCAAAGGGCCATCCTACAGCTGATCAGTGTTAAAAGAAAACAAATGAGTAGACCAGTGCCTGCAAAAATAAATGGATAGACCGGTGCCTGCAAAAATACATGAGTAGATCAGTACCTGCAAAAAATAAATGAGTAGATTGGTACAGCTCTGCAAGCAGTTAATAGCCTGGTAGACCAGTATCTCTTCTAAATCCTAAATAATTGTCACATGACCACCAAGCCACGCCCCCAAATAAGCCACACCCACAGAACCGGTAGTAAAAAAATTTAGAACCCACCCCTGGGAGGCGGGGGGGCAGCTCTACATCACTCATGTCGGGGGCACCTGTGGTGGCCCGAGTGCAATGCCAGCGAAAACTGGCTCCCGATCTCCATTTTCGGCTGCAACGGCTTCCTGCAACCCTCTGCCAGCAAAAACGGAGCTTTGGAGGGTTGTCCGCAGCCCTTGCAAGCTCCATTTTTGGCTATGACAGCCTCATGCAACCCTCTGCTAGCAAAAATGGAGCTGTTTTCACTGGCAGAGGCACTGCTGGCCGGTTCTTTGCTGTTTCCAGGGTGGCCCTGTGGACCAGATCTAAGCATCCCACGGGCTGGATTCAGCTCACGGGCCTTGAATTTGACACCCCTGCTCTAGAATATCCAATCTCCAGCTACTTTGATCAGCTCTTGTATTTCTCTGTTGTAATTCCTGATAGATTCCTGTTCAAACTTCTCTACGGTTGATGAAGACGAGGAGGAGGAGGAAGTGGATGACATCTGCAAACCACCTCCTGATGACCACTCGCCCATCTTTTCTTGTCTGCCTGATTCCTTGGACTGCTTGGCAGATGCCAGTGAATCCTGCTTCATCCAATTAGACTCGTGCCCCATGGAAGAAAGCTGGTTCATCACTCCCCCTCCATGTTTTACAGCAGGTGGTTTAACCACTCTCAAAGTAGAAACCAGCCCACTGGAAAATCTGCTCATTGAACATCCCAGCATGTCTGTATATGCAATCCATAATACCTGTCACAACCTCAACAAGAACAATTGTGATGAAAAAGGAGAACAGGAGGAGGAACAGGAGGAGGAGGAGGAAGTGGCGTCCCACGATGAAAGCAATCATAGGTATGTTCTCTACTCTTTGATTCAGGCAAAATGTAGAGGTGCTAGTAACCAAGTGAAAAAATTGGGAAAATTACATTAAGACAGCATTGAAAATTATTATGAGTGGTGTGAATGATGCTATGGGCAGAATGCTTTCCTCCTTGCTCCCCTCACTCTGCCCCTTCATCACTGTCCTTCATTTGTCCTCTTCTTTGAGCTTCTTTGCTTGGTATCAATGCCTTTGTCATTGCTTGCTTGTAAACAGATAACAGGAGCGAGCGAGAAGAGCATTGAGACAGATAGACGAGAAAATACCAGGAACTGGAGGCAAGTCCCCTATTAAGGTGTGGCCCTTGGCGATACCTTTTTGTCATCAAAACTGCTTGCATTGCAAAATGGTTTTACATGCATTAAGTGAAATTCATTATTTCTCAGTAGGGTGAACTTCAGACAGCTACACAAGTTAAGATTTGGCGGAGGAGGAGGAAGAAGGAAAGTGAAGGGACATTGGTTGAATAAAAGATACACACACACTCATGCAGATTTTGTGAATCAAGAGCTCCTCAACATCCTCTGTACAGAGAGGAAGGCATTGGCTGTTACTTTTTTTTTTTTTGTAAAAAGTTTTTATTGGTTAAAAATATACAATATTATGGTTTACGATATGTTGAATTTTCAATATCTTTATAAAAAGATATTTCAATTATTATTCTCTTTTTTTAAGTTCTCACACAACAGACATTATTATGTTAAATCAAAACAAACAACCAGATTGTATAAAAGTTATATAAACAAAAAAAAGCAAATAGCCAAAATGTTATACAAAGTACAATAAAAAGAGAGAGAAAAAAAGATGTCAAGTAAAAAACATTAAATAATGGATGCATTGGCTGTTACTTGAAGCCCTGTTAATCACCTCAATCTCCCACTCCCTTTCTCCAGCCTGCTCCTATAGAAAATTGGCAGTTGACCATGCGGCCAAAGGCTTTCCCCAACTTCCTTTGGGGAAAGAAGTACAGTATCTTTGTATCTGTTTGGGGAAAGTGCTGTTCACTGCATTTCAGTGATACTAGTTGGTTGGACTTGCATAGACTTTGGCCCTTGGTTAAATTAAAGAGGACTTAGGGTATTAACCAGGTTAACTGCACAGTGACCATGCTTGGGCTGTGAGCCATCAAGTAAGCACAGATAGTTCTTGACCTACAACTGCTCACTTAGCAACCATTCTAAGTTATGATGGACCTTCCTGGAGCTACTTACAACTGGAATTAAAGTTTTGATGGCCAATCCCCCCTCCCCCTGGTCACATTACTGCACTTTGGGCGCTCAGCAACCAGCTTACATTTATGGCTGTTTGCAATGTTCTGCAGTCATGTGACTATGTTTTATGACGTTTTTGTCAAATACTGCATTTACTGAGCCGCGGTGGCGCAGTGGTTAGAGTGCAGTACTGCAGGCTACTTTTGCTGATCACCAACTGCCAGCAGTTTGGCAGATCGAATCTCACCAGGCTCAAGGTTGACTCAGCCTTCCATCCTTCCGAGGTGGGTAAAATGAGGACCCAGATTGTTGGGGGGCAATATGCTGACTCTGTAAACCACTTAAAGAGGGCTGTAAAGCACTATGAAGCGGTATATAAGTCTAAGTGCTATTGCTACTTTTGGTTTTCAGAAAAACCAGGCCATAGCAAACCATTGGTTTGCTTAACTGTTGCAAAAAAAAAATCATAAAATCAGGCTGGTCTTGTGGGCGATCCAATTAATGGCTGTCACAAGTTATGACCATGATGGCTCAGTTATGGTCAGAACTCAAGAACTACCTGTGCATTGGTTGGGCTCGCGTATTTGCAAATTGGAATGTGATTGACTAGTTTACTATTTGTTGTGTCGTGTATTATTGTGGCTTCCTATGAAAACTCTCTGCCATGTGCCTGAGTCCTTGCTCTATAGCCAATGCTATCAGTTCCATCCTTGTGCTTGGAATTTTAGATCCGAAGCCCAAAGCAAAATGGGTCAACACGTCCAATGCTACATTGCTGCACTTGCTGCTCACTCAACTTTTCTTGAACAAAGTACCAAGAGTTTTCGTCCTTCCCAGAGGATAAAAGAGTTCAGCGAAAGACAATCCCTGAACAGAAACTGTCTCCGTCGCCAAAATCTCACCAGGGATCCCTACACACGGCAACTCAAGAGCAGCGGATTTTTTGTTCACCAGCCTTGCCAGCGTCAGTATAATTACTGAAGTGTTTCGCATTTTTCTCTCCAGAAATAATATTTGTTAACTATTGTGAGACAATGAAGGTGAGAACTGTCTTAGGATGCTCGTGAATTGTTTTTACACAATCACTTGAGTGTTACAATTCAGTTGAAAACCACTTTGATTTCAGTGTCACAAAATGCCTTTTCAATGTTTTGTTTGTAGCAGGTAAACATATACAGTATGTGTAGTAATGTTTGTGTGATTGTGCCTCTCTGCCTCCTTGTGTCAGACTTTACAAATTTTATTAGGTATGGATGGTTTTGTTTGTTTTTTATATTAGTATTTACAGCCAAGTTATAAGGCCTGTTTCAGCCATCTTGTAGTTACAGAATTTCTCAGGGTCACCCATACACTTGCAATGATCTATGTATACTATAGATTGTCTTTTAAAATATTAACATAACCATCAAAATACAGGTGGCCTGAGTGGCATTATATTCCTAATATGGAATTTATTTTCTATGTAGCAGTAGAAGGTGAAGAGGGAAAAATGTGTAACCTAATATCTTTCTACATAGCTTTCAAAATCTCTGGTTTAGTATGGTTTACCAGTTTCCTGTGCAACGGAGGTATTTTGTAAGGGACGCGGTGGCTCAGTGGCTAAGATGCTGTGCTTGTCAATCGAATGGTCGGCAGTTCGGCAGTTTGAATCCCTAGTGCTGCGTAACAGGGTGAGCTCCTGTTACTTGTCTCAGCTTCTGCCAACCTAGCAGTTCGAAAGCACGTAAAAAATGCAAGTAGAAAAATAGGGACCACCTTTGGTGGGAAGGTAACAGCGTTCTGTGCACCTTTGGCGTTTAGTCATGCCGGCCACATGACCACGGAGACGTCTTCAGACAGCGCTGGCTCTTCAGCTTTGAAACGGAGATGAGCATCCCCCCCTAGAATCAGGAACGACTAGCACATATGTGTGAGGGGAACCTTTACCTTTTAATAGACCTACAAATGAAGACCAGCGTGAACCAGGTTTTGAGTATGTTTTCCAGTCATCCTATGCTTGTATAATTAAATGATGGGAATTGTGGTTCAATATACTGTACATAGTATCCAGTTTGGGAAAGACTACTTTGAAGAACAGGAGTAAACTTTTCATAAAAAGCAGTGATAAGCCATGTGGGGGGAAATCCAAAATCTATTACTTGATAATAGTTAAAGACCATTGAAATTTAACCCAACGTTTTCTAGAACTCTCAATCAGGGGGGGGAAAATGGAAAAGGGAGGAAGTAAGAAAGTTCCAAAATTAGGCCAGATGTCTCAAGTTTCAGAGCTGCAGTTTGAAGTCCGTCCCAAGATGACTATATATTGAGTATAGATTCACTATTGAGTTTTATTGGTTTCAGGTTATACCTGATCTCCATAGACAAAGGAAATGGTATGAAAATACAAAGATTATCCCTCTGCAAAGAGCAGATAAAATGAAACATTCCTTCTTATTGTCAACAAAGCTAGAGAGTAATTTTTCTTGGTGGGTTGGTCTAAAGTCAATTACGCAAAACAATGTAATATTACTTAGTGATTATTTTACAACAGAACATTTAATCAAAGGTTCTGGAAACTTGTTGAGGTTAATAGTGCTGAAATGCATAACTCTTCTGCCCTGGTTTGTTTGAATCATTGCCCGCTGTAGGTATTGCATTTTTCAAAAGCTGCACCTCCAATTTTGAACTGATTTATAAGCATGATCTGCCACATTTCAGTCCAGTAGATTCAATCTACACCAGATTGATGATATATTTCTTTTTTTAAGGAACTGTAATTCACAGCTGCCTTCTCTAAGCACACTACAGACTATAGTCTATAAAAGATATGGAAAATTGCTGACGTAAAAATCTGAAATTCCTCTGGCTATTGTTTCCTAGGCAACCCAAATTTGTCACTGTAATTGTGTTCCTCACTTAAGCTTAACTAACTTTTCCTTGATATTCTAAAAAAAAGATTCATGCTTTTATACAGACACTAATTGTCAAATATCCCAAAAGAAGAGTCCAAAGAATTTACAAGCAATTTAAAACCACCGATGGCAAAGTTCAGTAGCTTTTTGTTTGTTTTCTGGCTGTCCCCACATATTTTTTTTGGATATATATTTGAATTTGCCATTTGGCTTCCAGGATTCAGATGTTTCTCTATTAAATTTCTGTGATTTGAATCTTGAATCCTGTTGTTCAAGTTTCTAAAAACTGCTAAAGCATTCCTTGTTTTAGTAGTCACTCAGGACCTTTCATCTGTCAGATTCACAGCACCATCACTGTATCCCCTCCCCCCCAAAACTCAGGAACCCCTTTCAAGTTTGGCTTGGATTTTAAATTGATTAAGTGAAATAACGTACTGTACCAGCAAATGACTTTTAGCCAACTTCATCTTTTTTTCCCCACACAAACTATTGGAGTCTCATTGTCTACTTTTAGGAATTTTAAAATAAAGGCCACATTTATTTCTGTATTCCTGATTTAGCAAGAATTTGAAGTTAGGACTTCTAATTGAGAGGTACAGTTGCTGTCTTTACTGGATAATTTGCTAGTGATGGGGAAAAAGAAATACGTGCTTGTCAGTTTTTAACATTGGAAATAATGCTATGGTGAAAGGAATTTTTACACACAACTTTAAACCTGACTCTTTTCCTTGTATATTTATATAGCTTGTTTTATTACGTGCCTGGAACTATTAGAGTATTAGAATTTGTTGCTTTTCAAACAATGTGTGTTTTGTGGCTAGAATATGACTTTTTATATATCTGTATATTTTTTTCCACAAACAACAAATGTAATAACTTGTAAAAATGAAGGCCTTGTGTTATGTTGAATGGTATTTCAATAACTTTGCTGGAACTGTTTTTTATACATACTATAAACAAAGCTGTGCCTTTTTCAATGACTTGTACACACCAAACTTGAATTTGAAGATACAAAAAAACCCCATTCTGTTTGGATAAATACTGTATATCAGCCTATGCATTCTCAATGGCAGCTTGTTTGTGGAGCCATTTTCCTTGCGCCTGCGGCAGAACTGTTGGTAAGCAAGGTTTGGCCATCCTGTTGATACCATATACAGGTTACAGTATTTAACATCTCAAAATGACCAGAGCTTGAATAGTTTCTATACCAAGTTCTTGTTCTGGAATGAAATGGAAATATGCAATACAGTATGTTATGAATATTGCAATATGTTATGAAATCCTGTTGTCTAATGTCAGTTGGTTTTGATATAGTACCATTTTCTTCATTGATTTGCCTACAGCAGGGAACAATGGGGCATCTTCAGAAGCAACGAGTTAGACTTCAGATTCATAGCTGTCTTTGGCCCTTGATTATGTTGGCTGGAGCTGAGGACTGTTGAAGTCTGAGTTGACCCATAAGGAGGGCATAACGTGGCTTATCTTTCTGCTCAATCATAATCTGCACTTTTGCTCTTCACCAATGACATGTTGCTTGATAAAAACCATTTGACTGCTGTGGGTGACCAAGGAAGCACATTTTTCTCATACAATTCTGACGCTTAAACTTTTTTGATTTTCCATTCATTTAAAACTTAACCATTTTTCTTCTCCTTATTAGTTTATTCATTTACCAACCATACTGTATTGCCTTTATACTGGTATTAGTGAAAGAGCGCAAAATGCTGTAAAACAGGCCCTTGTAAAAAGAGGACATAAGACCTGTCACTCTTCAGATGGTTTAAAAGGGGTGGTGATAGCTGGGTTAACAAGCCATTAAAAAGTTGTTCAAACTCAACCAGTTGCTCAAGTTTGATAGTTTTCTAGCCTGTTAGTTTTCAGTTTCATTGGATAGTTTATTTCTTCCCATACTTGTATCTCCACTTGAGCAATTAACTGTGGTCCAGAATAGGAATCTAACTGAAAATGAATGACAAATGAAAATTAATTGGATTTCATCTGATTATTTTTCCATTCATTTTGAAAATGCATGGGATTCATTTCTCATTCATTTTTACAATGATCTATTCCTATGAAGAAGAAAAGTTTTTGCCAAGTGATTCCATATTTCAATGTGTATGCGCTAAAAGATAATATTCCTATATTTAGAAAACTAGAGTGGTTAGTAGAAATTTTCCATGCCGTCCCAATTTATTACGCTCAGGACACATAGTATTTAGACTGTAGCCAAAGTAGCTACTTTATGGTTATGTCTACATATAGTACTGTGCTAGGCTAGGAGTAAGCAGTCTCTGGCCACATGTCTACCATGCCTCATTTGGGGTCTGATTTATGCCTAGCTGCTGAATTTTGGTGGCTAGGTTTTTTGCAGAACAATACAATGGCATTGAAGCATTTATCTCCCAGTGGCTGTACACTTGCTTAAACGCATCCAAACCACTTAATCCACCAACAAATGGTCCAGGAACTTTTGGCCATGTCCTATCATGTGGTGTTACATTAACGAAACCTCCCGTGTATCTGCTGGCCTGTCAGGAACATGTCTTGGATTGCTGCCTAAAGAAAAGTTGGATACCAGTGTGTTTGTCAATACTACAGTTTGGTTTGGCATATCCAATAAACTAAATCCATTGGGCAGTTTAACATGTACGAATCACTCAGTCTTACCCGGAGAAATTGGTGTCTTTTGAGCTGTCTTTATAGGCTGTTTTTTTTATTGATATATTAACAGTAAAATATTGGCCTGACTGAATTTGGACACATTATCAATGTGAATTGTTGCTTTCTATTACACTCAAAGAATAGCCAGACCAGGAATTTTGTAATGAAAGCCTTGTTTCGGATCAGTTTCTCTCCCATCTATTCCTTGTGTGTGTTATATTTTGGGCAACAGCATTATTGTTCAGTTTAGTTTCAGTTTATTTAATTTAATTGTGTCATTTGGTCATTCCTTTAGGCCACAATGTTGGTCTACACTGCTGTTCTAGGGCAATTTCTTCTGTGAATTCATCACATTACCACTCTTTCAGTTGTGATAGAGGCACAGATATTTTCACATTCACACTGCGTTGTAGGCTAGCAATTTAACAGGTCAAATAAAAGGGTTTTAAGGGTCTCCAGGGGAAAAAAGGGAAATTAATCATAGTAACCCATCTATATACCTTAAGTATTTTGTTTCATAATGTGCTCTGGAGAAACAGTCAATAAAAAGGCCAATTGATAAGAGTTTCCAGAATCCAATATTTGCTCTATATTAATCTGTTTGTGTGTGTGTGTGTGTGTGTGTGTGTGTGTGTGTGTGTGTGAGAGAGAGAGAGAGAGAGAGAGAGAGAGAGCGCCTTACTGGAATGCTGTGAGAATAATATCTGGGAGTGGAGCAGGCATAGGTTACTCATCACATTTCAGACATTTTGATCTCTAGATTTAGCCCAATTTGCAAAACTAAAGCTTGCTACCTTTTTGTTGATTTCAGTAAAGTTACATCAGAATGGAAAAATCCTTCTTTATTGGTTCTGCTGAGAAGTGTGAGGTACCAAATGATATCTCAAGGTAACTACCAACTGTGGTTTCTGATTAAATACCTTTTGTGTCTAAGGAGAATCCCGATACAAATTGCAATAGATAAGGAAAATGTAATTGTAGAACAGTTCTTTGAAAGATTCATCTCTACAATTCTTTGTAGGGTTAGAAAAGTCTGAACACCAAGACAGACAGCAATGATAGCAAATACCACTGAACTACAATAGGTGGACCAGAGGTTTGACTTCAGCTATTTGAGATTCTTAATCTTTTTGTTAGCCATCTCTTCTGAATCTGGCTTCAAATCCATCGAATTTGTAATTTTTTTTATAAAAACTATTTTGTATCTACTTGAACACAGAGAAACTTTGGATATAGGCATGTTTACCCATTCGTGGGTTAAACAAGCTTGCAGAGAACTGCCAGCTAATCAAGATTTGCCCTAAATGGTTTAATCTTTTCTCTTGCTTCTAGGCTCATCATCAAGGCAAATTTCCAATGTCTTTAAAATTGCAGTGTATTGGCAATTCTGCATTTGGACTGCTTTTTTGTAAGCAAGCCATCATATTGCTACAATAGGACCTTGGAAGATGAGATGCAGGACAGGTCACTTTCAAAAATAAGGCACATATGTTGATGTTTCTGAAACAGCTGCCTAGAGAATTGCAATTCTTTGATAACTTATACAGGGCTATTGTCAAAGGGATATTTTGAGATAATTTACAAGTGCAAACCCCTGGTTACAGCATCATTTGATCACCGAGGCTCACGTAGCACAGAACTACAGCTTTTTCTGGAAGACCTTTCAGATAAGACTTCTTGTTAAATATAAAATGCAATGCAACTGTTGAGAAAGACTTGATGGAATCGGGAGGCAAGTACTAGAATGGCACTAACTTAACTGATTAATGAACTTATTTAAAATACTCCCGGATTTTTTTTTAAATTAGGGACATGCCTGCTCCAAACCAATACAAAGGTACCTGCATAGAAATCTGCTACATGCTTTCACTAATAGCATTAATGCAACATATATCTACATAGATAAATTGACATTTTAGCTATGAAAAACAGAAACATATTACTGCCATCCTATTTCCCCCCCCAAAAATATTTGAAATTGAGTTTAAGATACATTTTCCTTTGACTCCTGATGATTTCAAAGACATGTTCTTGTAATTGCAAGGTTGGAGAACCTTTTTTATACCGCTCCTAGTGGAAGGAGATATCTGCCAGTTTCGAACCTGCCTTGCCTTGAGAATGTATCTGTTGGTCAGCTCCATCAAAGACTTCTTCAGTCTCAGATCTTCACCACATCCATTTTACCACCTTTCCCTTTGGCACTTTATTTTCCTTTCCTCACATTTTCCTTAGCTCACAGAAGCTCAGTGGCCCTTCCACCATTGCCACCAAGCAGACGTACATCATACAATCAGATGAATTCTTCAGCATCTGGGTCAAGCCAAGAGATTAGCCTTCAGTAGTATACCATTAGACCTTCTCATTTCTCTGCTACAAGTGCCAGCGATTCCGATGTTGAATTGTAGGTAACAAGTTGCATGACCCAAGCAGCCCCTGGAAAGCCCTTACTGCTAAATGGCCTGGGCACTGGAAGGATGAGTGCTAGCAACATAAGTCAACCAATGCTACACTGTTTTTTGCCAAGGAGACAACAGCCTCCGACTGTTTCAACTGGCTCTGCAATGTAATTTCCACTTTAAAGTTCTTTTGCCATCCTAGTGTTAATCAATTAGACTTTAAATGTGACAGTGCTTTTTGTCTAGCTGTTGGAAGCTTTGATCACTTTTACTTTTGGGATTTTGCTTCCATGTATGACTCTGGAAGGCATATTTATGCAGTGGATTGCAGGAAAAATGTGCATGAAATTCCAATTCTGATGTTTTTAAAAAAACATTATGTAAGTGTAACTGCTAGTTTGACAGATCAGTCATAGGCTTATATTGTACTGGAACTGAAGATGTGCTGCCATCATGTTAGACAGCTGACTATCTAAAAAAAAATATTGAACAAGGGTGGGAGTAAACTGCCAGCAATTAGAAAGTACAAAAATAACAGGAAAATGAAAGACACAGATGATATCCATCTGCAAAATAGAACTGCACGGAAGAGAGAATTTACCATTTACCAAGAGTTAATTTGGCATCTCTCTCAAACAAATATCTTTGGATTGAAACTGAATATATATATTTGATGAAAGGATTTATTGGACCACTGTTAAAATGATTTTACACCCTCTATGTCAGCTAACATAAGCAATAAACATTTCATCTTTATGCTAAAAAAGGATTATACTTTCTATCAATTCAGTCACACCCAGATTAAATCTTGATTCACACACACACACACAAAATAGAATAATACAGCTAGTTCTCGACTTACAATAGTTCATTTAGTGACAGTTCAAAGTTACAATGGCACTGAAAAATGTGATTTGTGATTGTTTTTCACACTTACGACCATTGCAGTATCCCTACAGATATGTGATCAAAATGCAGATACTTGACAACTGACTGATATTTATGATGGTCACAGCTTCCTTGGATCACGTTATCACCTTTTGTGATCTTTTGAGAAGCAAAGTCAATGGGGAAGCCAAGATTTACTTAACAACTGCATTACTAACAGCTGCAGTGATTCACTTAACTCTGGGAACAAAAATAGTAAAAATGGGGTAAAACTCACTTAAGAAATGTCTCACTTAAGAACAGAAATTTTGGGCTCAATAATGTTCATAAATCAAGGACTACCTGTCCAAGAATTAAAGCAGTTGGCTCCCTGTGATGCGTTTATCTTTACTTTAGGCATATTTTTATTGAGATGATTAACATGATGGCTCATTCATTCTAGGTGTCATCCATTTCAGGTTTTATAATGGTTATTATATACTAAAAAGCAGAGACATCACCCTGCCAAGAAAAGTGCGTATAATCAAGGCTATGGTTTTCCCAGTTGCAATGTATGGCTGTGAAAGTTGGACCATAAGAAAAGCTGAGCGTCAAAGAATTGAGGCCTTTGAACTAGGGTGCTGGAGAAGACTCCTGCGAGTCCCTTGGACTGCAAGGTGATCAAACTGGTCAGTCCTAGAGATCAACCCTGAGTGCTCTTTAGAAGGCCAGATCCTGAAGATGAAACTCAAATACTTTGGCCATCTAATGAGAAGGAAGGACTCGCTGGAGAAGAGCCTAACGCTGGGAACGATTGAGGGCAAAAGAAGAATGGGACGGCAGAGAATGAGGTGGCTGGATGGAGTCACTGAAGCAGTCGGCAGGAGCTTAAATGGACTCCAGAGGATGGTAGAGGACAAGAAGGCCTGGAGGAAAGTTGTCCATGGGGTAGCGATGGATCGGACATGACTTCACAACTAATAACAACGGTCATTAACCTCTAGAATACCCCTTCCTGTGTGAATATACTATTCACACAAGCAAACGTCTCCCCAAAGAGTAGTTCATGTGGGTCAGCTATGTGTTAAGATCTAAATAGGTTCTGATTATACACCTTCTTACAGTTCAACATCAAAGTCAGTATGTTCCTCTTCAGATGGAATAAATGAAACAGCTCTGAGGCAATGGAGATTCTGTCTCCCTTCAATTTCTCATACTATTCTGGAGCAGTGTGGTAGTCAGAGTGGACCTTAGAGACAGAGCCAAGGCTCTTGGGCTGAAGGAGGAATGAGCATCTGCCAGGAGAACAGAATGGACTAGCAGCACTCCAACAGGGTGTTTGCAAAGAAAAATTAAGACACTTGGCTTTTCAAGTCATTAAGAAGAGATAAATTCCAAAGTTCAAGCCTAAGATTCCTCTTCTGGAGGAATTCTTCCTTATCGGAAGAAAATTGCAAGGAAATTGCAAATTTCCTTTTGCAAGAAGTGCAAAAGGAAATCAACGCCACTCTACTTCTTCCTTAAAGCCGAATGCCGTTCTGTGCTTCTGTACAGCCAACCCAGCAGGTTTAATGGGGCTTATTCCCAACAAAAAGTACAACGTTTTGCAATGTCCCAACAGTGCTTTTTCAGGAGGCAAATGGACTTTCTTGTTTTTTCTTTCGAAAATGTTTTGCTTCTCATCCAAGAAGCTTCTTCAACTCTGACAGGATAGTGGGGAATGGAAGGATTTATATTCCTTGCAAGTAACTGATCATTTGCATCCTTTTAGAGGCACTTGAAGGTTTATCTGTGTCCTCAGGATCACCTGAGTAGTGTTCCTGGTACCTGTAGTCTACAATTTTTCCTCTGGAAATCCATTCCTACTCCCACACCATTCAAAGGGTGTCCATCCCAAATTGTATAGCTAAAAGTCTGTAGAGATTCTCAGTCATCCAGGTCACGGTTGTCCCTCCAGTTTCAGGGGGCAGCTGGACTTTTTGTTTTTTTTTTCTTTTCTTTTGAAGACGTTTCGCTTCAGAAAGAACCATGGCCTGGATGACTGAGAATCTCTACAGACTTTTAAGTTTTGCAACGCTTCCTCCAAAGAAATACTGCAACCTCCCTTCCCGTTTAGAGAAGCCACGGCTGCAGTCCCCGCGTTGAAGGCAGAGCGGCGCTTCCTTTCCTCAAGTCACCCTTCAAACCGGCTTGTTGTTTACATTTTGCTGACAACTCCACGTTGCCGAGATTCTCTCCCTTCTCATTGGCTGAGACGCGCCGCTTGACTCCGCCCAGGGGCGGCGACAAAGCGCCAAACAAACTAGCTGGTCGGGCTGAAACCCGGGGAGCTTCGGGTTCCGCGGGCTCCTCGAGCTGCTGCTGCGCCTGATGGGTCTTAAAGCAGATTGGGCTCGCCGGGGGGGGGGGACCTTTATATCTCGCACGTGGGAAAGCGCTTGGGAAAAGAGCGCACGGGCTTTACCTTGGACAAGGGGCTTCGTTTTATCCCTTGTGGGCTAAATTCCCCGGGTACAAACCTGGCACCTCACCCGGCATTTCCAGGGAAAGACAGATGCTCTCGGAGCTACCGGGCTGGCAGCAGCACCACGCCGCCCCTGGCGAGCCGAAGGGTGGTCAGCCTTGCAGGGAGGCCGCTCGGAGCGGTGATGTCAGCGAAAGCACATTTGGCGGGACTGGAAGGGGAAGGGAGGACCGTCGGCAGGGACTGAGCGGTGCGCTATTGCGCAATCGCCGGGGTTTTTTTTGGGGTGGGTGGAAAGCAGCCTGGAGCAGAGCTTTCTTTCTGCGAAGCGGGTGCAGGAAAAAGACACCCCCCCACCACCACCACTATCACTAGCTGGCCCCGGTTTTGAGGAGCGGCTTTCAAAATCTTCCACCTGCAAAGGGGGAACAGCAGCCCCAGACTAAGCGGGGCTCTCGTTGCCGGGGTGAAAGGAAGCGGCCTTCTCTCGCGGAGGTAACTCGCCTGGATGCGGGTTGAAGCGCCCGGAGGATCAGGCGGCGGGCGGGAGAAATCCGCAGCCCGGGAACCGCAGGCGCTGACTGGAGGGAAGAGCCGGGAGCCGCCCTGGCGCATGCGCAGACGTGGCCCATATAGAGCCTTGGCGCCGGCGCCAGCTGAGAACAGTTCAGTTTCTGCGCGGCTGAAGCAACTGAGGTGCGGTGCGTGGGGGGCTCCGGCGGGGAGGGTGGGGAGGGAGGATGCCCGGTGGGGGAGGCGGGTTGCCCTGCCTGGGCTCCCACCTACCCACCCCCGGTTTTCCTCTGGCCCGCGAGGGAGCGCTGGGTGGGGGAGCGGCTGTGGAGATGCTTTTGGGGGGGATTGCGCCCCAAGATTCTGAGGGGGGTCTTTAGAGGGGACACGGAGGGGGGGCATCCTTCAGTGACTGGCAGCGGGGCCGAAGGCGCGAGGCTCCTGGCCAAGGGGAAGGAAGCCAGAAGGCGGGATGCATGCCCGCCAGCTCGCCGACTTGCATTTTGGAGGGAGAATGAGGCGGGGAAAGGGAAATAACGGGGATCCCCAGCCCATCCGACCTCGGGGAGGTCAGCTCGGAGGGTGTCGTGGCGGGAGAGAGGGGTGTCTGCCCCCTCGGGTGGAAAAGGGCTGCTAATGGGTGGTTTCATCTCTCTCTCCCTCCCCCCACTCCCCGGCTTGGAGGGAATCCCGGTCATGAGAAGAGGCGATTGGGGGGGGGGGTGTCTGGGTCTGTGGGTGGGGGTCGGTCTAGCCTTATCCGAAGTGGGGAGCTATGAGCCTTCAGCGTAGGGGATATCCGAAGACCCGGCTCGATCGGCCTGCCTTTGCTGGGAGTGCCAGATATTTTTGGAGGGAGAGAGCCGGACTCCCTCCCCGCGTTGCAAGAGGGGGGAGTGGGAGGGGGGGGAATCCCGCCTGTTCATTTCCCGGGCTGCCCCAGCACTTACCCTTCTCTCACCCCCCCCCCAAATCCAGATGGGGTGCCGGGCATGCGCGAAGGTGGAAGGCGCTTTCTTAGCAGAAGGCGGGAGAGAAAGAGAGCCAGTTTTGGAAGCCGGGAGGCGGGGGAGCTCGTTTGTCCTCCAAAATACCCTCCCACCCACCCACCCCCCAAGTATTTGCCCAAGGGTCGAAAGACGGGCTCTTGATCGGTGCCATCCTGGCGTGGGGGAAGGTATGAGTGTCCGGATTTGCTCCATTTGGAGGGAAACCTTAATGCAAAGAGCGGGGAGCAATCGGGGTTCGTAGGGTCCCCTTGGAGCACTTCTGTCAAAAGTCTCTCTTCGACTATCGGGGTGCGACAAATGAAGCACTTCCCCCCCCCTCCCTCGAATAAGTAACTGAAGGCGGGAAAGGTTTCCTGTTCTCTTGTGTGACTCGGTTTAAAGGGGTGTTTCCACCCCACCCCGGTTCCCGCTTGCCACCTTTCTCCCCTCCCCATTGTAAATTTAGCAAGGCGTTATTGCACCCCCCACGTCTCCTCATTTTTACTTGCATCCCCCCCGGATCCAGCAATTCCACGCCAGCGGGTTAAGAGTGGCGACAATCGGGACTCGGGTGGACATTGGTTGGACGCTCAGAGAGTGAAGCCTCTGCTGCTGCTGTTGCCGCCTTCTTCACTTACCCGCTCTCTGCAAATTGGCGCGGGGTGGTTAAGAGCGGAGAAACGGGGGCATTTGAAGAGCTGCCTCCGCTTGACGAGCAAAGGTTATAGGACAGGATCAGGCCCCTTCCCGCCCAGCAGAAAAAAAAGTTTGGGGGGGGGGATATTGAAGTTTTATTTTGTTTTTGGTTTCCCAACAAGAGAAACCACAATGTATCTGTTTGTAGTCATAATGAGCTACCATAATAATGGATAAAATAAAGGCTGAGAGTTCTACAGTAGTCAGTATGTATATCTGTGCCCAGAAAAGTTTCAGGTAAAAAGCCAGCTCCTAATGAAGGTACAGTTGTGCTAGTTCTTAAACTCCTAAGATTGTCAGTATATCCTACGTATCTATCACTTAATACTGGATTATACAATTCTCACTTCATTGTAACCGATACTGTACAGGACTATAATATTTGTAGTTGCTTTCGAGAAAGGAAACAGAAGGTGCCTCAAGAAGGATCTTTAAATATAGTACAAAATGGCTACTGTGAGGCAATAAATGGAAGTAGGCAAACCTGAAACTGACTCGATTCTTTGAAAGGATGGAAAGGTAACCCTTTACTTCTAAGGGGTTAGATTAGTGTTTCTCAACCTTGGCAGCTTCAAAAATATGTGGACTTGAACTCTCAGAATTCCTCAGCCAACAATTCTGAGAGCTGACGTCCATACATCTTCGAGCTACTATGGCTGAGAAATACTGGTTTAGAGAAATCTGTTATCTTAGGTTGAGACAGTGTGCCAGTCTCCCAATTCAATTCACCTGATTCAGGCATGCAGAATTTTTCCAGGATGAAACATGACTAATGTGGGCAGTTTGCCCAATGAATTTTCTTTTCCAAGCTCAGGCTTTTCAGAAGAAACAGGAGCCTGCCTTTCTGTGGAGCACTTGTTTGTTCTGGTTGTACATTTCAGAACCTGGATTTCAGAAACATATATTTGGATGTATTCTCACTTGGACCGTGTGTGTGTGTGTGTGTGTGTGTGTGTGTGTGTGTTGTTTGGGCTAGATGACCTACAAGGTCCCTTCCAACTCTGTTAATCTGATGTGCCATGAATTTGTGCCTTGGTCCTTTGTTGTCCTTTATGTTACTGTAGCAAGTCTTGGTGCAGTATGCAACTTGAATGCGTACATAGAGACAAGTTCCCCAACTTTTGGGGTGCAACAAATGAAGCACTTTTTCAGAATAAGTAATTGAAGCCAGAAATTTTCACAAGCTAGTGTTTAATGGAGAAACTGTGGCTTTGAATTAACATCTAATCTTCTGTTATTTGCAGGAAATAATCTGGAATTTCCAATAAGATGTCCAGACGAAGGTAATGATCACTTTTATAATTATATAATGCAAGTAAAGCAGTGCACTCTTCTATGTCTCTGATGGAATAAAATATCTTTCCTTTCTGCAGTAGCCGTTTGCAGGCTAAACTGCATCAGCCATGCCAGGTCACATCTCCAGAAGAACTGCAGGTCCCATTGTCACTTCAGAACAGGAAAAGGAAATCAATGCAGGTGGGTTGGAATTTTAAGAGTCACATATAGAAAAAAGATTGTGCATGAACTTGGGTGGCCTTATGCAATGACCAGTGAATAATTCAATCCAGTGGTATCTGTAGGGCAGACCAAGGGTACGGGAAGAATGACAAAAACAGTATTGCTGCTTTTGTAAGTGCATTGTGATGATGTGTATACATAAAAATGAGGCAGCACTTGCAGCACAACGTTGCAATGCTGCTTTCATCCTTCTAACAAAAGAATCAAGCTCCTTTGGATGCAACATGGGGCTACCCTTGAAAAGTGTTCGGAGACTACAGTTGGTCCAGACGCAGCCGCGCGAGCTGTCGTGGGTGCACCTAGGTACACCCACATTACACCAATTCTCCGCGAGCTGCACTGGCTCCCTATTGGTCTCAGGTCACAATTCAAGGTGTTGGTTATTACCTTTAAAGCCCTACATGGCTCAGGGCCAGGGTATCTTCGAGACCGCCTTCTACCGCATAGCTCCCAGCTCCCACAGAGTTGGTCTCCTTAGGGTCCCGTCAGCTAAACAATGCCGGCTGGCGAGGCCGCGGGGGAGGGCCTTCTCTGTGGCTGCCCCAGCTCTCTGGAACCAGTTACCTCCTTAGGTCCGGACCATCCCCACCGTATTGGCCTTCCGAAAAGCGGCGAAGACCTGGCTCTTCCAGCAGGCCTGGGGCCGTTGATCTCGCTGTTGCGATCTGGCGAGATCCGGCCATGAATGGTGTGAATGGGTTTTAATTGTTTTTAATGGTTTAACTTTTAATGTTTTATATATGATTTTTAAATGCATTGTAAGCCGCCTTGAGTCTTCGGAGAAAGGCGGCATACAAATTGAATAAATAAATAAATAAACTGATTTAAGTCTGTGTGTATGTATATGCATATTTGTGTGTGTATGTATGTATATATATGGTATTAGCAGCTCAAGCATATGTCATAGATCTACAAATACTAAGGGTCCAATTCATTAATGCATTTATACCTATTTTTTCCCTCGAAAAATCATGTTGGCTTAGATGGAGACCTGTTCTCGCTCCACCAAACAATCCTGTAGGGTAGTTTGATAAGATTGATTGTTCCAAACACACACATGAAAGCTGATTGAGTGGGACCCGGAGCACATGTCTTCTGACACCTTAACTATGGCCTGAATCTGCCTTTTCCACTGACCCAATTTTATTTTAGGGTGACACTTGTCAGGGAAACCTCAAGTATATGGCAGTAGCTATATTTGCACATCCAATGGAAATATTTGACAACATGCAGCAGAATCTCCTTTACCTGTTAACTATATGAGATTGACCTTGCTTGATTGTAAAAAACTTAAATTATTTTATTTCCTTTTTGATTAAAGAAAGTATATACAGCTGTTTAATCATGAAACAAAGTTGGATAGATATCGGGCTCTGATAAATATTTTGAATTACAAGCCATGCATTTAAAGTTTTATTGTTTTTGTCCCTGGGTCCCAATTGTTTGAGAAGCTCTTGATGAATCTGAGGAGCTGGATATTGCTGCTTAGGTATTAATGGTTTTTGTTTGTTTTTCAAAGGACTCCAAGATAGATGAAGAAAATGTGGGATATCAATATGAAATTAAGGTATGGTTGATCTGTGTAACACTGCTTTGAAATATAATTGGATTCTGTTCTTCAGAATGTGGTAATTTAGAAAGTATATGTGGATTCAATATAAGGGGAAGATTTTATTCACCCCTGTATTGACAGAATTTAGTTTTAATAAACACGTAAGAAGGGAATGCATGACATGCTTTTAATGTTATAATTTGTTTATGAAGACCATTTTTTCACTAAGGAAATGGGTATGGGCTGATAACATAATATGAATGACATAAATCCATATTAAAAATGAATAGAATGAAGACATCACTGTTTGCCAAAAAACTATCTGAGAACGGTATTATTATCTTATTTTTAGAGCTGTTGGCCATCCACAATATCAGGTGGTGTATCTCCTTGCATAATAATAGAAACGCCACACAAAGAAAGTACAACCACAGACTTTTCCAGATTCAAAAAATACAGGTTTAGAAATCTCTTCATAAATCCATCACCTTTACCGGATCTTAGGTAAGCTAGATGTGCTGAAAATTTATTAAAAGTATTGCTATGTATTGATATATCAATGGAAAGAATAGGATATCCCTTCAGAAAGCCTCATGCATAGCTATGGTTAAACTGTACCTAAGCATTAAATGTGCTGTCTAAAAGAAAGACATATATGTTACTTAGATACAGTAGTTTCCTTAAATAGGCTTGAAGTAATGTCATCCTCCATTTGGATAACGTGCCTAACAATTCCGAGAGATTGATAAACCATGCTTAGAAGCAGCAGTGCTTTGGTTAGCACTCATGGTTCTATGCAGAGCTGGGGAGGCAGAACGTGTTCCATGCATAACTATTGTTAAGGAGGGTATACAAAAGGGTCACGCTTAACTTGGTTCCAGTGATATATGGAACATAATAAAGAACTCACCAATGCAGCTGTTTCAAAAGATTTGGTTTTAGTCTAAGCCTTCTACATGTTTTCAGAGGTAATGCTAAAATCTAAAATCTTGATGGACAAGTGCATCTTGGAATGCAATTGATTATTTGCCAGGAGAAAACTATCTGATTGTAGTCCCTTGAAGAGCTTTCATTCCAGGAACAACACTTGAAAATAACAGCTGCATTTTCTCAATATGGTTGTTGTACCATTCTCCTTCCCCCATTTTGAAAGAGAAAATGGGAGCTCTGAGTTCATATATAACAAATAAAACCTCTCTTCTTGTGACCTCTTTTCTAAATTGTCATAATTGTCATAAAGTGATCTGTTTTGTTGTTAAAACTGACCAACATGAGAATTTTTTGTGCTGAGACTTCAGGTATAATAAAACAGCTAACTGATTTTTAAAATGTGGAACTCATTTTGGTATGGTTGCTGTGCAATAAACATCCTATTTTTAAGCAGACAGTAGAATTTAGGAATATAAATTCTCAAAAGTCCAAGATAAGCTATAGCTTTGCATAGAATACGTGTTTTGATCTTATTCATGCTATTTTTTGTTTTCTGCTTCTTTTGCACATAAAAATCTTCTGTGTTACAGTTTTGTCTCAAGTGAAATGTCTGTTTATTTTTCTACTGTTTTTTTGTATTTATGAAATATCCAGTACTGAAAAACAACTAGGAAATGCAATAAATAAAATGGCACTTAATTTCACAGCATTTAACAGAATCACTTAAAATATATTTTGTTTTAGAAATTAAAAATAATAAATTGGATTCACCAAACAGAAGCATTTAGTTTCAGAATCAAACAGTTGTGCCAAAGCAAATTTGCATGTTTGTTTTTTCTTTTATCTGAAATTTTATTTATCTTGATTTTAGTTGGGGAAGTTCTAGAGATGTTTGGTTCAACATTCTCAAAAAAGAAAACAAATATTCTCACTGCAAGCATTTCACATCGCTACACTCAAACCTACAGCCACATATGAGATCAGTCCTATTGGATTGGCTTCTAGAGGTAAGTATTGAAATAAGATTGTAAAACAAGGAACACCATAGAATCTTAAGCATTTAATTTGTTTACTTTTAACAATGTATATTTTCCTTGTTAAGTTAAAGCACCAGTTTTAAATTATGGATTTAACATTACTTCTAGAATGTCAGTAAATAATATAAAAAGAGAAAGGTGGATTTTACGATCAAATCTGAAAGGTATCAACCCTGTTCAGTAAAGTAGCAAGAAAGAAAGGTGTTTTACGAACTCCACCCACCTCGTTGCTTGACTTGTCTCCTTAAACTACATGCATCAGCAAGTCATCTATAAAGGAATACTTGCAAGCTTGCAACTTTAAATGTTTCATATATCAGAAGCCATTATGTGATTGAGGAATTAAACCAGTGGTGGGTTCCTCCCAGTTCGGCCCGGTTTCACCGAGCCGATAGCAGTGACAATACGAACCCCGGTGACGAACCTGATCTAACCCCCCCCCCCCCGTTAGTCTTACCTTTTATTTGGCCCCACCCCCAATCTATTGCTGCCTCCTGAGTCCCAGCTGATGGGCTATAAGGAAAAAAACTGTTTAAACTCTTGCCAGAGGGCTTCAAAGGGCTGCCCTACAGCTGATCAGTGGTAAAAGGCAGTTTGCTAGTAGACCGGTGCCTCCAAAAACAAACGAGTAGACTGGTGCCTGCAAAAATAAATGAGTAGACCGGTACAGCTCTGCAAGCAGTTAAAAACCTGGTAGACCAGTACCTCTGCTAAATCCTAAAGAATTGTTACATGACCATCAAGCCATGCCCACAAAATAAGACACACCCACAGGACCGGTAGTAAAAAATTTTAGAACCCACCTCTGAATCAAACCTGCATATATAAAATTTCATGTTAAACACACACACCCCAAGGCAACAGAAAAGGCAGTGCAATGACAACATGGAAGGTTTATGGTATAGTTTCAGCCCCAGGTATGCTTGATTTGCATGTGAAGAATTATTAGAATAAAATCAAGTACCGTATTTTCCGGCGTATAAGACGACTGGGCGTATAAGACAACCCCCTACTTTTCCTATTAAAATATAGGGTTTGGGCTATACTCGCCGTATAAGACTACCCCTCAATGTTGTCGTCGCTCCCGTAGCGTCATCGGTCAGCGCCGGCAACTCAGATTCGGGAAGCTGTGCCGATCTCGTCAAGGCTGCATGCCGCTGAATGCTGGACCCAGCTGGTTGCTGTGCAGAGCTTCCCCCACCGTCCCAGGCATCCAGGTGGATATTACCGACGCTCCGACTTCCCCAGACAGCTGGGGCTCGCCATCACTGGGGGTCAGCTGGGAAAGTCGGAGCGTCGGTAGGCTTATACCCGGCGTATAATACGACCCCCGACTTTTGAGAGGATTTTCCTGTGTTAAAAAGTAGTCTTATACGCCAGAAAATACGGTAAAACTATTTTTCCACCTTATTAATTTTTATTTAAAATTAAGGGCATGTAATATCAAAATGAAATTTTTACCAACCATTAAGAAAATTGTTTGGTTTGCATTTCATTACAGGTATGTGAAGTATACACACTTCATAGAGAAACATTCTATTTGGCCCAAGACTTTTTTGATAGATTCATGTTGACTCAGAAGGACATAAATAAAACCATGCTTCAGCTTATAGGAATTACAACCCTGTTCATTGCTTCCAAGCTTGAGGTAAGTAGAGACATGCAATACATTTCTACAGCTACTTGGTTATACTTAGTATTGGGGCAGAATTGAGGAGACTCTGTTTCCCATCTACTTTCATCCATGAAAACTCACAAGATAATTTTGGGTCAGTCTTCTTCTCTTTGGCAGTCTTCTTCAGTAGGTCATTGTTATGGAGATGAAAATGAAAATAAATCCCAATTGAAATTGTCTTGAGCTCCCCAGAAATAGTATATACTTTTAAAAGTCATTCCCTGAAGCTGTGCTTTCAATCAGAAAATTCAAAGGCCATTTTTTAAGGCAATGGTGCACCACTTTTGAAAATGTGCTTTCCTAGAAAACTGCCTATGCTTTTTTTATTTATTATGACATTTTATCCCACCTTTATTACATTATAAGTAACTCAAGGTGTTACTTACATAATACTCTTCTCCTATTTTCCTCACAGCAATCTTGTGAGGTAGCTTGGGCTGAGGGTGAATGATTGTCCCAAAATCACCCAGCCGAGTTTCATACCTAAAATGGGACTAGAACTCAGTCTCCGGGTTTCTAGGCCAGCACCTTAACCACTACATCAAAGTGGCTCTCCAGTTTGTTTTTGGAGTCACCAGGAGTAAGATCTGACTTGAAAGCAAGCAAGCAAACTAATCAAAAAGGTCTTAAATATCTAATATTCAGTCAAATAAAAACCGTAAGGCCTAATCCCCCGTACATAGCTCATATAACTTTCAAAATCTAATGACAGCTGAGGAAGTATTGGATAGATTTAGTGAATTTGGTTACGAAGTAGGAAACAGGCTCTGCAGCTAATCTGCTAACCTTTTAGAAGTTTGATGGGTTCTTATAAGTGTGACTGGGTTTGAGATCGGATAAAATAGTCTCTTCTGAAAGTAAAAGTATTTCAGGAAACTTCTTGAAAATATCCAAATGATTTCCCTTTCATAGGCTGTAGGGATATTTCTGATCTAGACTTACTAAAAACAAAGCACTTATGGTCAGCTTTTAAGATGTCCTGCTAATTCATTTTTTAAAAAAATAATTATTTGGGAAGCTAATGCATGTTGAAACATTGCTATGTCATTTTATTCAGTATATGGAAACTCATTTGGGTTAAATAACTCATATTTCTAGAGATTTGGAAAGCTGGTGCAGTTTAGGAATAGATATCCGAACATAGCCGACAGTTATTTGTAGATTGGTTTTTTGTTTCTTATTTTGCAAGGTTAGGGCAGAGAAAGGAGAATTACCAGTGGATTTCTGATATATTCAGGATTGCTTAGGGAGCACTGCTGTTTTACACAATAGATTGTATCTATGTAGCCAATTATGTTTCCTGTGGGAAATTTTTAAAATATCAGCAATTGAATTGAGCTTCTTCCAAGCTGTAAAACTAAAATACATATTTATACTGCATAGAGATGTAGAAAACTGTGATCATCAGTTCTGCAAAGTCTGTTTTAACACTGTTTCTTCCTTTTTAAAGGAAATATATGCTCCTAAACTGCAGGAGTTTGCCTATGTTACTGATGGTGCTTGCAGTGAAGATGACATTATAAGGATGGAACTAATTATACTAAAGGTAACAAAACAATTTGAGCCCTTCTTTCTGGAACTGATATACTAGGAATTAATTTACCAACCTCTTATCTGAACTGCTTTTAAATACTGCTTTATAAATGCTAGATCTTAATTCTTGCCTTAAAGTTGTATATTACTAATCAGCTGGGAAACATCCCCTTTAAAGGAAAAGTTAGTTATTTTAAGCACAGGTATTTTCCAGAATAATAGTTGATGGAAGAAAATTTAACTGTTTTATTGAGATAAAGAAGAATTAGGACTAGGAATTGCTCATGGTAGTGGTCTGATTCTAGACGTAGCTATATTAAATGAGTATATGAAGCTGGAACAAGTTTTGCTTTTGAGACTATTCACATTAGCCTTATCACAGAACGTTTTGTTTGGCTTGTTCAGAATGGCATCTCTTCAGTGGATTATTTCCAGAATGCTGTAATATTTGACAGAAATTATCTTTTTTTTTTCAGGCTGAGATACGTCCTTAGCTTTTGAGTAGAATTCTACTCAAATTGTCATGGTTCTAAATGTATCTGAGGTTAGGACAAACAAATCAATGACCCAAACTTGATTGTGTGCTTTAATTGAATATACATTTAATGAACATAGTTAAATCCCCATATATTTAATAATTTTCCCATGGTGTCATATTCAGTTACAAATCTGTGGTAAGTTTTGGGGGGGGGAATCTAGAGACTTTGGAGATCTCATGTAGATCTAGAATTTCAGATTGTACAGTTGGCCTATGCAAAATGCTTTGATTTGAAAGGTCATCCCTTCCACTAACATCACATTGAAAAATTAGCATGCTATCAAATATGAAAATAAGAACTTACTTATCACATATTTATTTAATACTTACAATAATGCTTATTTATGACAATATAAAGAATGCTACCTCTTCTGCTGTTTGTGAGACTAAAATAATGAAAGCTTATTTACTTAAGAGAGTATCCGTTGCGGATATCACACAATTTGAAAGCTAAACCACTGCAATAGACAGCCCTATAAACATTATGTTTTAAAATTTGTAGGCTCTTAAGTGGGAGTTGTGCCCAGTGACCGTAATCTCCTGGCTGAACCTTTATCTTCAAGTGGATGCAGTGAAGGATGCTCCCAAAGTGCTGCTACCTCAATATTCTCAGGACAAATTTATTGAAATAGCACAGGTAGGTTTCTGTTTCAGCATGCATGGCATGTAAAGCTGGGAGAACAACTGCTATTACTGACAGTAAAACTATTGTCATTCTAAATAGCATTAAGAATGTAGGACAGGAAGCCATAATCTGCAATCGCCTTATGCTCTATCCATGCTTCTTTTCTAATTGCATGTGTCCTTCATTATGTGACCTCTGATGCGTTGTTCTCTGGAGATAAGAAATGTTGCTTTCTTTGGGATTCTTTTAGAGGCCTAATTTTTCTTAAAACTATATTCTAAAGAGATTTTACAGCAGTCAGCAGTTGTAAAAAAATATTTTTTTTAAAAAATGCATAGCATATTGAATTCTTGTAGTGTAGATGCAAAAAAAAACCAGTTTTAACTTTCTTTGGAATGTGACAAAGGAAAATAGCATCACCTGTTAACCTCCATGTATTAAACCAGCTATAATTGTAATTTATAATTATATAAAGTATTTACAGGTAGATTTTTGTTTGATTTGCATCATATATACAAATGTTCTCGACTTCGTAGTAAAAGCAAATGATTCCCTATCCAAAAGAAGAAAGCTGGGAGACAGTTTTACACTAAGTTAGTTAAGATGCTAAAAATAAAACCTTTGGCTCAAAATACCAATTCTACAGTTATGCCTTGATCGCTGGATCTTAATCAAAGAGCAGAGAAGGTCCTTCAAGTCTGAAATCTGTTTAACCTTGAAGTAGCACTAGCTAAGTTTCAACTTAATGCAGGTGCATAAATTTATTTAATTCAAGAAACAGAATCTAAATAGATCTATTAAAAATGAAGAGAATAGATAAGTAGATAGAAAATCTAAGCCTCCAACCAAATTGCAGACTACTGTAGGTGGGAAAGCAAAACAGCCACTTGACTGGTCTTTGAAGTATGAAAGTTGTGAGCCATAATGAACTGCTGTCTGATACTCAGCTTCAGTGTCTAAAAGGCAATTACCATCAGCTTTGCATGCGAAATTAACACTGATTGGGAGGCAGACCCACAGCACAAATATAGGCTGTGAGTCAGATGCAGATTTAATGAGCCAGTAAATCTGAGTTTTTCTAATATAAAAATTGTGGGAAAGATGTAATAGATTTTATACTGAGCTTATATTGAGCAACAATTGATGTAAAGATCTTTCTAATGATATGTATGTCATTCCACAGCTTTTAGATCTCTGTATTATAGATGTCAATTCTCTGGATTTCCAATATAGGATATTGGCAGCTGCTGCCCTCTGCTATCATACCTCAGAACTAGTAGTAAAAAAGGCTTCAGGTATGGTAAACTATGAATAATTGTGTATTTTTATTTTCATTTTAGGAAGTTAATGTATGTGAGTCTGCAAGTGTCATAAGACATTGAAGGGCACAATATTTAATAAATTTGGCACATTCATGACATGATCATAAAAGTGATGAATTATAGTATCCTCCCTACCCTACCTGTGTATGTGTGTTTTCTCAATTAATTGAAGAGTGAGCAGGTAGATCTTCTAGAGAAATGGCATCTAAATGTTCAATACAATACTTCCTTTTTTCATCCTGAGACTTCCTGCTTCCTGGGCCTTGCCTCATCCACCCCTTAATTTTCCTTAATTTCCTTCTTTTTCAGCCACACATTAAAGTAATAGATTTCTTCTATGATTTCCATGGCCCATTTTCACTTCTATCGTAAGCATGATTAAAAAATATTGTCTCAGTATGAATTGGGGAATTTCATCCAATGAGATTCTGTCTCTTTTTTTAAAAAAAAAATGTTCTTCTGTTGCTTTTTTTCTCTCTTTTGTCTTGAATACTTGATGGAGAAAACAATGTAAGGAATGAGGGGAAAATATGGCTGTATAGCTGTTTTCCACTCTTTTTCCTTCTTTGTGCTCTTGGATAGTCTCCAAGAGTGTTAAGGGGAAATAGGCATATTTCTTTCTGCATTCTCCTCCTTTCCCTTCATTTTTTTTTAATTGGATTCACAATGTTTGCAATTATATTCAGTTCTCATGAGAAAAATTTTGCCCTTTTATTTGGACTTTTTAAAACCTTTGCAAATAATTCTCTTGTGTAGTCCTTTCCTCAGTTGTGCATTTTGGTGTAAATCTTTTTATTATTCATTAGATGAGTCTGTTCCTATGAATAATATGATTCACGTTAAAATCCAACAGTGATTAGTCCCAAGTAAACATGGCTAGGCATGGAATAAGAAGTGTTTTATTCTATTGTCTTGTCAGAGTATATAAATGTTAATTTTCAATCGTATTTCCATTCCAATGACTGACTTCCTCCGATATAATAAAGTACGCCTGCAAATATAGTACATGTAAAAAAATTATTCAGATCTTCAAAGAGCACTTCATTTCAGTGATAGCTGAGCACCCTCCATGCTGCTTTTGCTCCTTTGCTTGAAATAGTGAAGAGTGTGTATTGGCAGGCCAGATATCGGTGGTTGCTAGAGATTGCTAAAAGAAAGAGATTGCTTATAGAGCCAAGGTGGCGCAGTGGTTAGAGTGCAGTACTGCAGGCTACTTCAGCTGACTGCTAGCTGCAGTTCAGCAGTTCAAATCTCACCGGCTCAAGGTTGACTCAGCCTTCCATTCTTCTGAGGTGGGTAAAATGAGGACCCAGATTGTTGGGGGCAATAGGCTGACTCTGTTAACCACTTAGAGAGGGCTGTAAGGCATTGTGAAGTGGTATATAAGTCTAAATGCTATTGCTATTATAGTGACTAGAAGAGGCTTCTGTGGAAGAGCAGTGCAAAAGCTTCTTCCAGACTTGCAAGTTAACAGAAGTAAAAAATCAACAGGAGGCTTTGAGACATTAGTATATCACAGATGTCGAGTATTTCAGGTAGCTACAGTAAATTCTTTCGCTTTGTTTTTAGGATTGGATTGGACTAATATTGCAGAATGCGTAGAGTGGATGGAACCATTTTTCAAAGTAGCAAAAAAAATACCAGTGAAATTGAAAAATTTCAAGAAGATTGCAGTGGAAGATAGGCATAACATACAAACCCATACAAACTATTTGGATATGTTGGTAAGAATGAATTTTCCCTCTTTAAATGTGTTTGGTCTTCCATTGTGATTATACTTTCTTGGAATTAGAAAAATGCTTCTTTATATCTCTACCTACCTAAAATAGTTATTTGGTAATAGTATGCATTTTCCTATGATTCTAAAATGACAAGAATCATACTTCCATCTACCATGGTCTGGACAAGGCCTAGAACAGTGATGGCTAACCTTTTTGCCTTTGCGTGCCAAAAGCAGGGGGGCGCACGGGGGGGTCATGCACGCGTGTGCCCACTCATAATTCAATGCGCCCCGCCCGTCGCACATGCACGCACAACCCCCCCATGCAACCCCCGCTTTTGGCACGGTGGGCCATTTTTTGCCCTCCCCAGGCTCCAGAGGCTTTCTTGGAGCCTGGGGAGGGCGAAAATGCCCCCCCCCCCCCGAGGCCCTCCAGAGGCCGGAAACGGCCCGTTTCCTGACTTTCGGTGGGCCTGGAAGGCCCGAAAATCAGCCGGCTGGCACATGCATGCGTGCTGGAGCTGAGCTAGGGCAATGCTCGTGTGCCCACAGATATGGCTCCGTGTGCCACCTGTGGCACGTGTGCCATAGGTTCGCCATCATGGGCCTAGAACATTGGGGTGAGGAGTATCTGGAATCTAAAGAACAATAGTTGAGCTAGCCATGCACAAAAGGGTTGTCAGCAATAAACGTTGAGACCATAAGGTCATCTGTGGAGACTTCCAGCTTCAGGTCCAGCTGCTGACAAAGCATGCAACAATTTGGCTACCATTATGAATTCTAAACTATCTGCTGATTTAATAATACCTAAGTGATGACTTAGTAAATTTGACTACCATGATCTGAAATTGTTCTTGCAAGAAATGATCATCAATAGGAAGCTTATAATAACCTCTTAAGATATGTGAAAGCCAGTGTGGTGGTGTGGTGAAAGTGTTGGTCGAGATCCAATGAGACCCAGGTTAAAGTCCACCCTCAGCCCCAGGAACTCTCAGTGACTGGACCATCCACTCGGTTTTAGCCCAACATACCTTACAGAGTGATTATTTCACCTTTCCAAAGAGATGACACATTGTGGCTAGAGGATTTTTTCCTCCTTTCATCACAATAATTGTTCTTTTTACTAGACAGAATGAAATTAACAATAAAGTAGGTTTTTTTTCATCACAATAATTTGTTCTTTTTATTGGATAGGATGAAATTAACTATGAAGTAGCGGTACCCAGTCAGCTATCACCGGTATCTACGGGAGGAATAATAACTCCTCCAAAGAGTTCTGAAAAGTGAAAATCCTGTGTGCGAAGACTGGGATCTTTGTTAAGACTGAATAGACACACAGCTTTTACACTTGATGTGGCTGACAAGACTATCAGGATGCAACTGAAGGACATTCACATGCAGCTGGCCTGGATCTTTTACATTTAAAGCCCAATGAGGCCTAGAAAAATTTGGATTTTTTCTGATTAACTAAATTCATAATTAACTATGGATTTTTAACTTAAAATTGTCTTAAGCAACTTTTAATTTTTTTAACAGATGCAAATGAATTTGTCAAATTTAGTTATTTGTGAATTTAATAGTACTGTTTCGCCAATTGTCTATTGGTGTATGCTGGTTTTGCATAGGATAAAACATTCTTCTGACCTGTGGTGATAAAACACTGAATGAGGAAGTCTGAATCTAAGGACTCAACAAAGTAAGTCACTTTTCAGCTTGCACATCGGTGCAGCCACAAAGTAAAAGCCTTTATATTAACCTTTTTAACCTAAGGTTACTAAGCCAACGTTCCTACTGCCATACATTTAAGATGGTGTAACTAAGGAATGATAACAAATTGCCTTAATATAATAAAGCATGAGTAGGGAATGCAAAGACTGAAAAACTTTACTTTTAGAGGTAAAGAAGCAGTTTAAGAATTTTCCACTTAAACTGGAACATCTTCAGTGAACAGCTGTCGTATCCTACCTCTTTCCTCATGAAGTGCTATATATTCTACAAACTAGCTGTCTACAATGCAAGAGAAACAAAGACTGGATTGCAGTAAAGACAGCTTGAATGCAAAGGAGCTACACTCTGAATAGTAGGCCATTCATTACAACTCACATCTATTTTTTTACATGCAATACACAGCTAATCTAATTCTGTATACGTGCAAAAATGAGGGATTTTGTTTTATAAATAGGAAAATACCACACAGTATGTTTATAAATATGTATTATAAAAAATTCTCATGTTAAATAAAGCGTTGAAATATCTTGCAACAAACACTTTTCTTCTTATATTGTAAAGGAAAATAAGTTTCTAAAAGTAAAGCTTTGCCATTGCTTGAAGAAACTTCTTTTTTCGTCTTTGAGCAGCAAGCTGTAGTACTTCTTCTGGGTTGCTAGAATTCAGTTCTGTCTGCCCAATAGCTTTAATCTATGTGCCCAAACATCAACAAAAACTCAGGTTAGTAATAAGTTCTTATTCACAAATTTTGTCAATGGGGGAAAAGGGTGATTTTAAAAATGTAATGGTTTCAGACGCAGACCACTGCAATATCATCTTAGAAATTCTTTTCAATATATGAAACCGTAAGAACTTACTGCTATCTGTTTCTTGTCTGTTTCGCCTCGTTTGTGATGAAGGTCTGAAACACCATTTAGGAAACTCCAGGAAAAAGGGTCATCTAAATTCTTAAGACTATTTGTATAGCAGTTTAAAATTCTTTATCTTAACTTTCCACTCTGTTATTATAAACAGTTTCCTTGAACTTTCTGTGAGCCTAATTCTTCCTCTGGAAAAATGAGCGTCAAAGTCCTAATCTTTTAAAACGTAGCTATTTTTAAACAGAGAAAGGATTTCCTTATTTTGTACTATCTCCCTGCTACACTTCTTATAAATGAAATTACCATTACCAGTTTAAATAATAGTCAATTACTAAAGCCATTCTGGTTGCAAATCAGTCCCATGTAGCTTTTTAAAATAAAAGGATACATGTCAAGTATTCCAAGATAGTAATGTCCCATATATAGTCATAATAAGAATCCATAGCATCATGGCTGAAAAACAGGGTTTCAGTTATTTTTATGCCATTAACGTATAATGTGGCAAATGAAACTCTAAAAATCTTGTTTACCTGTTTTGTTCCTGAAGTGCTTTAAATGCAGTTTTATAATCTACCTCTCGAAGGAACTGGCACAAAATTGCCACCTGGAAGAATAATGATTTGCTAATATAGAACTTAGGAGGTTATTATGTCATGATTATACAATAAACTGACACTGCACTCCAGATGAATGCAGTACAGGCTTTTTTGGCAGTATTTCCCTCTTCACAATTTTCCCAGTTAATAGATGGATACATATTCTTACCTGTGTATGGCAATTGAGCAGAGAACAGCATTTTATCATTCGTTTAATCACCTACAGAGAAATATGCAAGTTAAAGAAAATCTAGGATTTATCCATGTACCTGCTATAGCTACCGTACCTAAATGGAAAACGATGAATACAAGTCATATCACTTAACAATTGTTTTCTGCTTCACTATTAATAGCATAAGCAAAAACAAACTCTTAAGAGACCCAATACGTCTACCAATGTTCCATTGGCCTCACTTGCTATAAATTTGTTCCATTATTATCTTGGCTTCTACTCTGGTTAGAATTAGTTGGTCGGCTTCTGGAACTGCCAAAAGTCTTGAAGAATCTTCTGCATCACATCTGAGATGACAGCTTAATATACTGCTGGGACTAAAAGGCTCAAGATGACAGAAAGATAACACTACAGTGCCAGGTTGCTAGATATTAAGCCTTCTAATTAATTTCCCATACTTGCTGGGTTTATTATGGAATATCAGAAATCAAAGCTTGGCTTACATTCAAGTGTACGTTGAAAGAGAAATGCCTGTCCTATAGAACATTCCTAGACTACCACCTTCTCTGCAGATCAGATTAACCCTAGAGGGGAAAGGACCAGAGGTGGGTTTCAGCAGGTTCCGATTAGTTCTGGAGAACCGGTAGCGGAAATTTTGAGTAGTTTGGAGAACCGGTAGAAAAAATTCTGACTGACCCTGCCGCCATCTATCTTCTGCCTCCCAAGTCCCAGCTGATCGAGAGGAAATGGGGATTTTGCAGTAACCTTCCCCGGGATTGGGTAGGGATGGAGATTTTACAGTATCCTTCCCCTGCATGCCCCCCAAGCCACGCCCACCATGCCATGCCACACCCACAGAACCGGTAGTAGAAATTTTTGAAACCCACCACTGGAAAGGACCTATCTGCCCCAGCATGAAGCAGCCAACAGACACTGGGCAGATCTTGTTCTCCCATCTGACTGCTACCAACAAGCACCAAAGCAGGTCAGATCTGATGCATCCTGAACCTGGCCAGTTGCTCTCAAGTAAGGTGAAACTGCTATTATAGCACCAATACAACTAAGTTGATTTAAGGATGTCTTACGGATTGGCTGGAAGTGAAATAAAGCTGGGAAAAACTATGGTGGAGGGAGGGGAAGTGTTCATAATATAATTTTGATATATATGGGGAAAGGCCATTGAATGAGCAATTCCAAATAATGCACTTTATTCTAAGTTCATTGCAGTAGGATAGATGATAAAAAAGTCAGATAAAATAAAGAAGTTCAACATGCCCATGTTTAGAATGCTGAACTTTAATCAATGGGTCCACTTTAATACTCCGCTTGTATTATAGAGCAGCCCAGATCATCAGAGTCCTCTCTGTGTGTGTATCTATATATTCCTTGTATACTGCTACCTGACCGCATCACTCACCTGATCAGTGTATACATCAGGTGGCACCATCTTAGTGAAGAAATCTGAGCACACCGCTCCTGCCTGAAGATAGTAGTGAAGTGCAGCGGAGTATTGGTTAGTTGCTACATTGGAGATGGAGAAGAAAAAAAAAGTTTAATGATTTCATCTAGCGGCCATATTCACATGTAACACGAAGCTAAAGATTTTTAACATCAAGATTCGTTAAATAATCCACAATGACCCGATTCATACATAATGATACAGCTCATCATGCTAACCCCAAGATGCATCACATAACAGCTTAACATTTGTTGTGAATTAGGCCGGGTTTTTTCAAGTTACTTCGAATCCAACGCTCTCCTCTCTACTAATAATGTTTGAATAGGATGGACAAATTAAGGCAAAATAGCTTGCCAAAAGAGAAAAAGAAATAAAGTTTTCAGATCCGGCCTCAAAGTGATACCGTCCTTGCACCAAAATATTGTGGTACCTGCCCTTTGGAACATCCTCTCTCCCGGAGAGTAGAGTGGCCCAATCCTGCCAGCCTTTCAGAAGGGGCTGAAAATGTGGCTGGGTTCCCAAACATGGGGGTTGGATTGCCAGTTAAGAGTCTGTGAAATGCTTATTTTAACTGTTGCCTGGTGTTTTTTTTTTTAACTTTGGCTTGTTGTTGCTTTTGTTTTTACATATTGTTAGCCAGCCAGAGTCACTACAGTGAGATAACCAGGCATATATGTATGTGTGTGTGTGTGTGTGTGTGTGTGTGTGTGTGTGCCTGGTTTTATATATATAAATAAATGGACAGAAACAAGTTTAACTCTACTTACCAAAATAAATATCAGCCTGAGTGATTAACCAGAAATGATTGTTTGAATTTATAGTGAGTGCATAGTTGACTAGTTCTTTGACGGTGACTGCTACTGCTTCAAAATCTACTGACTGAAAACTGAAACGAGAAAACATAATTATTAGTAATTGTAATGATGTAGTTAAAATCTGCTTCAATAAAAGCATTTAAATTCTTTGTACTCCTCCATGCCCTTTTTAGTGATGTTACACATAAAGGATAGAGTTCTAGACAAAGATCGGCCCCTCCACTGCTACATACATAAACTTCCTTTTCTGTTTTCTATTGGTCATAGGAATGATTGCAATCTAAATGTATCGCTTTATGACAGCCCCACCAAGACAGAAAACGTTTCTCTGTTAAATCTGAAATGATCTATTTTATCAAAGAAATTGCTTACTCTCCTTATTAAAACCACCAACCAATATTATGGAGCTCCTTTCTTCTACCTGTTCAGATTCGGCTGTACACCCATTGCAAACTTTTCATTCTCATTCTCTCATTGGGAATATACACATCAACAGAATGCCATTTTGCTGTTATGTGGAATCCAAATTTAAGAGAGCTTCTCTCTTCTCTGAAGTCCTTGATTTTCACCTATGTTCCAATCATATGTTGCATCATATGAAGCGCCAGGGAAATCAGGAGATTCAGGCAGTTCAAATGAGGATAAAGATTGCAAGTTTGAGCTCTATAAAAATCTGACTTACTAGTACTAAAGGGAAATGAGCAGGAATAAGTGGGCATTCAAGGTGCGTTGGACTTAGATCTTTTGCTGGCACACAGGGACTCAAGACTTATGACACATTTGGCTCCTCCCTCGGGTTCAGCCTGGTCATCTACACATTATCGCTTAAATCAGTCCAGGAGAAGATATTTGCTATTGTCCATGCTTTTTAATTTCTTTGCTTGTCACTGCTAACAACCTTAACCTGATCTAAGATTTAAACTTTGCTTTACCACTCCTAAGAACTTATTTGTATCTTATGTTCACAAAAAATGTAATATAATATAATTTCCCTTTTGATCCTCTGTTAGAGATGAGGACATGTTGTCCCAAAGGCTGCATGTTAAGACAGAGAGTGGGCTGGAGTTTTCTTTTCACTTTCTTCCATGCTCTCATGCATCTACATGCTGAAGTATATTCCATTAATCTCACTAGCTCCCAAATTTCATTTTGTGGGAACAAGAACCTGTAGAGCTCTGAATAGTTTCCCTATTCTCAGCTTAGAGTGTACACGTTAAAAACAGTCATGTGTTTTATTTTGATCTTAAAACAGTATGCTTCACTGGAATATTCCAAATTTTCCAGCCTGTATCAAGTTTCTTTCTCAAGAGAGGAACAACCCTGAATTTGCAGGCAAGCTTTGTTCTAAAGTGTAAACGAAAGAATAGGTTTAATCTAATTACAAAACAAAGTTCTTGGAATCCAGGTACTTTGTTTTGAGCTTGGAGCACTCAAAAAAGGCTGTTTTGAACCATAAAATTCTGCCTAATCACCTTTTCAGCATCAGACCTAATATTGGATGGAAGGTGACCAATGGAGCTCCGAGCTAAGAAATAACCCATACAGATCCAAAGAAACAAAAATACATTTCATTGTATTTATAAATGGAGTTGGATAAACAAAATTCCTTACTTAGGAAAAGATGATGGCCAAATAGAAATATACTCTGCTGTGACATTATTTACAATTAATTCCTAAAAAAAGAAAAGACAGGATAAAATAAGTAAGAGAATTCAGAAAGTAAAGCGGACGATTTATGATAAAAAAGAATATCGCACTTACATGATTGTTATGAAGCTTGACAAACAAGGATAATATTGTTGTCAAAACCAGAGGTTCCTATGAGAACATTGAGAAAACATGAACTGATATAAAATCACAACCTTTCCCCATGAAATTCAAATTTTCTAGGCAAATTTTTGCCATGCAGGTAGTTCTCATTTAATAACATGTTCAGTGACCATTTTAAGTTATGACGGTGCTGAGTAAGACAACCGGTCCCTATGATTACCATTTGGGACTTTCATTGCCAGCTTCTAACAAAGTCAGTGGGGAAACAAACAGGGGGTTGCAAATTGTGATCACATGATGTCGTGCCTAACAATAGTGTGAGATGCACTTAACAATAGTAACCCAAACCGCACCATAAGTCACATGATGTTGCATTTTGGATGTCATTTAGCAATAGAGTTGCCAGTCCCAATTACTGAGAACTACCTATATTTACTTAAGTTTACAATGGTTTTATCTTCACGTACTACCAGACTACCTGTCTAGTATTAACTACCTTAATTTGCTCCCAAATAATTATCTAAAAGTGATCTTAGATACAATACCATGTACAATTTTCTGCGATCCTTTTTATAGAAACTGTTTTAAATCCCTTTTCACATTTCTCAAATCTGCAGACAAGTTACAGTAACTGTATTTTAAAATATTTTATATTAACTCATTAACGCTGAAAATGATATCCTTTAGAAGGCCGTATAATTGATGAAATCAGACTTATATCCCAGTCCCTTTGTTATTCCTTTTGTTAATATGTCAAAATTTGTTCTGAGAAATATAGTATCAAAATCACTTTCTTAATTAGAATATTTTTGTTTAGCATCCTTATTAGCAACAGGGTGTTGATAGGATGTAACCAAAAAAATAGGGGTGATGTTATGGTGACATACATAGGAAACAGGTAAGGCTTTGCTCACATTAGTGTAGTCGCTACTAACTTTTTTGACTATACCCAGCAGGCATCCCTGTTCAGCAGAAACAGGCTATTATGCTTTAACACATTTACAATCTTTAACTCCAAACTCACCCGCAACTTTTTGATGAACGATAATAATTCATTCCTAAAGAGAAAGTGTTTGTTTAATGTACTGACTTACTATTAATTAGATTAGTTTTTTAAACTTTTTTTCTAGAAGAGTGAGACAATGTAAAAGATTTTAATATAGATCTGATCAATATTTGGAACTTCAAAAAAAGCAGCAACAACAAAGAATTCCCAGATAGTAAGGTAAAATGGCAAGACCAGACAATATGCATAAAACATACCAAATTTTTTTTGAAGTATCTTCTCAGTTTCTAAGGAGAATGTTCTTAATGGTAGTTCATGCCTCCATCCTCAACCTAGATTTCAATTTTTCTCTTCTCTTCCAAAAGCAACCCCCATTTTGCAGAGTGCTTATTTCACCATGCCTTTATCATTTTTATGTATGTTTGTATTTCAGAAAAATTCTCCAGAGCACGCCTATCTACCTCTCTTATCAGCTGCCTTGTTTTGGCTCCAATCTTTTTAGTGCTCATTGCCTGAGTTTGCTATTTGTGGAAAAATTCCACTGTTGCTGGAATTATTCTGTTTACAATGTTCAAACAAGATCATTAAATATTATGTAAAAATGGTACAAGCTATGTATTTATTTTTGCATAGAACTTACCCAGAACAATTTTTCTACTTAGGAGGCTATTTTTATTTTATTCTAAAGAAGCATAATTATAAGTAAATGAGATATTCTTAGGAAATTTAATTACAAGCAAGATCATTTTATGAGGATCCAGATTGTTGTTGGGGCAATATGCTGATTCTGTAAACCATTTAGAAGGGGCTATAAAGCGGTATATAAGTGCTATTGCTATTAGATATAGAATAATATCATGACTATAACAGCTAGGGATATAAGAAAATTACAGCAGTTTACCTGTACATAATGCCTAATGTTGATTCTCTCTGCTTTATTAAACTCACTCTGCCATCATTCCCTCGTTTGTGTTGGTGAGATACACTGCAGATTTGTACAACTATCTCCCAAAGGTCTGTAGCTGCCCACCTGCCCTCTTTTGGTCCAGGAAGATCTTGACTTGTGGCAGCCAAAAGCTGGCCTAACTAAGCAAAAAAGAAGAGTCTTTGAATGCATAAATGTCATCTGTTCCAGCAATCTATCCCTATCGGAACTTACTATTATCCAAGTTAATACTAAAACCATTAGCTAGAAATATGCAGGATATTTCAAAAGAATATCTAGGTCCAGATTCTTGTCCAGAAACACCATGCTCATCATCATTCGAATCTCACCAGGCTCAAGGTTGACTCAGCCTTCCATCCTTTCGAGGTAGGTAAAATGAGGACACGGATTGTGGGGGCAATAAGTTGACTTTGTATAAAAAAGAACACCGCTTAGGGCGGGCCGAAAGCCCTACTAAGCAGGTATATACAAAAGTATGAAGGCTACTGCTTAACGCATTGTAAGCCGCCCTGAATCTCCGGAGAAGGGCGGCATATAAATCGAGCCAATAGATAGATAGATAGATAGATAGATAGATAGATAGATAGATAGATAGAGCAGGTATTTCTAAAATTCAGAAGTTCAAATGCAGTTAAGGGCCTGAATAGAGAGGTTCTGATATTTAAACAAATAGTCTAAAGCTCCCAATGCATCTCAACTATCCAGAATTAATTACAGAATTCTCTGATCTGGCTAATTGTGGACTATTGTATTATTTTTATAAAACTGAAATAATTCAGAGTTTGGACCATGCAAGATTCTTAATATGTATATAAAGATAAAGGTTTCCCCTGTCTAGTTGTATCTGACTCTAGGGGGCAGTGCTCATTTCCATTTCTTAGTGGAGGGAACCAGAATTGTCCAAGGACGTTCCCTGATCTTGTGGCCAGCATGATTATACGTCGAAGCACATGGAACAGTTACTTTCTGTTAAAAAAGTGTAGTTTCTTTTAAGACAGGACTATCAAACTCGCGGCCTGTGGGCCGGATGCGTCACATGTTGGCCATGCCGACCCCCGTTTAGCGAAGGGAGAAAAAGTCCCGATACGTCACGTGATGCCGAGACCCTTTTTAAGATATCGGTGACAGCCTAGATCTGAATTACCACTGCTCACTTTGGACCGGACTACTGAATACTGCTACTAGGTTACACCTTAACACATACAGCAAGCAAGTTAGAAGACTGTTCAGGATTCTTCAATTTACTAATCAATACAAAACTATGCCTTACCTTCACATAAGGATTAGTCTGTACCAATGAATGTGGAACTTGCATAGTCAAGTACTCGTTCTCCTGCCAGTTTAACAAAAAGGCAACACATTCCTCTGCTACAACTTGTCGAAGAGGAATATCTACAATGCATTTTGAAACAGAAACTGATCAGATGGTTTCTTACAGAAATTACATCCTACAAAGTTGAGAGCAATTAACAAGCTTATGAAAACTTCCTTGCTTTTAAGAGAACTCTATGGTCTATGAAATGGGAAATAGGGACAAGGAGTAGAAAAGTGCCAAGACAGAATACGTGGGTTAGGGAAGTAACACCAATTATCTTTGTGGCTCGTGAGCCATAAACAGGGATATCTAGAATACATAATTCTATGTATGGCTGACCATCAATCAGCATTAATGTGGCATTAGAACTGGCCAGCAGACAAAAATGCAATTGTAAGAACTATAACTACTATTGATAGTAATACAACTGTCATACCTAAAGACTGATCACTCTTAATAGAGCCAGTTTGGTCTAGTGGCTAGACACCAGGCTAGATATCAGGAGACTGTGAGTTCTAGTCCCGTTTTAGGCATGAAAATCAGCTGGGGCAGTCACTCATTCTCAGCCCAACCAATTTCACAGGATGATTGTTGTGAGGAATAGAAGCTGTATGTTTGCTGCCTTGAGTTATTTATAAAAAAAATAATAAAGGCAGGATATAAACAAATAAAATCTTGCCATCAATGGAAATCTTGCCATGTACTTAACCTGAAGGTTCTTACCGTGCACCCTCATTTCTAAGTATCCCCGAACTCTGCTGATCAAGTCAGAGGGAGGACGGTCTCCGGAAAGTCCTGCTCCTGCTTCATGGGTATAGATGTCCAGAAGTAGCATTTCATTCAGCATAACTTGGCGCAACTTTGGAGAAAACTCAGTCACAAGTTCAAGACAAGCAGCAAACAGTTGCTTGGCATGAACAAAATCCTGCAGCAAAAAGCAATAGATTTTTTTCCCCCCGTTGTCGTCTTGTCACATTTACAAACATGATTCAAGCAATGCTGAGATATTATAGCAGAAGGCAGGTGCTTGTGGCATTTCACATGTTAAGTTTTCTACAATACAACTACTTATTACAGTTCACAGAAATTTAGTTCTAAATTTCTCTTGCATTCAAGAGATACCTGACAAGTCATATGTCTTTCTTAGCATGTGCTGATATATTTTAAAAATGCAAATGAACAACTACAGAACTAAGAAATGAAACATGAGAAAAATAAGAGAAATAAGCAAGTAATCTTTAAAATATATTTAATCTTCCACACTATAGAGACCCATAGGCTGTATATACATGTAGTAAGATTAGATTTTTTGCATAAACCATATTTTAATCATAATTCAAAATACTGTTATGGCATTTTAATTACAAGGCAATTTTTCTTTGGGGCCTTTCAGAATACCAATAAGCAATCTTTCTCACCTTAATTGTACTGCAATGCAGTCCTTTTGCCATCAAGATGTAGACCAAATCCCTAGTCAAATTATCTTTGATTCCTAGGATAACATTGCCATAAACATTTGGAACTTCCCACTAGAAAAAAAATATACATATATTATATTTTACATAATTTTAATTATGTATCGTTACATTCTTCATCTTTAAATAAAGGAAAGTACCTTATTAGAAACAGTCCAGAAATGGCGTTCAGATGTCATACCATGCAACTCAATTAAAATCTGGCGAATTCTCCAAGGATCCAGTGATAAAATAAGCTGATGCTCCAATTGACCAATATTCACACTTGATGAAGCTGAAAAAAAATTATTGCTGAGAAATTTATACCTAAGTGACCATTAACTGTTAAAAATGGACAAGATCCGTTCAAAAGTTAAGAATAGTTTAATCTTTGCATTATATCCAGTTGAAATTAGTGTAATGACACAATTAAATAAAACATTATATTTACTGCCTGAAGACAGAGAACACATTTTGTATGTACATGTTCCAAAGACATATCACTTTTTAATAACTAAATTAAATTAAAAATGGACTTTATATATAATGGTATGTAAGGGTATAAGTAAGCTTATTACACTGTTGTATCATGATTCTCAAAAGAGGATAATGGTTTGTTCATGGTCTTAGAGAAATTTGTCAGAACATGAAGCAACCTTGTCCTCTTTCTTATCTTAGAGCAGGAGTGTCAAACTCAAGGCCCAGGGGCCGGATTTGGCCCACAGGGTGCTTAGATCTGGCCCGTGGGGACAGCCTGCAAACAGCGAAGGACTAGCCCGCAATGCCTCTGCCAGCAAAAACAGAGCTTGGGAGGGTTGTGCGTTGCCCTCCCGAACTCTGTTTTCACTGGCAGAGGGTTGCAGGAGGCCATCGCAGCTGAAAACAGAGCTTGGGAGCCCGTTTTTGCTGTCAGAGCACTCAGGTCACCACAGGCGCCCCCGACACGAGTGACATCGAGTTGGCCACGCCCACCCGACACACCCACCCCAGCCCCCAAGATCTAACACAACCCTAATGCGGCCCTCAATGAAATCAAGTTTGACACCCCTGTCTGACGAGGATCCCAGTCTCTCCCTATGCCTTTTCCATTTGACCCAACTAAAGACACATCATCTAGTTATAAAGAACAAGTTTGTCAGAGCTTCCATCTTTGCTACTCTCGGCTAAGCATGCTGGCATCCTGCCATAAACAGAGGGGGTTCAAAGCAGTAGAGGGGGGGGCATAGGTCCCCACAATGTCAGTGCAGACAAACTAGTAAAAAGGTTCCATGCAAAATATCATGAGCAATCAAAGAGTCACTGAGGGTGTTTTGCATACTAGTTTGTCTGCACTGATATTGTAGGCACCTGCCCACTCTGCATCAGGGATATCCTTTCCACTGCGCTAAACATTGTAATTTCCCCTTAAAGTATTTTGAGTCCAGTATCCTCTTTATCTCATAATGTTTCCCACCACTACCTCGACTGGCCTTAGCTTGGAGCCTCAGAAGAGCTCCTGTGCAGGAGGACAAGAACACTGTCAAACTATTTACTAAATCTGCACTATTAATCTTCTCATTGTTCCTATCATCCTTACGATTTATATTGACTCTTTCCTAATATGATTTGATTGCTTATTTGTACCCTATGACTATCATTAAATGTTGTACCCTATGATTATTGATGAACGTTATCTTTTCTTTTATGTACACTGAGAGCATATGCACCAAGACAAATTCCTTGTGTGTCCAATCACACTTGGCCAATAAAGAATTCTATTCTATTCTATTCTATTCTATTCTATTCTATTCTATTCTATTCTATTCTATTCTATTCTATTCTATTCTATTCTATTCTATTCCATTCCATTCCATTCCATTCCATTCCATTCCATTCCATTCCATTCCATTCCATTCCATTCTATTCTATTCTATTCTTCCACCACTAAAAAAAAGTGAATAATTTAAGGGAGTGGGAGAAATTACCTGGAATATCATAAAATGAAGTTATCAGTTTAGTGCCTAAATTGACTCGAAGTGACCTCTTCCTCATCTGATCAATGAGCAGTTTTCGTTCATCATCTTTCAATAAAGCTATGAAGAGCTCATGGGAGGAAATCATGAAGACAAACTGGAGATCTTCCAAACCCAGACACAGATTTCTGCACAGAATTAAGGGCAAATGTTTGTGGAAAAAGAAATGACAACTTCTTTCTTCAGTTTATTGGGTTAATAATACTTAGGAAATGCATCTATCAATGAATTCTTAACACAGATACCTTACAATGAATCACACTTCCAATTCAATCACATCATTTCCTCAGATTATGTTAATGAAAGCTGCATGATTGTAGGAAAAGTAGCTGTTTTAATAAGCTACCAATAAGATGCATGTGAATATATTTTTCCCCTTCAAAAACAAAATATTTGATGCAGTTGCCATCAGATCAGCAAATAATTCAAAAAATATTTACTTGCGCAGAAATGGACAGACTAACTTTAAAACTAAACGAAAAGGAAGACTCACAATACTTCAAAATATGGGACAGATGGTATGATTGGGTGAATCATTGGAAAAATGATAATGTCAAAAAAACAGTAAGAAATTAAAGGTAAATAATATACACCGTCAATAAGAAATAATAACTAATGTATATATGTAAACGTTCACACAATATAAATACAGAAAATTAGTTTTTGTGTGCATGTAGGATAAGAATGTAACTTTCTTTTGTTTCTTTATATATAGAGAGAGAGTTAAGAATGTTTTTTGTTGTATTTTAACTTTTTTATATTGAATAAAGTTCATTTTTAAAACCAAAAAAAACCAAAAAACCAAAAACAAAATATCCTCTCTAATTTTCTCTTACGTGGTTCTCTCTTCAGAAGCCATCAGAATTGTTTCACTATCCCTTACCATCCCAAAAAGGGTAAAAAACAAAATTACTGTCCAATTTTTAACACAGTATAAATTCTTATCACACACTTACTTTAGAAAATAAGCCATTTTTCTTTTTGAAGATTCTGATGCATTTTCTATGTGTATTGATTTTGAACACACCTGAGAAATTTAAATATTGAATAATTAAATCTCAAGAAAAATCCAGTAAACTCTTTAGAAAAACAGAGTATGTGGTTTTTTTTGGAATGGTATATATTCTTTTGAACGTTGCTTATAGCACTATCATTGTGTAGTTATCTTTTGAATGAACGAAGCATTTTCTCTATCTAGTTTTAGTTACAAATTAGAAAAGCCACATATATAGGCCCTAGAACAGCAAAGGGTTAAAAAAAATGCTTATTGTATATGAAGACTCAGAGGAAGAAGATAGGTCTCATTTCACATAATGCAGCCGTATGTTTCTTTCAACTGATAGAATTTTTTTGGTTTACTAAAATAACTTGCTTGAGACATCCACATCTATTATGTTGATAATCCTCACCAATAAGTAACCAAAATCAGAAGTATAGAAAAAGCCACTTGATAAAATCTTAAAATGAGTTAGCAGCTCATAAATAGGCAACATGCCAAGTGAGAGATATAAAAAAATCTGCCTTAAAAGAAATAGCAGGCTTGTTTTCAGATTTTTAAAGGAACATTAAACATGAATAATGAAATACAGGTACATATATGTGTATACAGTTAAATCTAAAATTGGGAATATTTTTACCTCCAGGAGAAAGTCTATTTTTTCTTTGGTAGGTCTAATAAGCATCTGGGTAAACTGGACGCCAACTGGCCGACCCTGCATCACATCACAAACACTGTTGCATGCACAAACCTTGAAATAGACTTCATCGAGAATTTCATCTCTGTGTAAAATAAAAGATAAACCATGGCAAATTGGCACACAAAAAACTTACACCTAAAAGACCAAGTCAAGATACTGTTTTTATATCCTAGTATAACAACCAACTGTACATATGCAGTACACATACGCAATACATATCATACCACAGGATAAGTAACATTAAAGAAAGCACAGAAAAGGGTAAGAAAAGCAAGCCAAAGAAATTAAGATAAGAAAAAACATAAAAAAGGAAAGAAAAGGGAATTTAAAAAATGTAAAACTAGTTCACACCAGCACCATCCGCTGTACTTCTCCCTAACTTTCTATCGTTGCAAATTATTTTTCTTTCTCTGGGTTTGAACAACACCTTCTCTTCTTGAAACTTTTTGCTCCTCTCCTTTTGACTGCATCCAGTGACAATTTTCTTCAATCTTTTTCTAGGTCTTAATCCATCACTCTTCCTTTGTATATCTGCACTACGATTCAATATTCATTCATTCTCTATATTTATGTGTATAAATATAAACATTTTGTGTGTCTGTGTGTGCATATGTGTCTCTCAGTGTGTGTGTATACTGGTCACTTACTTTGGTATTTTACATTCAATCAAGTCTCCTTCATTCTTGATTTATCTCTTCCTCTTTTACCACAACATACTCTTTAAATGACCTATTCATATTGCATCCAGATATACCCAATTTTCATTTCCATCTAATGAAGTGGAATGCAGGACACTCTTACCCTCTGCCACTTTTCTTTCTTTTGGCAAACATTTACTCCTTGCAACAGACTGCCTACTATTATTGTCTTTTTACTAACTTCTTAAAATGTCTCCACTTTCTCACCTTTAGTAAATGCTTTACTACAGTATACAAATTCATACACTTGCTCTGAGATTTGCCATTTATGAACAAAGTGAAGCCATTCACTCCATTTTCCTTGGGAGATAACAATATGATTATCAGAATCTGCATTTAGCAAAAGTTCTTGACAATTGTTTCTAAATACCACTTTCTTGATTGAGAGCACAAGTTTACTAAAATGGTTATTATGCATCACCCAGTATACAATTCAAAATACCGCTAGATACTGATATTTTTCAGCACTTGTCACCATACAAAGATCTTTCACAGCTATATTCTGGTTTGGGTGTTACTGTTTCAAAGAATTCTCATTTTTGCAGTGATGAGTTTTGTATAACTTCGCACCATACTAAGTTCTTTCACAGCTATATTCTGGTTTGGGTGTTACTGTTTCAAAGTATTCTCATTTTTGCAGTGATGAGTTTTGTATACTTTCAAATTTGGAAAACATGTATTAAAACTCACAAAGTATTTTTTTAAACTTAAGCAGTCTTGGTGGTCAGGCCTTTGTGATATACCATTCCATCTAACAAGCCGAACAGAGACAAAATTATCCAGTTTCAAGTTTATTACTAAGACAAAGTCAGTCAACTCAAAGGCTTGCTCAGAAATCTATCTACTCTGCTAGGCTTGACAACTAATTAATAGATGGGGGTCAGAGCTGTTCTCTCCTTCAATTTATGCCTCACCCTTGTTGAGCCTTCTGGGAGAGCTGCCTTAACACCGACTGTCTGAACTGAATTGGTAAAGTGGGCATTCGGTTGTCTTCAAGGAAAATCTTCACCAGTTCCTAGAACACAAACACGGGCAGTACTTGCATGTTTTAATTCAAAATGCACATACTTCAACTTCAGCACTGTGAAGCAGCATAAAGAGAGTTCATATGAAAACAAAACCTGTACACCACCAGTTCATTGGGTGGTGTTGAGCTTTCAATGTTGCTTGCCTAATACACACCACAGATTTGTTGTGAGGATGGCCCACTGTTCTAAGTTCCTTGCAAGAAAGTTGGACCACAAACTGAATCAGTAACAATGACGAAAAACTAATGTTAACCAATCAACAGAAGCTATGCTCAACCCAGGGGTGAAATGCTCCTGGTTCGGACCAGATCGCCCGATCCAGTAGCGATGGCGGCAGGTGGTTCGGAGAACCGGTAGCAAAAATCCCTGCCCCTCCCCCCATGCTCAGCTGAGCCGCACCATCATCAGAGGCTTTTTTTTTTTTTACTTTTCAAAGTATTTTTTCTACCTCTTCTGATGAAAAAATGCTTTTAAAAGTTTTTTAAAAAAGCCTCTGATGATCGCGCGGCTCAACTGGGATCATCAGAGACTTTTCAAAGCATTTTTTTCTGCAACCTCTTGGCCAAAGAGGTGGTAAAAAAAATGTTTTGAAAAGTCTCTGACGATCCCAGCTGAGTTCCTGATCAGCAGAGAGGCTTTTCAAAGCATTAGAAAAAATGCTTTGAAAAGTTTTTTTTTAAAAAAAGTTGGCCACGCCCACCGAGTCACATTACCCCCACCACCAAGCCACGCCCACAGAACCGGTAGTAACAGATTTTACATTTCACCCCTGGCTCAACCCTTAAATAATACTTTGGAATGACTTGGGAGAGATGAATAACCTGTCTTCTTTGAATAACACAAGCAAATGGCTAAAGATCTTACAATAAAAAGGCAGTATCTCTTTCAAGGATTGATATATATAAGTGCTTTTAATAGCTCTGAGTTTATGACACTTGTTAGTACTGGTAGTGATATAATGATGTCTTAATGGCAGCTACAAGATCATTGTCTTTGCAGGCAGTTTACCTGGTAACTGCCAGATCTTAAGCAGCTATGAATTTGACTGTAGGGAGTTGATGGTTGTGAACTACTGTCAGAAGGTGCAAGAACTCCACAAGCTTGACAGTAACCAGCTAGTCTCTTTTCATCTATCATGCAAGGAAGTGATGAGCCAATCTAGAAAATACAATGTTATCGAAGTTGTAAAAATGTAGCAAACACTTCCAACATTTTATTCTTCAAGGCAAACACCTTTAATAGAGGCTTGTTTCTCAAATGCCTATGGAAAAAGGTGTGATAATTTTCCAAGTATCATTACAAGTTGGTTGTCGTTGCTGTTATTATCAGTATTTATTTACCAACCTTCTTCTAAAAGATACCCGGTCAGTTTGCAACATAGTATAACTTTGTTGTGTACAACAATTGAAAACATCCTACTATTTAAAAAAAGAAACAAAATCACAATAATGGCAAGATTACTAGGTTGAACAAATGTTCTAATAATTTGAGGATCAACCAGCCTTGTGAAACTATAGGCACTTTCTTGAAATTTGCAATGAAGCTTTTAGGTGGATTTCCATTTTTTGTAAAAACAAAATTCATTTCCTACTTTATTTTAAAACTGGTTACTCACCTTTGAAATCAATTCCTTGGTTCTGAAAAATTTATCTCTGGCATTCCTATATAAATCAAAGTTTGTGGAACCCTGCTGGAAGTAGATGGCCCCTAAATCATAGCATACCTGAAACAGACCCCAAAAAATTATAGCAGACTATTTGAATCCCTGTTGGAATCCTCAGAAGAAATTCTAAAGCAACAATTTAATGCCCAGAGACAAAATATATGCCCTATGTACTATGTTAAAGATGTGCTTTCCTTCTCTTTCCAAACATTTGCAAATAAATCAGCCTTGAAAGAATACAACATTTTAAAACTGACTATTCTTCACATTTTCAAAATATTTGAAAGCTACACTATCTTCAATGTCAAGGATGGCTGATGGCACCATGAATTGTTTTAAAATGAATTTCATTTATGAATCCACACTTAAAGGTAGTCCTCAATTTACAACAATTACAACTAGAATTCTGATTGCTAAATAATGTGGTTGTTAAGCAAGTCATTTTTACAACCATTTTTACTATGGCTGTTAAATAAATCATGTGGTCATTAAGTGAATCATACAGTTATTAAACTAATCATATGGTCATTAAGCAAATCTGGCTTCCCCAACTATAGGGGAAGGGTTTCCTGCCTAAGCAGGGGGTTGGACTAGAAGACCTCCAAGGTCCCTTCCAACTCTGTTATTCTATTCTATTCTAACTGACTTTGATTGTTGGAAGCTGGCTGGGAAGGTCATAAATTTTATTCAGGTGACTGCATGGCTGCAACTACTGTAAATGCAAACTGGTTGCCAAGTGTTCTCTTTATTTATGAATAAAAATTTATTTGTGATCACATGATCGTGGGGATGGTGACAGGCATAATTCGATAACAACTCATAAATCAGTTTTTCCAAAGCTGTCATTAACTTAAAACTATTGTTACACAAACTGTCATTAAGTCGAGGACCACCTGTATATATTAACAACATCTTCAGACAAAACATCAACCTACCTGGCACTGCATTTCCTCGGTGCTAATACTTAATCCGGCTGTAGAACTCTCTGTCTCTCCATTAACCATACCAGGTTCCATAGCTAGCAGATCTAACGTCCTTATTGTGTGAATGTAAAGGTCCTTGTTTAATTTGAGTGCTCCCTCTAAAACCAGAATGGAATCAGCAGCCTGCTCTTTTAGCTGGAACAACCCAAAGGGATGAAAATGTTTAGTTATTAGCAGCTGTTTTGATTACTTAAGACAAATGCTGTACTTCTCTAATTCTAAACTACATCAAAATTCACACTAACAAATGTCAATCATCCCCCGGGTCAAAGGTCTCACATACTCAGTTATCTCCAAATAATAACCATTTAATATTTTCTGAGCTCAGAATGAGAAAGTTAAACATCACTCTGTAATGGCATGAAAGGAAAAATCTATTTATAATGAAATTGTACTTTTTGTAATGATTTTAGTTTACAGATATTTTTAAAGCAGTTCCTATGTATCAAGTATTGGTAACCAAATGTCCTACATTACCCACAATGTCCTACCAAAGAGAAGAGCACCTGGTTACTAAGCTTGCCACAGATGAATTTATGAATTATTTTAAATAGAGAATTAATCTTTCCCTTGATTTAGAGATAAACAGATCTTTATGAGCAAGAAAATAGAATTATCTCTCTCTGAAATTCAAGAGGTAAGCAATTATTTCTACCACCACAAACTTGATTCAGATTTCTGCAACAATTTGAATGATAGATACTACAATTATTGTACCCCTGTTGTTTTCACTATTTTGCCCTTGGGATAAAATAGTGTACAAAATAGATTTTCCCCTCTACCAATTCTAATCAGATAGACATGCTGGAATAAACTGCACAGTTCTGCAACTAGTTCTGTGTGACCTAGTTCCTTGCAAAACATCCTTATTCCCTCCTGAAAGAATTTTCTCACCTAAAGTTCACAAATTCAACATATCCAATGGAGCTGGAATTAGAAGTAAGATGCTCCAATTATCACAGTGAAGATATCAGATGCCATTTTTATATGAGAAAGGTCCTAACTTTAGCACTTTTCCTGAATAATTGAATCAACTAACTTCTAATTGTGGATAACTTAATGAAAAGCCCTTACCACTTTCAAAATGTTATCTGTGACTTCCTTTTCTTGTTGGAACTGATTCATACTAAACAAAAAAGCCAAAAGCAATTGTAAAGTTATTATTCAATGCAATATCAAGTTATTGCGCTATTTAGATTTCCAGTATAACTCATGTGTTCAGCATGCAACAGATACAGTTTGGTGCGATAGTTAAGGCATCAGGATAGAAACCAGGAGGTGGTGATTTCTAATCCCACCTTAGGCATAAAGGCAGCTGGGTGATTTTGGGCCAGTCACTCTCTTTCAGCCCCAGGAAGAGGCAAAGCAAACCACTTCCAGAATCACTCCAAGAGAACTGCAGTGACTTCTAGGCCGTGACCAGGGGTCAACACTGACGCAAACCCACAAATGGATACATACATACATACATACAAAACAAAATGTTTTTCTTTACATTTTTTTGTAATAAACCCCATTTCAAGATTGAAAACTGAATCATTTAAGGATTAAGCTATTTCAATAATTTTGCCTAAATTGTATTTGTTCTAAGAGAATCAGAATTATTTTACATAAATGTGCCATAGTCAGGGATTTTGTCCTCTTTCCACTAAAAATCTTTTAATACATACTTTAAAAATATGCTATAAGACTACAATTGATCAGATAGCCAATTACAAGTATTTAAGTATCGAACAAGTTTAATATATATATTATTTTGTTTACACGCCTCATTGAAAATTGGATCCTGATTTAGGTTTAGGCTGAAACAGATGAACAAACTTACACATTCAACTGAGGTGGACCAGGTTTTGCCAGTCTGACAGGAAAACTACTATTGACTATGGTTCTGATAGCCCTATTTAAAAAAAAAAAAGCAAAACTGTTAGCACTTAATAGTGAATTATTTTGATATCGGCATTATTTATTTCAAAAATTAAAGCTAGTGCAAATATGACAGCAAAAGGTTGATTTGCATGTAGCATACTGGAAAAATTGTCTTCACTGATTCTTCAATCTTCTTGTTGAGATCACATAGAAACAAAACAGGGCTTAACTTCAGTCTATCAAATTTTTATGTTGTCATTTTTGTGAATCAGGATCTGTAATCAATTGATGCTCTAAACCAGTGATGGCTAACCTTTTCTGGACTGAGACCCCAAAGCGCGCACCCCCCAAATGCAATGCACCCCCCCCTGTGCATGCGTCCCACCCCCGGACATATGCACGCCCTCCGCATGCGTTTCCCGCATGCATGGCAGAGACCTGAAGACCAGCTGGCCGGCGGGAGGCGCGTGCGCAGGCATGGCAGAGCTGAACTGGGGCGACGGCTTGCATGCCCACAGAGAGGGCTCTGCGTGCCACCTAAACAATTTCTGCTCTAAACAATTTCAAAGGAAGAGACATTAGAAACGAGATGGCTTATTCTTTTCACAGCTTATTCTTTTGCCAGGCTAAGAATGATACCCAAACAGAATTATTGATTTATTTGTAGGACAGCTAATCAAAAAGAAAAAAAAATCTATCTAGTGTGCACGTATCACTTAAAAGCCTCACAAGCAGAATAGGATTTATTTGACTTTAACACTTCCTTCCAGTAAAGAGTGTTCAAGAAAAATAAAATCTTACCATCTGTTGTAGAGCAATATAGCCATTGCAGTGGTTGGAGGTAAAGAGGCAAGGTCCATATCAATGTGTTTAGTTCCAGGAGGAACTTTACTGATGCACAACAATTCATTTAATAGCATGTTCAATACAGGGACAGATAAACTAAAAGACAAAAATAAAATAAAATAACTGAAGGTACATAGATCAGTTCTTAATTTTGTTACACAATATCACCAAAACAAAAACCATTAAGGTTTCAATGCAGTCTTTTTGCTATTTTTATTGTGCAGCCAACCTGCAAACTGGAAACCAAGAGTAGCAAACATCTTTCCCAGCTGTTCTCCTATGGGGGTACAAACTAAATCATAACTTAGTTTCCTGATTATTCATCACAGTTACCAATGGTTAATATGTCTCGCGATTGAATTTCTAGTTTATGTTCCTTTGAAATGGAAACTTCAAAATACTACTCATTTAGACAATGTGAAAATTAATACCTTTTACTATGACATAATAATCTGTAAACAATCTTATCCAAGAAGTCAACTGATACCTTTTTTCCAGTACATCCAAATTCCATTTTAAATGTGCTGCAACCTTTAGAGCAAGTAATTTTAAAATGCGGTTTCTCTTATTATCAGGGGGAGGCTGAACTTGATTCTGTTCATTGACTAAAGGTTTGGAAGCCTGCTCCAAAAACTGAACAATTAGTTGGACTGGTGAAGGATCTGCCAAGAAAAAAAAAAGTTTAAAATATGCATATTATGATATTATATAATTATATTATATTATGGAGAAGCAAATAAATGAAAAGTAAACAAGCAACTTTTAAAGAAACATATATAGGTATATTTTTTGTCTAAAAGAAAACAGTGGAATCATTTATGTCACTGATTTTACTGTGATTTACTAACTATATCATTGTCATATTCAAGCAAAAATATATATTTATTTTTATGTATACTGGTACACATAAAAAAACCCAAATACATTATGTGATGTGGACCTTGAAGAAGATTTAAGTGCAGTGCAAGTAAGGATCAGCAAATACTTACTACTGCTTTTATTTCATCATTGGATAAAAGAAGAATCCCACAAAATTTAATAAGAATCCTAATAGAAAATGTTATCACACTCCTCTATCCTCTGAAATAATTGATGAAAATAGAAGTTTTCTCTCTGAACAACAGCATTATTTACCAGGTGAAGCTTTTTTCAGGTGTTTCTCCAGCAGAGACTCTTCTAGCAGGAATTCAAACCAGGAAGTCTGTGGGGGGGTGCATGGTCGGCTAGATGTGGCTGCCTCCCGATCAACAGCTTCTACGCTCATCTTCCTTTCTTGAATTCCTTTGAGCAATCCTTTGGGCCAGGACCCTGATTTAGAAGCAAGATGGATTATATCAGAACACAATTGCTTTACGAGATCTAAAAGTTTAATTGCAGATCTTTTCATTCAGACTTGATTTCACAGTCCAAATATAACAAACTGGAACCTCATATCTAGAGAAACTTTTCATCAAATTTACAAGTTAGAATTTTTATAATAAACTGTTGGGAATAGTGGCCCAGCTTTTATAATACTGCAGCTTCCTTGGCAACTTTTTTTCCATCTTCTTTTTGGGGAAAGTTAAGAATGAGCACAAGAAAAAAATAGAACAGAGATTACTCAATCAAAAATAAATAAATAAAACAAGCTTAATCGTATATTATAAAACTAGACCATATTGCTCCATATTTTCATTTTACTAAAAATATTTTTAAAAATTGATAGAGAACATCTCTTGAATCCATATGTGCACACACACAAATTGCTATATTTTCAGCAAGTTATATTAACAGATTATTTGAAGCCAAAAAAAGGCCATGGATAGACATCACCAAATAAGAGAGCTGTAACATTAACACAGGGCATCTGATATCCAACTTCTAAAAACATTATTTGAGGAGTCCAATAATCACTAATTACGATGAATAACTTCATTCCTAGATTTATGTTTATGTGCTGAATCAGTGTTCACTCTGGCAACTGCCTGAATTAGTCCCTGCAATTTTTGTAGTAAGGTTTTCAGAAATGGCTTGCCATTACCTTTTTCCAAAGTTGATAGATTGTATAGCCCAAGGTTACTCAGCTGGCTTCATAACTAAGGGAGATTAGAACCCAGAGTCTTCTAGTTTCTACCCTGATGCCTTAACCATTATATTAAAGTGATCCTCCCTAGATGATTAGAAGTGTATTTTACATTTCTTAAAATCTGGATCCATCATTTTTCCAAAAACAGACATTCCAGTTTCTCATTCCCCATATATATTTGCAATATTAAGCTCTATTCCTTTCAGTTGGGAGTAAGATGGGATTGATTGTATTTCAAATACTTTGCCAGTTTTCTTTGACAGGCAGTTCAGATAAACAAGTATCCAATACATATTTTCTCTTAAGCAAAAGTCAGATTTGACCCATCCAAAAATAAGGCTGTTTTGTGAGTCTGGAGGCAGAATTCCAGAAGAAAATAAGATGTGCCAAAGTGCAGAAGAGAAAGAACTACCAATATTCTCCTCCTGAAGTGGAATTTTGAGGGGAAAAGGTATTTCCAAGTAACAATTGAATAAAAAAGGGAATCTGATTTAGGGATAGCCCTATTCAGGTCGTAATCTGCACTCGTTTTAATATTTATTTTATGTATATTACAATCATCTCTGTATAATTTATATCTTTCTGTGCCAACTCAGAAAGCTCAAACTGTCCAAAGAGCTGCTGATACAGTTCTACAGAGGAATTATTGAGTCTGTCATCTGCACCTCTATAACTGTCTTGTTTGGTTCCGCAACCCAACAAGGCAGACACAGACTTCAGAGGATAATTAGAACTGCAGAAAAAACAATTGCTACCAACCTACCTTCCATTGAGGACCTGTATACTGCATGAGTCAAAAAGAGAAAATGTGAAAATATTTACAGACCCCTCACATCCTGGACATAAACTGTTTCAACTCCTACCCTCAAAACGACACTATAGAGCACTGCACACCAGAACAACTAGACACAAAAACAGTTTTTCCCCAAATGCCATCACTCTGCTAAACAAATAATTCCCTCAACACTGTCAAACTATTCACTACATCTGCCATACTATTACTATTAAACATCTCATTGTTCCTATCGCCCATCTCTTCCCATTTATGACTGTATGACTGTAACTTTGTTGCTTGTATCATGATTTATATTGATATTGTTTCCTAGCATGATTTGATTGCTTATTTGTACCCTATGACTATCATAAAGTGTTGTACCTTATGATTCTTGATGAACGTCTCTTTTATGTACACTGAGAGCATATGCACCAAAGACAAATTCCTTGTGTGTCTAATCACACTTGGCCAATAAAGAATTCTATTCTATTCTAACTTGTGTATTTTCCTATCAATTTGAACATAGCATATCAATTACGTCTTCCGGAGTGCTGAAATGCTTAAATTTACTCTTCTGTGTTCAATTGGACCTTGTTGACTGTTACACCCCCAGATAAAGCTGGGCATGGGAATTCTGGGAGTTGTAGTCCAAACACCTGGACTTAACCTGGCCAAGTGTGAAAAACATACATTGAATCACACGAAATGCCCCGTCCTTTCAGAGCCACGCCGTGCCCCACCAGAAGACCACTCGTGATTGCCCCTGGTTCTCCTCGTTTATGTGAAACCATCTGCCTCGTTATGCATCTAGTTCGCCTACACACACACACACAACAATTGAGAAAAGTCACTTTTTCCCCCCTCTCACCTTTTCTGCACTTCGATTCTCTCGCACCCCACCACCACCTGCGGGCGCCCTGCCTCCCATCCACCAAAATGGACGACACCTTCCCTGCTCTCTCCCCCCCACCCACCTTACCTTCCGGGCCTCCGATAGGGGAATAGACAGCCAGGGCAGTTTTTGCTCCGCCTCCATTCCTCGATTCTGACCAATCAGAATCGGAGGGCCGAACGCTTAATGTGTTTCGTCATGGGCCTCCTGCTTTCTTCTCGTGCAACGTAAAGAGCGTAACTTGCGCTTTTTGCGCACAGTGATCCCTAGGTAAATTCGAAAGGTGTTGAGCGGCTGACCAGTCGGGGTTTTTTTTCCCCCCCATCTTCTTCTGCAAAGGCTTTTTGCAAACTTCTGCGACCTAGGCTGTCTTATCCCCCCCACCCTCTAGGCTAAATTATGATTATCTCCCTATCTTTAGTAACCTATTTATTGCGAGCACACAGCATTAGACAATCCGCTTTTCTAACACTTTGCTAAGTGAGTTATTGTGCCAAGTAAAGATGGATGACTGTTTCATACCCCTTAAAGTGAGATTGGCTGATTATAACTCAGTTTTATGTTAGCTATGATTTAAGGCTTGCTGTGTAAACAATGTCTACAGTCAATAACCCATGGTTTATTTTATTTAGAGCAGTCTTTCTCAACCTTAGGAATTTTTAAGGCATGTAGACTTCAATTCCCAGAATTCCCCAGCATGGCTGGTTGGGAAATTCTGGGAGTTGGCATCCATATGCCTTAAAGCAGGGGATTCCAACCTTGGCAACTTTAAGCCTGGTGGACTTCAACTCTCAGAATTCCCCAGCCATCTGGGGAATTCTGAGAGTTGAAATCCACCAGGCTTAAAGTTGCCAAGGTTGGAGACCCCTGCCTTAAAGTTCCCAAGATTGAAAACACTAATTTAGAGAATTTATATGGCAGTCGTCCCACTCTCTTTCAGTGACTCTAGGCATATTCTTGAAAGCTTGAAGATTTCCACAGGTGGTGATCCCGTCAGATTTAGTCTGTGAGCAGTTTGGACATGGTTGTTGCAATGCTTAGATTGGATTTCTCCATATGGGCTGAGACTCTGAACTAGAAAAAAGGTAATGGCAATCCACTTCCATAGTACCATGAACAAAATCAAAAAATAGATATGTCTCCGAGTTCATCAGGAGAGTTTACCTAAATAAATGTCTTCATGTGACATGTGAAGCTGGCTCCTGTTGATATTTAAAATGGGAATTTCTGCCTCAGTCATGCTCATCATAGTGCTTGTTGACTTAGGTGGGTGAACTAGGATTTGATAAACTGCAGAAGTCTACTATGGGTTCACTTCTTATGCTGCTTTCTTCTACCGTAGTAAGTGAAAGGAGATTGGCCTCTGGTTTGCATTTGCTCATTGTATGTTATAATCGTTCAGGTGCCAGAGAATTTGCAAACCCAGTTTTACATTTGCATTTACAGGTATGTGTGTGCCTGTGTGAAAGGATACAATGATAAAAATGCATATTTAAATTCACATTTCAGTTTCAGAGGGAACTGTACTGAAGGAGATGTGAATGTGCTTGAGATAAAACTGAGCTTCAATTGTGCTTGTAGCATGTTTGGCCAAAATGAATCATTACAGGTAATCCTTGACTTACAACATTTCATTTAGTGACTGTTTTAGGGTTACTGACAAAGGCACTGACAAAAGTGACTTATGACTGTTTTTCACACTTATGACTGTGATAGCATCTCCATAATCACACTATTAAAATTCAAACTGACTCATATTTATAATGGTTGCAATATCCTGGTGTTATGTGATCACTTTTTGCCACCTTCTGACAAAGTCAATGGGGAAGCCAGATTCACTTAACTGTATTACTAATTTAACAACTGCAGTGTTTCACTTAACAATCATGGTAAGAAGAGTCATAAAATGGTGCAAAACTCATTTAACCAATGTCTCACTTAGCAACAGAAATTTGGGGCTCAATTGTGGTCATTAAGTCGAGGACAACCTGTACAGTATTTTTCTGTTAGGAGGAAACAGGACATGTTATTGAAACAACTAGGGCTTGTAAGTTTGGTTCATTATCTTGACTAAAAAGCAGAATATGAAAGCTTCAAGTAACATGTCATGATGGGTATTATAGGATAATATTCAGGAGCCCTTCTATTCCCAACAAGGAATACGGAAGACTGAGACATATAGTGTAAGAAGTGTAAAGTATGAAGTGCATGAATTAACAAATGCAAGATGCATGAAGAGAAAAATATGTAATAGAGCTGAATGAAGATGTGATCTTGTGATGTGATGAATACACACACTTGGAAGAGAAGGTGTGGAATAATTGAATAAAACGGTTAAAGTTTATGTCAGGCAGTATAAGCTGATGACAGCTAGAACATTTAGGACGAATTCATAGATTGGTGATAATTGCATGCCATGCTTCAGCAAATGGTGTTAATGAAAGAACCACTGATGAGTTTGGGGAAAATTGTGCAATGTTGTGAATGAATAGTATGTAAAAAGGCTGTTTTGTTTGTGACATGGAAAATAAAGTGAGAAGATACACATACAAAAAATAGTTTTTAGACTGAATGAGGATGACTGCTTGATGGACATCTGCTTAGAAAAAGGGCCTACTTATTCCAGAAACACAATTGAAACATGTCTGTTTACATGGATACATGGCAAGAGATTAATCTAAAATGATTGTTGTTTACAATGGAATATTAAGATAATTAGCAACAATCTTTATTTTTGGAGATGTTTTAAAAGTCTCTCTTGAATTTTTGCTTTGAAATAAGCAGAAATTGACAGTTTTGATATGATATGGTGAGTGCCTTGAGCTTTTTAGCAGCTCTTTTACTGTAGAAAGAAAAAACCAGAATTACCTTTCTCCTTCCTGAGATCAAAATGTTATCCCTTCTTTTCACATTTAAATGTGCTTGTATCTCTCATTGGCCTAATTAACTGGGTGCATTCCCTGTGCATATTGCAGGCCAGTTATGGTGTTGTTGCATTTATCAATGATTGTAAATGCCTTCTAAAGATGCAGGATTGTAATTCCAGAAACCGTAATCCAACAAAGCTAAAAGGTACTAGGGCAGGGGTGTCAAACTCACAGTGGCATCACATGACATATCGGGATTTTTCCCCCCTTCACTAAACCGGGCATGGTCAGTGCGTAACGCATCTGGCCCACGGGCTGGGAGTTTGACAGCCCTGTATTAGGGAAAGCAACTAATTATTTTAGCAATGCAACATATGCTTTGTAGAAACCCTGGTTTCAAGTTTGCATCCAAAAAGATGAATCATTTCAACCATTTGCACTTCTAAATACCTAGACAGGGATGCCCTTCGTACAGTCACTCACGCTCTCATTATTTCTCGGTTGGATTACTGCAATGCCCTCTACATAGGGCTGCCCTTGGGGTGCACCCAGAGGCTTCAACTGGTCCAGAATGCGGCCGTGCGGGTTGTTACGGGAACCTCCCGTTACTCCTGTGTAACACCTCTCCTGTGCGAGCTGCACTGATTACTGTTGACCCTTCGGATCCACTTCAAGGTGCTGGTCTTGACCTATAAAGTCCTACATGGCATGGGCCCAGGGTACTTGCAGGACCACCTCCTACTGGCTTCCCACCGCCCAGTGCGGTCACATAGGACTGCCCTCCTCCGGGTGCCATCGGCCAGACAATGTCAGCTGGTGGCCCCCAGGATGAGGGCATTCTCGGTGGCCGCACTGACCCTCTGGAATCTATTACCCACCGGGCTTCGGACAGCCCCCGACCTCCGCGCTTTCCATGCCGAACTGAAGACATGGCTTTTTTAGCAAATTCCCTGATCTGTTATGAGATTTTAGTTGTTGGGGTTTTTACATTTGGATGTTTTTAGTTCTATTTATTGTTATATGTTTTTATTCTGTGACCCGCCCCGAGTCCTACGGGAGAAGGGCGGCATAGAAATCTAAGAAAATAAATAAATAAATAAATAAATAAATAAATAAAAAAAAAAAATCAAATTAGACTGCTAGGTGGTGCGATTATCTAAAACAGCAACCTATTTTCCCATTATAGCATATGTCTCCCTAACATATTTCCAGTAAAATCATGCTTCTTGATAGACTGAATGGATTGCATTTTTAACAATACTTTTAAAACGTTTTCAGAAGAAAGGGAGGATAATTGAAGCAACTATCTGTGAGGAGGAGGATGGCTGTGTTCAAATAAAGTTAAACCCCGAAGCAGACAACCTCTTTATACATTTAAGTGAATACAGAAAAATAACTCTGCTAAAAAGGATATGGCTTACACACCTTTCTTATGGGTTAGTAGTTACTGTTATCAACCACTATATATGTCTCCTTTCTCCCTTCTATAAGGACTTCTTAAAACCAAATTCAAGACAAGGTCTTGTTTTGATTTTCCTCAGGAAAAAAAAATCTGCAAAGTGCACAAAGGTTTGAGTTTTGCATTTTTTAAAAAGAGAAGTTTACAAGGCACATTCTCCAACAGCATTGCAATACTGACAGCCAAGGTTTAGATCTTTGAGTATATGTGATTTCAACAGCTATAATTATTTTTGAACTATATTAAGTGCGGGGAATACATACTTGTCATGCTTACATGATTCCACAATCTTGTTATTTTCCAAATCCTGAAGGAATAGCAAAAAATTAAACACAACTCCCTAAAAACTCCAACACTTAATTCAGAAACCAGGAATGGAATTTAACACTGTTATGACTGAACATTGGTCTCCCTGAGCCTTTAAGAGCTGTTTTTTTTACATTACAAATTCCTTTTCAAAAGGATCTCATTACAACTCAGCATTTTAAGAGATTTTACAACTTGAAAGTTCTTATCCTTCAGTTCAAGCATAACCAATGAAGTATGGGAAGACCCCCATTATTTAAATTATAAGACACACTGACACTCAAGAGAGAGATACACGTTTCTTGCTCATGCTCAGAACTGTTTTCTGAGAATATACAGAACTGTAAAATTTTGTAACATAAATGTGTTACTATTCTCTAAAACTTTTACAATACTCAGCACTGGGAATAGTATTCAAAAGGAATTCATTTTAGGATTGTGAAATTTTAACCACTGGTTGGAAGGACTGGGATTCGTGAAAGGCCAATCCACTCCAACCATTTCAGAGAATTAGAATTTGTGTTCAAAATTCAAGACCACCGAACGAAATGCTATCTGTATATATTTCTATAGGCTTCGCAAATAAAAATAAAAGAAAATGGCTTAATACCAAATGAGCAGAGCATTTAAGAGCACAATTGATCATCTCTCCCTCAAATGTCACAACACCATGGTTAGCAGTAGTACTGCAAAGTTAATTTCTTTTAGAAATTAAAGCAAATGTATCTTTCGTTAACTTACTGCTACAACATAAAAGCACAGAGACATAAACTTGTACAGAAATAAATGACTGTAATATTAAAGAAAATTACATTTCAATGCATTCCAGATTTTTGTCCCTTTTAAGATAATTTTACTCAAAACCCACACAGGTTCTGTGAAGTGATTTGGTTTACACCGAAGACTGGTACACCCCTTATCTGAGAAAGTTGTCCTGTTTCCTGGAGTGCACAGATTGGGAGGGATGCATATGGCACGGTGAAGGAGGAAAAGGACATCGCCTAACCAGTCAGATGAGGCAAATCAGCCCTGGCGATCAATGGGGTCAGAGATGTCATGGCTAGATTGCCCTCACATCCAGCTGATATGGACTGATTCTTTATGGTAGGAGGCAGGGCAGCCTGAAGGGAGAGGCCAAAAACACCAAGATGGTATCCTAACTATGAGACCAAAGCCATTTTTACATGCACTAATGCACATATCAAAAAAAGACAGGGTTTTCAGTACATAGATATGGGCATCATCTTGACTTTTTCAGCCTCTGGCAGAATATTTCCGAGCTCAATTAAATGTAAAATAAAATAATTACATTTTCAAATTCTTATGTTCAAGGAGCTTTGACTTGCACAATAAAAGGCAGCATTGATTAGCTTCCCTAAAAATGTCATACAACAAGACCATGATAAAATATTCATATTCTTCCTTTCTGGCCATTCGTTAAGTATTATTAAGTATAATATTAAAGTCAGAAAAAATATAATTTTGGAATGAAATATTTTTTCAGCAAGTACACTAGGAACATCTTCAGGGCATACAGTTAAATAACTGTTTTTAATTCAAGACCATGGGATCAAACACAGGAGAAATTCAGAGAAAAAAAGTAGAAAAGGAAGTTTAACAATAAAAAAGCTGTGAAGAACAAAGTTATACTAAAATATAATAAGAATTTTTACTTTATGAAAGTAAGCCAATTTACATTATTAGTTTGGTCAGTAGTGTCATTTTGACTTCATTTTGCAGAAATATTTTAACCAGAAAATTGCCACATTCAGATGTCAAGCCAGAAATCCGAATTTAATTAAAAAAACAAAACAAAAATGAGTTTGTAAATATGGTTTGCTTGCTCCACTATTCAAATGGATGAAGAAATCAGGAATAAATAAAATTTAACTGCATCTACCAAAATACATAAGGATTCATAAACAAAATCTGATCTTTTATTTTGGCTTACAAATCCAAATTTATCTGGGCATATTATAAAACCAATGAATAGAAGAGCAAATGGGTGGAATACTCTTATTAAGCCACAATGAATAATTTGTCCTGATAATAACTAGGACAGTGATGGCTAACCTTTTTGCCATTGCGTGCCAAAAACGCAGGGAGCGTGGTGAGGTCACACGTACACGTGCCCACATCCATAATTCTATGCGCCGTGCTCCCCCTACTTTTGGCACGTGATGGCCTGGTGGGCCCGGTAGGCCCATTTTTTTGCTTTCCCCAGGCTCCAGAGCCTTTCTAGGAACCTGGGGAGGGCAAAAACAGCCTTCCCCACCCTCCCAGAGGCCTTCCGGAGGCTGGAAACAGTGTGTTTCCTGACTTCTGGTGGGCCCAGAAAGCCCGAAAATCAGCTGGCTAACACACGTATACGTGCCGGAGCTGAGCTCGCGTGCCCACCAATATGGCTCCGCGTGCCACCTGTGGCACCTGTGCCATAGGTTCGCCATCACAGGACTAGGACAAAATGATAAATGCAAATAATTACACAAAAACATAAGCAACGAACAAAATAATCCCACAAAGTAGCAAGTAGTTGAAACTAAACTTCTAGAATATGAGCCATGAACCTTTTCTTATTAAAGGGCTAAATTTTATGTTGGTTCATTACCTTTTTTAGGTAGGACATAAGAATGCCTAAAATATATGATTTACAGAACTGAAAGGAAATCTTTATTTAATTCAACTTATTTAGAATACTATTATTGCTTGGGTACCTAAACCAAACCTTTCACCAAACGTAAGAGTATAATAATGTTCTACTAAAAATAATAATAATAAAGACAGCCCCAATCAGAGAGTTGCTCTCAGCCAACAGCTTAGTCTGCCCAGCCTTACTCCTCAGTCTATCATTCTCACCCATTTGTCTCCCTACTTTTCCCATAGTAACAAATTCCAGGGATACAGTGGGATTTCCAAACTATGAAAATAGCGGAACGTTCCCCATCCCACCCCACTTCCAAACCCAGATATATGTATATAACCGGAGAATAATGTCCAGCAAATTCTCTTATTCCTTTTTTTGTATTTGCCAACATAAATAAACATAGCTAAAAAAGTAATTGCTATGAAACTGAAACCAAATTGACGTTAAAAGTGAAAAACTGGAAAGATGCCTTTTAATTCTTGGAAGACAGTTGTATCCTCTATAGTTCTGGGCATATCTCTCTCTTGTGAGAGATGCCTGTGTCAGTCTGTAACAGTCATGCAGGATACACTACGCCGTTTTCACGTAGTCAATGATGTGCTTTTGTGTGCATCTGCAATTTATATGCAATAGAAAAAAGGTTTGTTGGAAACCTTAGCCTTTTTAAAAATTATGCAAAGTCCATCTTCAAAGGATGCAAAAATCTCAGGATTGAAAAGATATTATAGAATTGATTTTATATACCAAGTAAGACCTATTCCAGTATACTCGTGTGAAGTAATTCACATATGGAGAATAGTTCATTTTGATCTCCTGACAAAACCGCCCATATTTTGAGTAGACAGAGCTGTCATTTTCTTCATAATAAACCTAGAGGAAAACAAGAAAACAATAAACAACAAAATACATATTTATCTTCAGGGAGGAATCAAACACATTTTATATTGGAATCCTTAATTAAATTCATGTTTATAATGCCGAAGTGAAAGTAGCAATATTACTACAATATTAGGTTTCAGTGGAAGCATTTTATACAAAAAGGAGCAATTTTTAAAAGTAAAAATGTTATACACATGTAACCAGTTAATTTGTTTGCTTTTTAAAAAAGATTTTTTATTCCACTGTTTTTTCATATACAACTCAAGGTGAGGGTCATACCAATACCCCTCTAATTTTCTCCAAAGCAACAATCCTGTGAGGTGAGATGGGTTGAGAATAATTGATTTTGCCCAAGGAGGAACTAGAATTCACAGTTTTCTGATTTCTAGGTCATCATCTTAACCAATATTAGTAGTGTTAGATTTATGACTATTTACTCAGAGATCAGTTATGACATTGTTGAGTGAAGGGACTTACAACTGGTCCCTGAAGGATTTGCTTTCACTTCAAACATGTGTGTGTGTGTAGCATTCACACTGTGGCATTGGGCTAAATCAAAAGAACTCAGTTTCAATGCACTGCTCAGCTATGGTTACCTTCTATGACTGCTTTTCTGAATCTTATACAGGTTATACAGATGAATAGGTCACAAGATGTATCCTATGTAATATTTATCTGTAGCAATCACCATTGAGCAAGTAGATCTTGCTTCTGAAAAAATGTGCTGAATTTGGCTCACACACTTATTATGCAAATTATTAATGTATCCTGTAAACTATAAGAGCTGGTGGCTGAACTATGTCACACTACTACTTACATGACCATTGGCAATATCTAGTAAGTCTTTAACCCTGCATCCTCTCACTGGTCCAACTTCATTGCAAATTGAATCTTCTATGACCAGATACGTAGCTTTGTAAGATGTGAGTATTTTGTAGATATCCTCAGCTGATCTTTTGGAATAGATCTGAAAAATCTATGGATTTAAAAGATATTTAGTTGAAAATATGTATGCTGGAAGCAACAGCTGGTTATCATTTTGGAAGAGAAGATGAGGGGGCTGGAAGCAAAACCACCCATCCTCTCCCCAGTTTAATCCAAAAAGATGAGGAATTATTGGATTGTCTATAGGGAGTACTTATGGACAAGCCATTGTATGTAGAAGCTCCTTAGAACAGAAAGTAAAGCTAGATGGAGGGGGCAGAGAGATGGGAAAATGTCACATTAAGGACCAAGCCTTTTTTTAAAAAAAATATTGACGTCTGCAGTTTCAGAATAGATTTCAATGCCTTCCTGTGAGAAATCTATCTGGACCTCTGGATAAAGAGCAGCTGCCACAAGCTTCAGAGATTGAGAAATAGTATTGTACATTATGTATTTACCTATGAAGTTTGAGTTCAGGTTATCTGAAAAAAGTTCCAGTTTTAGTTTTACATGCAAGGCACCTGCTATCTTAGTGTAAATGGACTCACATTTTCATTTCTCTTTTGCAGGTCATCATCATTATACAGGGGTAGATTTGTCACCGTCCATCCAGTGCACAGTCTGATCACACCCATTAACTGTGGACTTCCAGCAAAGACGGCAGCAATAGGAGCCTGTCTTCTGTAAAAAAAATAATGAGGCCTTGTCTCTCACATATTCCATGAAGAATTCCACGAAGAACATGTAGAATTTAGAAATCCTGTTCGAGCCAGATTTTGTTCCTGAGTGTAAAGGTCAGTTCTTTGTAAGAATCCAGATGGTGGTTTTATAAATAACTCACCCATTACCAGTAAAAAGACCTGCCTCCTTGCCAGTTCACAGAAAAGTCATTATAATGAAATTACAGAAGGATTGGCCCAATTGATTTAGGGGACAAAAGACTTCATCCCCATTGAAATCCCCATGACTTCAATAAATCTTAAAACAACTCTGTAGGTTTATGTCAGGGGTGGGTTCTAAATTTTTTTACTACTGGTTCTGTGGGCGTGGCTTATTTTGTGGGCGTGGCTTGGTGAGGGGTAAGGTGATTGGGTGGGCGTGGCCATTTTTAAAATACTTTTAAAAGCATTTTTTCTACAACCTTAAGAGGTTGCAGAAAAAAATGCTTTCAGGAGCCTCTGACGATCAGGCAACTCAGTGGGGATCGCCAGAGACTTTTAAAGGCATTTTTTTTTTCCTACAATCTCTTCGGCCGAAGAGGTTGCAGAAAAAAATGCTTTTACGAGCCTCTGATGATTAGGCAACTCAGCAGGGATCGTCAGAGGCTTTTAAAAGCATTTTTTCTACAACCTCTTCGGCCAAAGAGGTTGTAGGAAAAAAATGCTTTTAAAAACCTCTGACGATCCCAGCTGAGCCGCGGGATTATCAACGTCTTTTTTTTTTATTTTTAAAAGCATTTTTTCGGCCAAAGAGGTTGTAAAAAAAATGCTTTAATTTTTTTTTAAAAAAAGCCTCAGATGATTGCGCGGCTAGGCTGGGCATCGGGGGGGGCTACGGATTTTTGCTATCGGTTCTCCGAACCACCCACCGCCATTGCTACTTGATCGGGCAATCTGGTCCAAACAGGGAGCATTTCACCCCTGAGTTCAGCCCTCTGAACAGTCCCAGTTTCCCAGGTGCAGCTGTGGGAAAATTATTTGCCCACCCCCATTCTAAAGCCTTCTCAATCACCCTATAACAGTGATGGCTAACCTTTTTGCCATCAAGTGCCAAAAGCGGGGGGAGCACGGGGGAGTCACACGCACGTGTGCCCACACCCATAATTCTATGTGCCCCTCCCCCTGCGCATGTGTGCACGACTCCCCTGCGCTCCTCCCACTTTTGGTATGCAATGGCACGGTGGGCCAGGTAGGCCTGTTTTTCGCCCTCCCCAGGCTCCAGAGGCTTTCTAGGAGCCTGGGGAGGGCGAAAACAGCCTTCCCCACTCCCCCGGAGGTCCTCCAGAGGCTGGAAATGGCCCATTTCCCAACTTCCAGTGGGCCTGGAAGGCCCGAAAATCAGCTGGCCGGCATGCGCATGCGCGCTAGAACTGAGCTAGGGCAACACTCGCGTGCCCACAGATATGGCTCCGCGTACCACCTGTGGCACCCGTGCCATAGGTTCGCCATCATGGCCCTATAACAATCAAATTTCAAACATGTGAAAATGATGGTGTATCAATTAATGCTCGTGTGGTTAAACCACTAAGAGTTTTTAGATAACAGTGTTATAGCCCACAACAAGCCTGGATAAACTCAGGAAAGAATTCTTGAACCAACTATGTGATAAATGATGACTGTGAATCATAGATTACCAACATATTCTGAAGTTAGGAAAAAAAATTATTATTACTTACTTAATCCAGGTCATGAGTCCTACTGTATCAGGGTCATAAAATTCTTGGAGCTCTGAGAGTTCTGCCATTATCCTAGGAAAAAACTAAAAGGAAGCACCAAGGCTATGAACTGTGGGAAGACAAATTACAAAACTTTAAATAATGCAGGAAAGTGGACTAAAAACACCTTTCTAGCTTTACCATCAAACCACATTTTACATGCTCAAAAATCCATTTGCTACATCCATTTCTTCGTCATAACCCACCTTAATAGAAATGCATCTTTTGAGTTCATCTAATTAAATCTCATAGCGTATTAATATAAGTACTCCTAGTTTTGTTAAGGTATTCAATAACATTCAAAGATGTTTTAAAAACATTATTGGAATTGCATGTGAGATAAAGCTAAAACCTCCTTCAAGCCCAATCCATGTAATTTTCTTGGCAGCATTATAGAAAGCTTTAGCCACTGCTTTCTTCCAAGATAGTTCTCACTCTAGCTAAAGTGTTTCTCAACCTTGACAACTTCAAGATGTGTGGACTTCAACTTCTAGAATTCCCCAGCCAGAATTCCAAACATTGCTGTAGCTTATCGCCCTAGTATTCACTGGATGTTTCCCATCCAAATGTTAACCAAGCCCAATCTTGCATAGCTCGTGAATCCAAAGTCAGCCAAGTACAGTCATGGTTAAGACAAAAAGTACTATCTAGTTTTATGTTCCATGTAAGTGCTACTGTTTTAGGTGCAAACATTTGGTTAAATATCCTTATAGGAAATTTCTGTGTGCAAGATTGCTATACATAATATGGTGAACTGTATCAAAACCAAGTATTAGCTCTTATCATTAAATCTTCCAGTATTCTGCATAGTTAGGAAGAGGAGCGGGAAGGCAATATTTATATTGTATATAATATTCTATTCTTACCTCTTTCCACAAACTAAACCCTATAATAGCTGGAACAGCCATACTCAGAATGAGAGCCTAGAAAAGTAAATAGACAGAAAAAATAATTATATTTCGGAGTTTCTTTTCGGTCCCCACCCATGCAGATTCTTTCAAATCACTACTGTACATGTCTTGGGGCTACAGTTCTACTTAGGAATACATCCCATTAATCTTTTTTTTTCTTAATAGGCATATGTAAGATTATATCCTAACACTGATGAAAGATGGCATACAGAGTTCTTTTGGGGCAGAGTAGCAGTCTGTAAGTACAAAAATAAATGGTTCAGCTGTACAAGGAAATCCTCATTTCAGGCTGCCAATACACCGCCATTAAATGGCAAAAGAGTTGTACTTCTAATGTATGCTCAGCTAGAGAAGAGATGTAATACATATATTATCCAGAAAATACAAAATTGGCAGATGGTAGCTCTACTAGACTGGAGTGGATGATACCTATGCTCAAAAAATGGCTAATAAATGTACAGTAGTGGCCAAAATTGTGGAAACCTTTTGGGAAAAGTGTATTTTTGAGGTTTGATGGCTAATAACACCACTTTTTTTTTTTTTGGAGTTTCAAGATAATCATATTCCACTGCTGGAATGGCCTAGGAATAGCCCAGACCTTAACCCAATTGAAAATCTATGGAATCGACTAAAGAAACTTGTTAGTCAGAAGCTATCCAGCAATAAAACCCAGTTAATAGAAGCAATCATTCAATCTTGGTTTCACATTATAACAGCTGCAGAATTAAAAGACATGGTTCACTTCATGGGAAGACATTGTAAGGCTGGAATTCATGCTAAAGGTTACCCAACTAAGTATTAACTGACGTGATAATTTTTGTATATCTCGTTTTTTCTATGGTGACAATTTTTGTATATCTTGTTTTTTCTACGTGTTTCACTTTTCTTCTTTATACTGTAGCTGCTATTCTAACAGCAAATCCTTCATAAAAGTTATTGCATTACATTCTTGATTAAATTATCTTTCCTTTGAGATATAATTGTATGTTATTACTCCAAAAAAAGTGGTGTTATTAGCTAGTTTTAGAAAATATACTTTTCCCAAAAGGTTTCCACAATTTTGACCACTACTGTACAAAAGGAGCACATTTTCAGTTACGTATGTATCATGTAAGCACATGTGAGCCAGCAGACAATTCATACACACAAGATACCAAAATGCCTGTATTTCTTCAGCTCCACTGAGACAACCATCAATAAAGTTCAGACATTTACTCAACCAAGTATTCAGATTGTCATATGTTACTACAGCCTCTGCTGTAATAAACAGAAGGGGAAGGGGAAGAAGAAGACAAGATATAATCTAGCACCCACTTAGTACCCTAAGCAGGTTGCCAATATAGTCTTTCCTTCTCCTGATTGGTCTTTAGCCCTTGGGAAGGCTATTTCGCCAGGCAATGAGATCACAGAATAAATGAGAAGAGTCACAGAATACCAATACTTTTGTAGCCTCCCTTGGCCATAACTAAGCCATCCATCTGTCATGATCACACTGTAACTCACATTTTGCCTGACTCATGAGGCTTCTCTAAACCGACAGTTCTTCAGCCAAATAACAAATCAAATATAATGATGCATCCTGAACTGCAACGATCATGTTAAAATAATATGCAACTTAGAGATAGTACAAGTCTCTACAACCTCAAGTCTTTTCCTATCTTTATTGATAAAAGTCTATGCAGCAAGCCCCATCCATAAATCATACCCTTTGAATCCTACCCATATCAATTTTCCTTAAAATGATTGCCTCCTAGAACAGGGGTCTCCAACCATGGCAACTTTAAGCCTGGCGGACTTCAACTCCCAGAATTCCCCAGCCAGCAAAGCTTGGAGCAAAGTTGGAGACCCCTGTCTTAGAAGACTCAGAACAGCCTTTGACTAAGCAACCAAGACTTCAGAAAACTGCTGTCTGAACGTATCTAGAAGATACCAGGCTAGAAAGGCTTGGCTATATCCTGTCTGCAGACCATGATTCTAATAAGAGATGACTTTTTATATGCTTACCAGTGAATACAGCCATTCCTTACAGTCACTATAAACAAGACGAACTCACCAGCAGAACAGGATGCACGGTTTTCAGTCGGATCCACTTGAAAAGAGTCGTCCAAAGCTCAGGAGAACAGACTCCAAATGCCGCAATCATACAAACATACGGAGTCCACACATATTTCATTCTAGAGAAACAACACAAATCCAGAAAAAAGATAAAGACTGGTACTGATGTGGCAAAAAAGAAAGGACAAGTTTGGCAGAACCCGCTGAACGCAGACTTGAGAAACGAGAAATAGAGTTAAATTTCATCTACACTATATTGATACTTCACTGCCAATTCTAAGATAGCTTCATGGGCAACAATTTCATGTGCACAAACAAGAAACAAAATGGAAATCTGTGAGGCATTTGTAACCCTCTGGAAACTTTGCAAACAGACTTCTGTTACCATGTGAAAACTGGTACCAACTGTTTCTGAGAAGTCAAGAACAAACGGGGTCACATTCTCCCTGTTCTTCTGATAATGTCATGTATCAGGTTGATCGAGGCTTTTATAGTGTCAAAAATTAAGTGTCTTCTATGTGTATCTAAGCAATTCTTTTTATTTATCAATGCCCAAAGCTGTATCATGTCAACAGGAATGTCAACAGGAATGTCAGCTATTTGTATCTATAAGATTTGCAAGTCCCTGGAAGATTCACCTATACAGTATGTGACTCTCTTTAAGGTTGGGTAATATCAGATATTATATTAAACAATAAAACAATACTGTTACCCTATGAATAGGAATATTTGTTATTCAGAAATGTGGTCTTGATTATGTATTTTCCCCTAAATTAGGAACAGCAGGTAATGTTTCTTCACCATGTCTGTTTACTCGTATATAAGGGCAACATATAAGTGGCAGCTTTAGTTCTGTTTTCTAAAGAGCAAATGACAACTGTTCCAACCTCTATTAGTCCCAACCTATATGGCCATTGGACATGCTAGAAGGTGCAACCAAAACATCTCAGAGCACCCAAGATAGCCTTATATCAGGTCATCCAAGATGTCCCAAGAGTTGGTTGCAGAATTTGAAAGAAGGAAAATATAAACACATTACTGGACCTACATAACATTTATTTCTAATTAAATACTTTTATATTTAACTACATACAAATAAAATTAAAGCAAATTTTGATCTGGTTTTCCTACTACTCTTTGGAGTGTGGCCCTTGGCATATAATTCAAAGATCAGATGCAACCCTCATCCATGGTTCTTAAGATCACAGGTTGCCCATCTAAGTCTGATATTGCAATGATCAATATCAAGTGTAAGAGTCTATAATGCACTAGATTAAGCTGTATTTTATTTGTAGTCAAGGTTTACACAATGGCAACTGGTTGTTTGTAATCATTTATTTTAAAGGGAACCAAGGCAATAACAACATCTTTATCTTTCAGTTTGTGCTTTTCATGGTAGCCAATTAGATACTTTTGGGAAGCTCACAAACATGAGAATGTATTCCTTCTTTATTACTGTTTCTAGGCAACTATACAGAGATATTCCATAAGCAATTTTTGAAGTAACATAAAGCCAATCACAGTCAGCAGTCATTTATAAGCTTATCTCTACCTGATTTTTCTATAACTGCCTTTTAAAATCATCTAATTTGGTGATTAATGCGGCACCTTGTAGGAGCAAATGTCTTAATTTGATTTTCTACTACCGTATATACTCGAGTATAAGCCGACCCGAATATAAGCCGACCCCCCCCCAATTTTACCCCCCAAAACTGGGAAAACTCATTGACTCGAGTATAAGCCGGGGGTGGGAAATGCAGCGGCTACTGGTAAATTTCAAAATAAAAAAAGACTGGTCAAAAGTACGAGGACCTGTCAGAAATCACTTTTTTCAGCCCTCTGGGTAGTCCTTTTGTGCATATGGACTACTCAGAGGGCTGAAAAAGTAATTTTTGACTGGTCCTCGCACTTGTGACCAGTCCTCAAACTTATGACTGTCCTCACATTTTACGTTTTTGCCCTATCTTGTCACCATGGTGAAGAGAAGCAGTTGTGAAATGAGTGATATGGTTTTAAGAATGCTGCACGGGCCTAAATGTGAGGATGGTCATAAGTGTGAGGACCAGTCAGAAGTGTGAGGACCTGTCAGAAATGACTTTTTTCAGCCCTCTGAGTAGTCCCTATACACATATATCACATGACCAGCTAGCCACGCCCACCCAGTCACTGGCTTGATCTAATTTCAGGCAAGTTGAAGCCTCTGTTAAGAGATACCAGGGCTGGGCAAATGTGGCCCTTTTACAACCTGTGGGCTTCAACTCCCAGAATTCCTGAGACAGCCAAGCTGGGAGAACCCACTAGCTAGCAGCCAATTACAAGAAGGCTACCTAGCAGCCAATTACAATCAGCTCTCAACTTAAGCTCAGTGCACATGGGATCTCCATAAACGTGAGGATTTCTTTGTTTCTTTCTCCCTTTAAGCACCCCCCCCAGCCCGTTTTTGCTTCCAGGGGGCTGCAGAGAGTCTTGCTAGGCACCCCCCTCATGCCCCTAGCAAGCCTTGGGAGCCAGTTGCAGGGAAAAAGTCATTTTTTTCGTGACCCGAATATAAGCCGAGGGGGCGGTTTTCAGCCTGAAAAATGGGCTGAAAAACTCTGCTTATATTCAAGTATATACGGTATGTTACTAATTCTCATCTTTTTACATGTGCAAAACGCATTTTGATGAGCACAGAAGTAATAATAAATTCACTTAAATAGAGATTCCCACTGCAACTCTCCCTGCTTAACTCTTCTTCGATATAAAGATGCTTGTAATTCAAGCCTGTTATTAACCAGGTTTGAATATTTATAATATTTATTTAAAAATCATAACCATCCTTATCCATGTTCAAATAATTTTTAAAAAATCCATATGCATAATATAAACAGTAATATCTTCCACCTTCCCAATGAAAAGAAATCCATGCAGCCGTCTCACGGACTCACCCTTCCATCATCATAGAAAGCAACCCCAAGGAAACTGTGTGCAATATGTGGTAGGCTACTTCTGGTCTTTCACCAATCCCGCACTCATGTGTGGTTGGCTCGTTGACTTGTTTATTGCTGTGACAGTGGAAGAGAAAGAAGACGGAGTCATCATACCTCTCTCACTCTTTCTCATGGAGTCTGCTTGACAATTAAATGACCCATCAGACCCAACAATTATACTCTTCGTTATATTTTCTCTTAAATCTAAACTCTAATGTCTTAACAATAATTCAAGAAAAGTGTGTAGCAAAGAAGTTACCAAGGTCAGAATGAGGTACAAACACCCCCAGGCATTCTAAATACATACTATAACATATGAATGGTTAATGAATTCTGCCCAGTTCAAGAACTTATGACAAATTCTTGGATTTTTCTAACTATCCAGAAATGCTTTCTAACATCAACAATTTTTTAAATAGTCATGAGCTATTTGCAACAGGCTCCAATTATAGATCTGGAAGTATTTGAAGGGGGGAAAGGAAGAAAGTCTACAACAAATGCAAAGACAGCTCACGTTCTTTCTACCTAATTTTGAAGATGAAGGACAAAAGGGTTAAACACATATGCAAATATGCATATACTTATACCATATGCAAAGGAAGTTAGAATTCAAATTTAATTCTATCACTGAATAGTTTAATTCTACCACTGAATAGTTTGGGAACCCCTTACGCAACATGTAATGGGTGTATCATTTACACCAAGTAACTAGTATCTACAGAAACTATGGAACAAAAATAAAACTTGATAAAAATCAACTTACCTCATTTTCCTAAAGGAAGCCTGACCCACAGAAGCAAGGCAAATTATTAGCACCAAAATGTAGAATGGCAATAGCGAAGAATGAGTAAGCCGCAGGAAGAAGTCTTGGGATGGTGTCTGAAGTGATTCTTGACAAAGCAGCCAATTAACTGTGAAGTTCCTGTTCATGTCAATGGAAGCGAAACACATTAAATAGCCAGACATGATCCCAGCCAATCAGAATAACCTGCTGTACTGACTGGATTGGCATGGAAAAGACTATTCCCTAAATATATCTTCATTTGGCACGGAAATAAATGTTTAAAAGAACAAGCAACGGGGCCACCTACAAAGCTTATTTCATCGGTTTTATTTGTTTGTTAATTTTTATGCTGCCCATCTCTTCTATAAACTCTATTTAACAAAATCACGGTGAAAGCAGAGTGGCTCATTTTGGCCTTTCAGTGGCAGACTAGGGAGACTCTCCAAAGTAAAACAATGAGAACAAAGAAAAGTGTGTAGCTGTTAATATGATTTAAATTAATGTACACTTTAATTAAAATATGTTTTTTCACAATTGTTGAGTAACTTTTTTCTTTGGCTGGATGCCTTAAAATTAAGATTTGAAGGCATGTTTTAGAAAGTCTTAGGGACTGCTCTTAAGTTTTCCAGGGGCCAGGTGTATGTTTGGCCTGAGTCTATTCAACCTCATTTTATCCGGAATACTTCCACTCTCACAGTCTGTGAGCATCTTCTAGAGAATGACACCTTGATGCTCTCAGCTGACCTTTCCACCTTCCCCTGTACATAAGCCTGTTTCTTTCTTCCCAAATGTTCCATCTGCTTCCTCACTTGCTGTCTACCTAGCAGCTACTTCAGCTTTGCTTTCCATTTAACTCCTTGATCTGTCTTTTAGCTTCTCCCTCAAGCTTACTAGTCCACAGGTCTCACTTAACTAACAACTACTCCTGAGATCTCTCACTAAGTAAGACATGTTTTGTGGAAACCCACTTGATGATGCTGAATTCTTATTTCTGTCAATCCCAGGCAGCATGTTTGATGATCAGGGCTGATCAAATTGATGCAGACTACAATCATAAAAACATTCCACAAGAAAAAAAGCACAAAACAAAGCAAACTAAAGGAATATATAAAATTATTCCAGATCCGCTGCTTGGTAATTTATTGTGTTCTTACTGGTACTTGAACCTCAGTTTACAAGGGACTAGTGCCATGATGGCGAACCTATGGCACACGTGCCGGAAGTAGCACATGGAGCCATATTTCCAGGCACGGGAGCTGTTGCCCAATTCACCTGAAGCTCTGCAGGCGGTGCGCCCCAACTGGTGTTCAGGCCTCTGGTGTGCATGTGCGCAATTCAGGGAACCCAGCTGGTCTTCGGAGCTCTTCTGTGCATGCATGCACATTTGCACATGCGCATGAAAGTACTGGTGAGCAGCATGCGCAGATGGCATTCATGTGCGTGCATTGTGCACGTGAAAACCATGCACACGCGCAGATGATGCAATTGCATGCACAGCGCATGGGCACACACGCAAAAACTGTGCATGCACAGATGGTGCGGTTGTGCATGCAGTGTATGGGAAGGAGATGTGCGTTAGTGCAGATGGCACACGCGCACATGAAATGCGCGAAGAATGGACCTGCTTGGCACTCAGTGAGTAAAAGGTTCACCACCACTGGACTAGCGTCTCATCTTTATTCATCAATTATTCTGGCTTCTAAGACTTTGCCTACACAGTTCATAGCATTTCCTTAAGGACAGAAGCATACATTTTAAAAAGAGCCCAGAGATGTCCCAACCGCTAATTTAATTTAATTAATCCTATTTCTATGCCGCCCAACTCCCAAGGGACTCTGGGCGGCTTACAACAGAAATAATACAAACAGTGACATAATTTTTTTTAAAAAAAAACATTATAAAAGCATTTTTAAAAACATTAAAAACACATGCACACCATCCATGGCCGGATCTCGCAAGATTGAACAGCGAGATCAACGGCCCCAGGCCTGCCGGAAAAGCCAGGTCTTCACCACTTTCCAGAAGGCCAATAGGGTGGGGGTAGTCCAGACCTCAGGAGGTAACTGGTTCCAGAGAGCTGGGGCAGCCACAGAGAAGGCCCTCCCCTGCGGGCCCACCAGCTGGCATTGTTTAGCTGACAGGACCCGGAAGAGGCCAACTCTGTGGGATCTTACCGGTCGCTGGGAGCTATGCGGTGATAACTGCTACTACATGTGGGCAGAGATTATGCTCAAAACTGGTTCAGGGCCCTCATCCAGTGCTTCTAGCACATAATTATGAGGACTGGCCAGGGTTTCTCACTGGATCTCTCAAAGGGCTTGAAGTGTCAATAGAATACCTATCTGTACCCTTAGAAGTAGCTGTCTCTTTTCACACAGCAGCAGAAGCATTCACAGGAAACAGCAGCCTTTGAGAATACTACAGTTGCACTGTTATGTACCACTAATCCCTTTTGGAAACCAAATACAAAATGCTGTCTAATAAGTATGTGCTATTTGAGCCAAGGTTGGATTTCCCCTTTGTTAAAATTCAGAACATAAGTCAAAACATTCTGTTTAACAACCCACCATACCTTTTAGAATTGTGCTTATTTATTTCTTTGTTTTATAAACTATTACCATACAGGGGTATTAAACTTGCAATTAGGTAGATCTTTACGTCAAACTTACTTATTTGTATTTAATCCCAATTTTGCTTCAAGGACTTTAATTAAATGCTCATTTTCTTTATGGGAAATAAATGTCTGAAAAAGAAAAGACATACTGAAAAGGCATATAAGATAGTATTCGTTTCACTCAGGTAACAGAATTATATGAGATTAGATAAGTATCATTTGATTACTGGCATTACATTCTCTAATAGAAAACACATTTATGTAACAAAGGTTGAAGGGAAGCCTCTATCTGTGAGATACGGTTGCTCTACAACAGTGATGGCTAACCTTTTTGCTATCATGTGCCAAAAGCGGGGGGAGCGCGGGGGAGGTCACACACATGTGTGCCCACATCCATAATTTTATGTGCCCCCCCATGCTGCCCCTGCTTTTGGCACGCAATGGCACGGTGGGCCCGGTAAGCCCATTTTTCGCTCTCCCCAGGCTCCAGAACCTTTCTAGGAGCCTGGGGAGGGCAAAATCGGCCTTCCCCACACCCTCATAGGCACGCCAGAGGCCGGAAACAGTGTGTTTTGTGACTTCTGATGGGCCCAGGTCTGAAAATCAACTGGCCGGCGCACGCATGCGTGCCAGAGCTGAGTTCGCATGCCCATCAATATGGCTCCATGTGCCACCTGTGGCACCCGTGCCATAGGTTCGCCATCACGGCTCTACAGCTTCTATGTTCTTCACCCACCTACGGGGTCCAACAAAATCTGGAGATCCCGTTAAGAAAAAGCCCACAAGAGGAGGGAGTCTTATAAAGATCATTACCATTATTGGAGAGAGGAGATCATTGGTCTATCTGCAAAAACTGGGAATGTAAGGAACTCACGTTGAAATTGCATTTAGCTATTAGCAGTTTCTCAATAAATATATGGGCAGTCCTCGGCTTACAACCACAATAGAGCCCCAGATTCTGTTGCTGAGACAGCTGTTAAGTGATTTTGCCCCACTTTACAACCTTTTTTGCCACAGTTAAGTGAATTACTGCAGTTGTTAGGTTAATAACATGGTTGTTAAGTGAATCTGACTTCCCCATTGACTTTGCTCGTCAGAAGGTTGCAAAGGTGATCACATGACCCTGGGAATTTGCAACTGTCATAAATATGAGTTAGTTGCCAAGGATCTAAATTTTGATCATGTGACCATGGGAATGCTGCAACGGTCATAAGGGTGAAAAACAGTCATAAATCACTTTTTTCAGTAGTTGTAACTTTGAACGGTCACTAAACGAACTGTTGTTAAATCAAGGACTACCTAAATATTATACTACAAGACTGGTTAATGATACTTTGAGGCAGTATTTGTTTTTCCTTCAGTATCCTTTGTTTTTACTGTACTTTGGTATCAAAAAATTGGGTAGAGTTTTGGAAGCAGCCCTCCACTTCTTTGTTTTTGCTCCCCTCACTTTCCTATTCCCAAATTTTCCCATCAACACTTTAATTCCAAATATGTAAAAAAGCAACTTAAACACATTAGGAACATTTAATATCTTTTTTCCACTGTACTCTATAGTCTTTTCTAGTGTCCTCCAAGGTTGCGTTTTCAGTCCTATAACTTTAATCTACTATTCGGAGAAGTTTGGCTGATTTAGTCCATTAACTATTTTACCAGTGAAAAAAACACGGGGAAATAGTTTCATCAGAAATGTCCTCCTCTCTTGGAACTTACATATGATTTACCTGTATTATTGTGCACAATTAAATGAAAGTATTTAAAGATAAAGATTACCTTCATTGTAAGATTCAAAGTCACTGTGACTGTGAATACCAAATAAAAATAGATGACTTTCAGCATCCTTGAAAGAATAGTTCCCTTTTTCATATTCATCTACAAAAAAGCAACAGACCTGTTTATTTCTCGATGGAAACCTTAATACGGAGAAGTGCATAACTACAAATAATGTCTCCAACCTTACCTGAAGGTATTTTGCCAGCAAGGCTGTGGCAGCAAGGCTTAATAATGGAGATACTAATAAAGCTGGATTTTCAAATTGTAACACATATCCCAGGAAGAGGGAAAACAGGTAGATTTTATATATTTCATGTACCTACAGATAGGGAAATAAAACATCAACATGCCTTGATTTTTAACAAATTCTGAGTTGCAGCTGCACAATAATTTGCTCTCTGTCCTTTTTTGTTTTTCCCCCTAAGCCCGTCCCAATCCTACAGTTGGAGTTTATAGAAGTTAAAGAAAACAAAGCAGAATCTGAATTTCAAAGTATATAATGAATGTATCTGAATGTACCTTCTCTGTCTGTGTGAAACCTATGACATCGAGCAGGAAAAGAGAGACCGCTTGGATAAACAGTAGATAATGACTGTATTCCCACATCATCATAAAAGTGTATGTTGAAGCACTGACCAGCAGGTAGCAAAATCTCTGAAAAAAGAGCATAAGAAAGAAGAGAAGAAAAGGGAAACGATGTTTTAAAACGCATTACAAGGAACTTCGAATGTATATTAGGAAAGACAAGGTAGAATTGCTTGGGAGTTTTGTTATCGTGCAGTTCCAGATGTATCTAATCAGAAACCCCACTAAATGTAATCTGGCCACTGTATGCAGGAATGCACATTTTCCTTTGATTGCTTCCTTCCACAGGCACTGCTGGGCTGCTTGCCTGCTTCCATCTGAAGAGATGTTCATTGATGAACTCTTGTTTCCCCCCTAAATTTCAGCAGTGGATTGGTGAAACAGTGAGCTGTTCAGCTGCTTTTCTGCAGCCACCTCTCCTGCTCTTTTCAGCCCCCTGCCCCCTGCGTGTTTTTATTCCAAGTGAGTCATTCCAAGTTTGGCTAGACAAGGTTGTGGGTCAGTAATATGCAGACAGAATCTTTCATGGTTTTGCTTCAGTGTGAGAGGAGCGGTGAAAAGAGTTTTGCCAGTTTCTTCCTACAGCACAAGTTCTAGGGAGAATGGTAAAACAATGGGGGTCTTCTTTTCTACCGGTCCATCAATAGGCACAACAAATGGAAAGGTGTCAAGTATGAGGGAGAAGGTGTGATACAAAACAGCCGTCACCAACTGGTGATCTGTGGACCACTGATAGTCTGCGAGAAAATGTTGGTGATCCACAGAAAAAGTATTTGCGTTTTTTATATAGTACTAAATACTATTTATCTTTTTAAAAAATTCATATTAGTGGTCCGCAGGATTTAAAATTATGGATTTAGTGGTCCCTGATGTCTGAAAGGTTGGTGACCCCTGATACAAAAGATTTATCAATGGAAACTACATAACCTCAAAAACTTGCCCACAAAAAGGAAAGTGATTGTGTTCCTAGCACAGGTAGGAGGGGCAAAGAAGCAGAGGAATCTAGCAACCAAGGGTTAGCACAGTCTAGATAGAACCCTAGGCTCTCTCTGTAGCCAAAACAGAGGAGGGGTTTTAATTATGGAGCAGGACTTCTTAAGCTTTACTGCCCTTTACAGGCAGTTTTCACACAAGAGTCACGGAGCTTAAGACAGCAGTATGGAAGAGTCCAGTGTTTGAACTTACTCTTGCATAGCAAAATGTCAAAAGTTTATTTTGAAAAAAAGGATCAGAGGAAGAAAATTCCAACAAGAGATCATAAATATCTCAAACAATCTCAAGGTCAGATGTTTTAACAGCAGAGATTGGCAGAATAGGACCACACCTTCAAAAGGGGAACTTAATAGTTTCCTGGTTCAGGAAGAAAAATCTCCTTTAGAAAAACACTGTTATCTTTCTAAACACCAGGTGTGCAAGGAGAAAACAAGAGGCTGGTTCTATCCCCTCAAAAGCATATTGACCCAAAGTGATTTTGACCCACCAATTATTCTACTTTAATCCCTTTTTAAATCCATTTTTTCCCTCTTAAACACTTTTCTCTTACCTCAGCAGAGGAGTTTATATTATTCTTTAGATAGCCTGTTAGAGCTGCAACTTGACAAGCAAAATATGGCAGAGCCCAATTCTCTCTAGCAGGTATTGAATAATCTATTCTTGTTGTATCCGCTCTAAAAAGCAAGCAAGAAAAAAAACCCCAATGTACTGACACTTTATAACATGAATATTCAATTATGCAACATGATTGACAGAAAATATTAATATCTGTATTAATATTTCAAAGTAGAGACACATCTGGGAATTGATCATATAGTCTTCTTATTTATGCTTTATATAGCAAGAAACAGGTTCCACTGAAAGCAGATGCCATTTTACACTTGCCAACCTTGAAAAGAAAATTAATATCTGAATGAGAGACAAGTAGAAAATCCCATCTTTGTAGGGTAAACTTGTACCCTCAGAGAAAGCCATGGCAACCACTTCTGTATGATACTGAGAAAGAACAGGGATATATATCCATTTAATCATCAGAATTCAACCTTGATTTGAAGGAGAAGTTACTACAATTTCACACAATGTTCAATGCAATGAGTTGCAATGTATTCTTCATTCTACAAAGCAGCCAAATGTAACAGATGATCAGTCATAACAATGTGAGAAGTATTTTTCTTCTAATAATTCCAATCAGAAAATATTACTTAATGGAAACTGCATATATACCTGCCAATTCAACATTTCCTTAAGGTTTCACCAATCCCAGCAAGAATATAGCTGCTTGTTTTGTTAAGGCAAAAAAGCAAGAATTCAGTGATAAAAGAAATAGGGTCATTCCATGTCAAGTGGTCTGGGGGTCCCTGCTCGACCATTACAGATTTCGATGAAATTTTGTGTGAACATGCACACATGTTCCCAATGAACATTGGTAAAGGGTTACATGTGCCGATGCAATACTTGCAGAGATATAGGCATTTGTGTGACCCCATACTGCAGCCTTCTACAGTATGACTCTGAGGTTCCAGCAACTTTAAGACATAATATCTCCGGCAATATTTTGTCGAGAGAAACAAAACTTGGCCATCTTGTACAATGTTTTGTGCTTTATTATAAAAAATAATAAAAACATTCTCATGAGCGATCTCCATCTCTAGATAATTTGAAGCAAAGTTGGCCAAAAATAGTGCGGCTTGAAAAAAAGGTTAAAGTTTGGCTTTTTATATTTTATGCCTATATCTTTATTGCATTGGCATACATAAGACTTTACCAATGTTCATTGGGGATATGTGTGCATATTCACACAAAAGTTCATCAAAATCCGTGATGGTTGAGTGGGGCACTTTTTTGAAATCAGACCACTTGACATGAAATCATCCAATATCCTCGGAGGGGAAGAAATGATCATCCACAGTTCCAAAACTGTGGGTTGGGAATTGTGGTGGGTGGGAGTGTGTTTGGGGATTGTTATGTGTGTTGGACCTGGTCTTTGGCTGTTAAGTGAATTTCGTTGTATACTGTGTATACACATACAATGACAATAAAGTTATTATTATTATTATTATAAAAGCTATGCCAGCTCAAACTAGCCAAGGAGAGGCTGCCTTTACTTGACTTTTTAATATTAGCATATATTTGTTAATGCATCCCTTTGATGTCTACCAAGAAGAAATTAGATGCACCATTCCAGAAAGTTATCTGAGAATACTCTGGCAAATCCAAACTACCCAGAGCTGCTCTCATCTTTACTTTGTTTTAAAAGTTGAAGGTGGCAAACCTGGCATTTTAAGATTGTACTCCAGAGAGAAAATCAATATTTGTTTTACCTGTTAATAATGAACCAGGCAACAGTCAGCATCCCTGCTAGCCAAGTCCCACTCATAAGCCAGCTGGTTACGAACAATGCCGTCACATAGATGCCCTGTAGCCCAAATACTATGCCAATGTAAAAATAGACTGGCTCAATAACTTCCTGAAAAGTAAAAGATAAATGTTGCTTTATAAACATATAGTAACTGAGTGATAGTTTTGTTGTTGTTGTTAGTTGCGAAGTCGTGTCCGACCCATCACGACCCCATGGACAATGTTCCTCTAAGCCTTCCTGTACTCTACCATCCCCCGGAGACCATTTAAGCTCACGCCAACTGCTTCAGTGACTCCATCCAGCCACCTCATTCTCTGCCGTCCCCTTCTTCTTTTGCCCTCAATCTTTCCCAGCATTAGGCTCTTCTCCAGTGAGTCCTTCCTTCTCATTAGGTGGCCAAAATATTTGAGTTTCATCATCAGGATCTGGCCTTCTAAAGAGCAGTGAAGGTTGATCTCCTCTAGGACTGACCGGTTTGATAGTTAGAACATCTCAACTGAGATTTACCAAGGGAAACAGCTTCCTGTTGCCCCAAGGGACCACCAACTTATGTAAACAAAGAAAGACCAAATAATGACTCTAAATGTTTTCATCTGGCTGCTGAAAACTCTCATAAAAATAATTCCAGTTCTGCCACTTTTTGAAAATTCTTTTTCCTCCATAAGTGAGGACAACTTGTATGACTTAATTTATACATACCAGTACATTATTTCAAATGCAAGCTTTGTTTTTGCCTGTAGACTCTGTAAACCACTTAGAGATGGCTGCAAAGCACTGTGAAGTGGTATATAAATCTAAGTGCTAGTCCCAAAGGTGCTTTTTTCTTTGAAGATGTTTCGCTTCTCATCAATAGTTGTCCCAAACTTGCTTTTTCAGTAGGCAACTGGACTTCCTTGTTTTTTTCTTTAAAGACATTTCACTTCTTGGATGAGAAGTCCCTCATCCTGTTCACAGTCCCTCAGACTGATGGGGAGCTGGACCAGCTGGGTGAGCATGGCTAGCTGGTCATGTGACTGCGTGGTCATGTGACTGGGTGGTCATGTGATTGTGTGGGCATGGCCAATTTAGCAGTCCAAACAATACACTCAAATTAAACTTTAATTTGTTATGCTCCTGGGGGTGGGAAGCATGTTAGTGAAAGGATGTGGCTACCTTGGGGTGTGTATGAGGGACTTCTGATTGTGTGTGTGTGTGTGTGTGTGTGTGTCACCCCCCTCCCCATTTCTCTCTTCCTCTAAAGCTGGGGAGGCCAAAAACGGGCCAGTTTTTGACCTTCCCGGTGGGCGGGGCAGCCTCATGGTCCCGCATGGGCCAGATTAATGGCTTCGGCGGGCCGTATCTGGCCTGTGGGCTGTAGTTTGAGGACCCCTGCATTAGACTCTGAAAGGATAGTATAGATTCAATTTACCAACTATATCATGTTTAATCCTCATCCATGAGATTGGAAATATTTAGGCTGCTTCACATACAACAGTAATTCTCAAACTTTGATCTGCTTACTACTGATGACCTAAAAAAGCTCCCCTAGGTAGTTCACTGCAGCCAGAGCCTGCTTGCCACATCAAGCCCCATGTCTTCCCTACATTCATGCTACCGGTAGATAGCTGACTTGCAAAAAAGATCAGTAATTAAATGCTGATTCAGTGTGACGTGCATAAATGATAATACAATAGGAGTGTTAGGCTTCTGAAAAATGCCAACATGGAATAATCTAAAATGCGGTTACCAACTGCCAATCTATGCCTTACTAGCAAAACCTGTAGACTCACCCAAACAATCCCCTTCCCTGCCACCCCATCCCCCAAGTGCCGCTAGGGATTATAATAATGAATATCTCAAAATGAAGTTTCACTGGCCTAGAACTCCTTAGCCCTAACTTCTTAACAGATTGCTATGATAGATCATTCATGGCCAGAGGTTTCTGCTCAGACTTGTTATTCTGGCGTAGCATATATAAAATAATTCATTAAATAAAGTAAGGAGATTGTTTTAATTTATGTAAAGCTTCTCTTAGCTGCTCAGGGATTTTAAGAAAGGGTTAGGAACTGAAGTTCACGGAAGAGTGGCTTGACAAAGATTAGCTAATAAATTCATGATAAAACCATGATATGAATACAGAATTTGCCAACCCAGAACCTCAACACTTTAGTGTTTTTCTATAGGCTGACCCAAAATTCTTACTACCATAAACTGGAATTGCCAGTCTTGATCCCGAGTGTAATCCCAGCATTATTGGTTTCTTACACTTTTTTGCTTTCTTAACTAAATTGGCACAGGAGGAATCATACAGGAGCAAGCTGCATTTTTTCCTAAGCAAATGGAGTATTCTCGATGAGAAGTAAGATGGCCTCCTAATACAGGGGTCCCCAACCTTGGCAATTTTAAGCAAAGATGGTTGGGGAATTCTGGGAGTTGAAGTCCTCCAGGTTTAAAGTTGCCAAGGTTGGAGACCCCTGTCCTAATAGCTCGTATTGTTTTCACCTGGCCTCTGAAATAAAACAAACCCATTTCTTTTAGGCAGTAAACTTTTCTGGTTCCGTCACACAAGATGATAAAAAGAAAAGATGCATACTTCACTGCCAGATGCCTGATATAAAATGCTGGCTATCAATTCCGGATACAAAGTCATCTGTCGTACAGTGTTCATTGTTTTTAATGATAGGGTCCTGTTGTCATGAATAAGCTGATGAATGCCTGTGAATGAAAGAGGCACAGAGATACAGTAATTTTTTTCCTCTTATTATACGAATAGTTGTATCCAACAAAACAAATAACCTAGATGTCCACATTATTTATTTATTTATATCTGAAAGACATATCTAGCTGTCCCAATTTGTCATCTCGGCAAGTGACTCTAGTTGGCTAATACCAATGATAATATTAAATAAACAAACAAACAAATAAGGCAACCATCAGCATAGTATGGAGGCATTGTGGACATTCTTAAGAACCTCTCAACATAGAACAGCCAATGGAAAGTCAACAGGGTCTGGGCCATCGGGACCTGGGGGGAAATGATGTTTGATTGAGAAGATGTTCCAACAGATCAAATCAGCTAACATGGTTTTCATACAGGGAGGTCAAAGCATGTCCACTCTGTCAGATCTATTGAGATGAGCAGAAACTATTGGAGATAAGTTGTCGCATAAGTTTGTCTTATGCTCCTACCATATTTCTGTGTGCTACCCTATAAAAGCTACTTTGATAAATGCCCATCATCATCATGCACTATAAAAATCTCCTAGATGCCATCTCATAAAAATTAGGAGGAATATAAAAGACAGACGGCAATACAATCTAAAGGAATACTCTATTGGGAGCCAATGTGGTAGAGTGAATAGGATATTGGACTAGGACTGGGGAAACTACAGCTCAGATCAATATCAGCCATGGAAACTTAATTGATTTTGGGTCAGCCCAACTATTTTGTAGCGTTGTTTGACTGCAATTGTTTTTAAATTTCAATGCTTTTAGTAAATCTTAAGTCTCCCTAATTGTCTATCAACTCTTTTTCTTTTCTTCTTTTAGGAGCTCATGTGAATCATCTCATAGTAATTCATATGGGCTTCTCTAAATCACCATCCCGATTTGAGGCACATCTCCCTTTAGTCTAAGCCTAGCCCATGGTTAGGGAGATGGGCCTCAAATACTAATGGGAGATGTGCCTCAAATCTGGATGATGATTTAGAGAAGCCCATACAAACCACTATGAGGTCATTCACATGAGTTCCTAAAAGAAGAAAAGTAAAAGAAAAAAAAGTTAACCCATGGTCTAGGTTTTCATTAAATAATTGGGATTAATGAAATTACAAATGAGATCCTAGGGAATAAAAGATAAAATGGGTAGTTAAAAACTTTGTTAATCTCCACTGCATTGAAGCACACATGTAAATTTAGAGTCACATAAACGTTCATTCAATCTGTATAGCCTGAAGATTTGCAAGCATTTAGCCCTAGAAGGTAATGCATACTGTGCAATCCTGATTTCTCTTCCATTACCATTTAGCAAGTATATTTGCCTTACCTTTTTTAAAAGAGGAGGCTTTTAATAGTTCTTTATAAAATGAATAGTAAATGGCACTGTCACCCTGAAATGTGATTTCTCGTTCAAGTTCCTAGAGGAAAAAAGAGTTGTCAGAAAATGTAAGCTAGGAATAACATGAATCCTCCAATCCCTTTCTCAGAACACAAAGATTATGCTTTCAAAACTGAACAGTCTACTAATTCACAAATTTCCCCAAAATTTTCAAATGGACAATGAAAAAAGGGACCATTAGATTGGCTTAAAACATCAAATCACTTTTTTTTGAAGAATTAACTAACTCTGCAGACAAAATAGTCCTAAATTTCACCCACTCTCATTATGCTTTTGAAAGAGGATTCTTTCAAAATGCCCACAATGGTCTTTGAGCATCCAATTTTATTTTACAAAAAATTATGTTCCCCATCCACCCAGTTACCTATTTGTTTTTGACACAGTAGATGGATTATATTTATAACAAATTATAGGAAAATATGAGTTTGCTACTTCTAGCTAGATAGCTCAAGGTTACAGCTACAGTTTCACAAGGACATAGCAGCTACCCGTAATTTACAATAATGTGAATGTTTGTATGATATCAGTAACAAATTGCCCTTTTTCATCTGGCCTATCAAGTTGCTTAAACTAGAAGAAGCTCTGAAAAGTTTGAGGGAGATATTTTCCAACTTTGCTTCAGATGCTTAAAAGCTGAGATTTCAGTCCCCAAACGGGATGCTTTTATAGGCTGGCCAAAACTTTCTGGAGCTACGGCCTCAGCTTTCTGTGATATTAGTATCACAGGATTAATGTGATATACTATTGAGACAGTATATTTTAAAGGCAGAAAATCTGGTTTTTGTACCTGTGGTGCACCCATTCATGCTTCATTAAGAAATTGCCAATAAAACAGGATATAAGCTATAAATCCATTGTGAAGGAGGTGAAAGGGAACCTCTTCACAGAAAAATAATTAAGGATGTGATGAGAAAAACTAAGAAACTTACTTTATGCAGCTTATCATTCCACCTTGACTCTAGACTGGGTGTAGGCAATCATGGTTTATCATATGTTTTGGATTAAGTCCCTCATTGTCCATGACCAATGGCCAGGTTAAGTATTCTTTGTCAGATGGTCTAGACATTGTAGGAACTGCCACATCTGTTTATACATAAACCAACCTTGTGCTTGTATCAAATAACAGACTTTATTGTTTGAGATTCCTTACCGGCCTACCAGAAAACCAGAATTTGCGTTCATGGTATGTTGAAAGATATATGGCATACATCATTCCACTTATGATTGCTGTAATGCAGCCAAAGAAAAGCTTTGTAAAATGTGGAATTAAGACATCTGAAAAGAAATATAATAAACATCAAATAAAGTAACTGAATATTTATGTTTTCATATCAAGTCCAATGTCCACTGTTTGTCAAGGCCCTCTGCAATGCAATAAGCAGATGGCAGCAGAGGGCTAATGTCCAACCAGTCCATAAATACAAAACACCAGAATATACAACACCAAGCTCTGTAGACACAAGAATGGAGGATGTGCTACATGTCCTGACCTGATGTAGAGAACAAAGAGGATGACTTGATGGAGAAAGGGAAGATCCATTATCAAAGCATCAAAAAGGAAACATTGCTTGCAAGAGTATGTTACCATAGCCAGTCTAAATTTTAGTCTTCTGTGAAGTCTATTTCTTGATTTCATCTGACTCAGACTGGCAAGGGCCTCAGACTCAATCCAGGCAAAATGGACTGCCTAATTATTTCAGGATAATAATAATTTTGAGTCTCTGTGCTTGCCTGGGAACAGCAGACCCACGAGTTGGGATTCAAGTAGAGCAGATGAAAGTTGTGGCCAGGAGACCTTTGGCCTAACATTGGCCAGAGTGCCAGTTCTAACTTTACTAAAAACAGGATGCACTGGGAACAGTCACTTGTACTTTGTCATCTAGCAATTGAATTATTGTATTGTAATTTGCTCCGTGTTGGATTCTCTTTGAAGACCATCTGGAAACTTCAACTGATCCAAAATGCAGCAGGCCATATGCTTACTGGACAACTAGGTATTGCCAGGTTACACCACTGCTGAGGGACCTGCATGGTTCCTAATGTTTCCAAGTGCAATTCAAGGTGTTGGTTGTTACCTATAAAGCCTTAGATCATTCAGGTCCTGGAATCTAAGAGTCTGCCTTTCCAAGATAAATTCTGTCCACCCAACCCAGGGAGCTGGGTGATCAGGGAGTGTCTGCTAAAGATCCCTCCCATCATGAGGTGCAATAAGAGAGATCTCAATTGCAGGCATTCTATGTGTAAGGTCCCTCCTAGGGAAGACCTTGATCCTTGAGGTGAGTATGGTTCCCACTCCTATAGTCATCTGAAATATAGTAAAAACATCACTTTTTCAGAAGGTCCTCAGAAATAGTTTCTGTAAAGACATCAGCACTAATACGGCTTTGTATTATAATATTGCTATTGTATTTTGTATTTCATATACTATCTAGAATCCTTTGGGAATTACATAAATCTTGTAATGAAACAAGCAAAATATTTATAGAGTTTGCTCCATGGACATTCATGAACTCACAGATTATAATTGGATGTTATAGACATCAAATAATATACAATTGGGTAAATCAGGTTTGTTAGCCTATTTTGGTATCTGTTCAGTTGTCGCAAATCAAATAGGATTGTTTATTTGCCTGAATGGTGAAATAGACAAACCCAGGGGCCATGGAAATCAAGGCACATTCCTTAAAAGCAGACATCTGTAAAAGTTTAATCTTCATTCATATCTTGCTAAAAATTCAAACACGCAGCTTGCTTGCATTTTACATAGTAGTAACTTGTTATACACCCACATCTGTCTCTGTTTAAATGATCTGTATTTAACCTAAATTGTTGGGAATTTGTGCATAGCATATCAATCAATTTAGACCTCATGTGGGTTTTTTTAAAAAAAAGATTTTTAAAAATTATATTTAAGCTATGCCAAGTAAATAAAATAGATTCAGGTGTTCTCAACAGCCTGTACCAAATAAACACTGGGGGCAAATTTACATATTACATCCCAATAAGTATAATGAAGTTCTAGCATCAGAAGAAAACAAAAGTGACAAAGGGACATGATTTTGAGAAGAAAACTATTAAGTACTGTTATAATCTGTTCCAGATCAGAAACTGACTACATGTAATCCTTGGTTAGCATCCACTCATTCTATGGCTATTCAAATTTGTGATGGCTCTGAACAAGATGCATTTAAAACTTGGTCCTTGAAGTTCCAGCAACCAAAGTGCCCCTGTGGTCACATCAGGGGTGAAATGCTCCCGGTTCAGACCAGATCATCCAATCCGGTAGCAATGAAGGCAGGTGGTTCGGAGAACTGGTAGCAAAAATCCCTGCACACACACACACACACACACACCATTCCCAGCTGAGGTGTACAATCATCAGAGGCTTTTTTTTTACTTTTAAAAGCATTTTTCTACAACCTCTTCGGCCGAAAAAATGCTTTTAAAAGTAAAAAAAAAAGCCTCTGATGATCGTGCAGCTCAGCTGCGATTGTCAAAGGCTTTTAAAAGAAAAAAACCCTTTTTTTCTTTTAAATGCCTCTGACGATCCAAGCTGAGTTGCCTGATCGGCAGAGGCTTTTGAAAGCATTTTTTTACAACCTCTTCGCTAAAGAGGTTGTAGAAAAAATAGCTTTAAAAGTTAAAAAAAAATTGGCCATGCTCACTCAGTTACATTACCCCCCACAACCGGCAGTAAGAAATTTTAGATTTCACCACTGGGTCACATGATCATGATCCTTGCATTCAGCAACTGACCCCGATTTCTGACCATTGTAGTCTCTCACGGTCATGTGATCGTGATTTCCAACCTTCCCTGCCATCTTCACACAAGCAAAATCAGTGGGGAAACCAGCAGAAAGTTGAAAGTCACAGTCACAGGAGGTCTGTGCTTAAAGTCACTTGCTTAATAATTTGCTTAACAATGGTAATTGGGGACTGCCTCCCTAAGCAGCCCAGTGATGAGATGTCACGCTTTACGACCACATCACTTAACAATGGAAATGCCAGTCCAAATTACCATCATTAAGTGAGGACCATCTGCATTTCAACAGCAGAAACTGTTATTTTTAAAAAGAGAGAAAAAAAACCTTTTGAATTCTTATACATAGAGCAAGTTCAGCTATTATGCTATTAACACAATAGAGCAGGAACTCCATCCTTGTAAGGTTGCCAGAGACAGGGCATGTGATCTTTCCTCCTTTGTGGCTCTTCTTGGTGGCTATTTTTTAGAAAATTAATTTGCCAAAAAGTTTAGTAATTATTCTGTGTTGACTGTAAAATATAGATTCATAACTTCAAAGCGGCTTTTGGTTTTGAAGACTAATCACTTTTGACAAGCTTGTGTACAAAGTGGAATAAATACATGGCATACTTTCGCTCACATCTTTTTCCAGAATAAAGATTTCTTATCCATTCTACATAGAAAAATATATTTCTATTTCTAATTCCTTAAAAACAAATATATATGGAATTGAAACACGGACAGGAAAGTGATATCACTCACATTTTAGGGATCTTTTGGATTGTTTGCCTTTTTCGTTGTTTTCTTTGATAGTTTTTTCTTCAACTTCTGTACAGCTTGGATTCTTTCTTTGCCTCAGTTCAACAGCTTTTGAACAAAATATCCAGAAGTTAATCTTAAAAGACAAAATCTATCTACCTTAGTTGTAGGTCAGATGCATGGATAGGATTGCATTGTTATATATCTTCCAAACAATTCCAATAGTATTTACCCATCTAGACATATTTTTAGGGATGTAAGAGCTTCAGTATTCAATGATGTTTATACTCAGATAAGTGGCTAGAATAGAATAGAATAGAATAGAATAGAATAGAATAGAATAGAATAGAATTCTTTATTGGCCAAGTGTGATTGGACACACAAGGAATTTGTCTTTGGTGCATATGCTCTCAGTGTAAGTAAAAAGACATGATACACTTGTCAAGAATCACAAGGCACAACACCCAGTGACAGTCATCTGGTACAATAAGCAATCGAATCATACTAGGAAATAAAACATCTAGCACACAAAAATTTTTATTTGGGTAGAATAAAGATTCCATTTTGAATGCAATTTATACAGCCTCTTGTGTCTGCATCATCCTCATAATTAAAATGTTCATCCATGAGTACAGGATAATCAAAATCACATTCCTTTTCTAGTGTTTCCCACAATCTCCACAGTATGTGAGACGATAGCTGAGTAAAAGACTCCAAGTCACCAAGAATAAGCTTCCATCCTTGATGATGGAACTACAGCTCTGCCTCCTTAGTCCTATTCCTTAGTTCTGGAGTCAACATTGCAACAGACATGCCTGGAAGTCTATTTGATTGACTGAAGTTGAACACTACGTTACACTGGCTATTCATTCCTAGTAAAAGCTTTGCAGGGCAAAACCACTCTCTGAACTGATCTTGTAAACAATTTGTAAATTGGCTGCATCAGCAAAGTAAAAGTATAGTTTTTAAAAAGTGTAGGGTCTCCCCCATGGCTCAGTTAAATATTCCTCTGCTATTTGGAATCAGCAGAGATCTTAACCAGCACTGTTCCCGCTGCCAATCCTAACAGATTTTGTTCTGGCAAGTAACTGGAGAATAGTGTCCTCATTTCCTGTGTGAAGAAGGATGTCCTGCTCCCTCCTCCGAGCTTCTAACATCAATATCTGGTAGGAAAACTATCTACCAATCACAGCACTGCTGGTCAGTGGTTTTGACAGATGGCAAAATCTGGGATTTTATCCATTGTAGGACATCATTTCCCTTCATTTGACACCTATGCTAGTCTGGGGATCAGCTGCCTGGGCTCAGGATGTAGCAGATGGAGGGAGAGAAGAAACTCTTCCCCCTGTCAGAGCTCTGAGATAGGCCAAGGCCTGGATAAGTCCAAGTAAATGACAGACTGAACAGCCACTGACAGGCAAGGTCAAGGATGTACAAGTTAACTCTCTCTGTATGTGTGTGTCTACCTTCTCGTAAAACTTTCACCACTTGTAAACCATTGTTCTGATTGCTTCTGAACATAGGTTTATCATTCTTCTGGTAAATCATTCAACCTATCGTTCAATATCAGCCTGAATAACAGCTGACAGACTTAGTGAGAGAATTGCACTAGCAGGCACACTTTTTTTTCTACTTCACTGTCATGCCCCCATCGGTGTCTGAATCTGTGTGGGAAGATGAGTTGGAACAAGAGCAGAGAGGGCAGCTCTATTGGCCTTGGAGGAAACTGGGAAAGGGCAAAGTCAGTCTGGGCAAGGCTTTTCAGGATTAAAAACGGCTTGCAGACAGGGAGGAGCAGGAGAGACAGAACTTATGCAATGAGCAAGGACCACCCCCTCCTGATCCTAGAGCACGGAGAGAAGAGAGAAGGCAAGACCAACGCAAAAACCAATGCCAGTTATGAGGGAGGAGAGTGCCCCGCCACCCTTCACAAGGCACACCTGGGGACTGAGATGTAAGGAGGTGCCGGTGGGAGGGGCATTTGGCAAGAACAAGCATTGAATCTGTGGACCCTTGTGTGCATTTGCCGCCACCTGGAGATTACTGTGCTCTGTTTTGTGGGGCTTGCCTGATTTGCCTGCTTCGCTGAACCTCTTGCTTCGGTTACTGTTTGGCTAACCTGGCTTACTAGACTGCTGGCCATGGTTACTGTTTGGCTAACCTTGCTTACTTGGCTACTTGCAGCCAGATGCTGCTGAAAGTGCATGTGAGAGCTTTGCTCCAGGACTTGTAGTAAACTTGGGGATGTTTGGGGCAAAGTTGGAGCATTAATGGAGAGTTAGACCTGTACTCTGACTGTTGCTTTCGTGCCATGCCCCGGGTCATGACATTCACTGCATAGTTTCCCCTTCATAACATCGAGGCAGATGCTATGTTTGCTGATTGAAAGATCAGTTTGGAGACTTCATTGATGAAGGGGAGAGTACAGTATGAAAAATGAACTTTCCTGCTCCTCAAAGTAGACTAGACCTGAAAGACTGTGCCTGAGAACTGGACAGGCAGGCTCATACCAGCACAAACTTGAAGTGGCTAATAAATGCTAAGCTGATCCCACATCATAGATGTCCTCTGCTATTAACGCAAACAAAATAGTGGGAACAACAGATTGTACATATGGCAAAATTGCTACAGTTGTTGCCTCATTAAGATGGAAAACACTGATACCAGAATAGCTGAGGATGACTTTAAGTTGCCTCAAGTAAGGGTTGAAAACAAAAAGAAAGTAATCTAATGGAGAAACATCCAAAACAAGACCCTATCAGGCTCTTTCTTAGTTGTAGTTAGGTGCAAATAAAGAAAGGGGTGTATTGTTATGAGATCAAGTCACAACGAACGCAGGGGGACTATATAATTAATTTATAGCATTCATATCACAGAATGCTATGATAGCCACCAACATGGACCATTTAAAAAAAATGAAGAGATGAATTTGCGGAAGATAAAGCTATCAACAAAATGAGAAGGGAATGGTGGACAAGCTACCTGCTTATTCTGATCCAACCTGACTCTTTGACTAAGTGAATTAAAGGCAATTATTATTTCTTAGCCCAACCTAACTCATGAGGATGTCGGGAAAAAATGAAGAAGTGAGTGCTTATCTTATCTATTTATCTGTCTTCTTGGCTTTCTAGATACAAATCCAACGTATGAATGAATATTACAAGAGTACAATTAAGTAAGGTTATTGTGTAAGTAAGAGGTATGTGCTCATTCTTTCTCCACGGTGTCATTTCATTATTGCCAGTTTTCCCTCAAATGATTTTTCTCCCTCTTCCTAATTCTATCAGAAATAAGTCCAATGAAAAAAAACTACCAAAGGCAAATGATTCCTTTAATCACATTAAGGATAAAAGAGTGCTGCTTCAGCCTCTAAGATAGTCGGCACATTTGGAAGATTAAGAACATGATACAGACCGTCTCTAAAATGGCTGCCATAATAGACATAGTCAGTCATGTTATGAGTGTCCTATTCTGTCAGGAAATGGGCAAAATTATTCACTATTACTCCCTCTTCCCTGCTCCCAGGATATTCTGAATCTTTTTCAGGAGATAAGGTACACCAATTCTTTCCAAACAAAGAATTCAAACTCAGCCTCTCTCTTGTATGCATTTTCATTCATAAATATACCTGTGCCAGCTCAAAGATTAATCTAGATTTTAGAATCTAGATTTTTTTAATAATGGATGAGCATAGGTTGTCTGCTACCTGTGTGACACTATCTGGAACAACCTACAGTCACATAAAGTGATTTAAGAAAGTGCAAAACCATTTTAAGATCTATTCTAATTCTTCTAGTCTACGTTTGCTTCTGTTATTCATGTTGCTAATGTCATTGCTCATAGAACTGAAAAGTCATCCTCAGAGCATACATGAACACAACAGGAATTAGGAACTCCAAGGTTTGCAGAAAAATACATATGATTTGAAATGTGAAATAAGAGAGCCAGCCAAGTGAGGACTAAGTGTACTTCGCAGCCGAAGAATGCTGTCAGATAGAAACTTGAAAACAAGGATAGAAGGATAAATCTCAATAGGAAGCATTGTATTCTACAGAGGAACATTTTGATGCCCATCCTACTTATGAATTTCTTTCCTGATTGAGAAGATCAAGTTACTCTTTTCCTTCAGTTCTCCACAGATGGCAGAAACAAGAAAATGGAAACATTACAAGGTCCATGTTGCATATCAAACACAGAGCAGCTGGCAAAACTACTGTACACAATGATTTTGCCAGCCTCTGAACTGTTATCATAATATACACACATGCTGTTTCTCTTTAATTTGATGCTGATTTAAAAAATATAAGGAAAATGTTGTTTTCATTCTTGAGTATTGTTTAACAAAGTGAAACGAAAGTTGAGCAAGGTTAAGTGCTAAAAATAGAACTGAGATTTTTCATTCTGTAACCTAATTAGGTTTGTTTATTTATATATTTCAGTAGTAGGAGAAACTAGAAGCAATTACTCATTACCCATAATGGTTCAATGAAATGTCCATGTCCACAGGCAAAATACCTCTATATATCAGATATTGTGATAAATGCCTGTTATAATAATGTATTAATACTCTGTTAGCAAGCTTCAAGGGACACCTGGTTTGTGACTGCTAAAGCTACATTAGAGGACACTAAATAGTGGCCTTATCCAGCAGACTTGTCCAAGAAACCCCATTGACACAAGCAAAAACAAAAACCCTCACACATTTCAGAATATCACAATGAGTCATAATGACAGTGAATGGTTTTGTGCTTAGCATTCTATGCTATGTTTATTCAATAAGCTATAACTCTTTATGCAATATGATAAGACATAAGCTAGAATTTCTGAACCTTAACAACAAAAATCAAACAACCCACACAACGCCTCTAGGCAGTTTCTGAACCCAGCTAGTACGGTGTGGCTTACATATAATCAGATATATGACAATACTGTACTGCTATTATTAAATAACTGAAGGTCAGAAATTGTTGACCTTCTACTGTAATGCATCCAGTAGATGCAGAGATGTAAAAGCAACATTCTGAGAGTTGAACTGGTATATCAAGCTGCTATCTATAAACAATGCATGATCCTTGAGCAGGAAACAGTCACAAAACTAAGCAACCCTGAAGAAATTACAACACACCGCACCAAGAAGAACGTGTTATAAAGTGTTCCACAACAGAAAGGAAATTATGCTTTCTTTTAACAGTATCATAGGTGTTATAAATGAGACATAGGAGCAGTTGTTCAGTGCAAATGATTTGTGTTGTCAATCCATGACAGTTGAATCCTAATTTCTCTCCTCCCCCCTTTCCCCCTTTCTTTTAGCTGTGGAATATATCATAAGAGTTTCAATGAAGTTGCTCAAAACCAATTCCTTGGGCTATTTCAAATGGGAATAGTCCATTTAAATTTCAAGAGTAATTAATCCCAATGTAACAGGACTCACAGATGTCAAAGGCCCAAAAAAACCCCACACAAATAGAGAGTAGGGTATATATGCCTTCCATTATCCCAAACATCAAATACGCTCATCGGCAAGATACTCAAAAATAAATGGATAGACTTGTTTCTTTGGATAAATTTCCCAAACTAGGCAAATTTTAAACTTCAATGAAAGAAACTTACTGTATTTGAGAATATGGGAAAGAACAGTTCTGTGGCGGATTGCAACAGAAAATTATGATTATTGCAACAAAAATTATGATAATCTATACATAGACTGAACACATGTTCCTACAAAAAGAACTTTTTCCATGAAACAAATCTATTCAGTTCAAAGAATGAATAAATGGCTTACTAAATAACATCTATGCCATATGGTTTGAAAGATTAATTGAAAAAAATAAGATGTAGGGACAACAAGCCATCCTTCTCAGTATTTCTTCTGTAATTTGAAAAAAAACTATTTAAGATATAGAGAAGGAAATTTTTGAGGATAAGTTTGAAGACATCCATGCTTTGAATTAACATATTCCCAGAGACCAATAGATTCTTGGGTTGTTGTTTTGTTTTGCAGGTGGGAAAAATCCTTTCATTGGTAGAGTGGAAGCTTTTTAAAACTTTAACTGAACATAATAGATCTATATTATGTACAGCTGAGAAAAGTGTTTCCACATAAATGTTATATTAATATGCACACATATATATCTAGCATTGTGCTGAATGGAAAAGTTTCTAATTTTATATAGTATTTCCATATTATATTCCCTTATACAGCCTTAAAATAATTAATGTAGCTATAATCAATGAAACAATATTTTTGAGAGGGAATTTATACATATATATTGCAGGGGCATAAAAGATCCACTGCATACTTGTCTTTTCCACACAAAAAAAGCTGCATTTTCCCATAGACAGAAGCACAAATTCCATTGTGAATGACAGAGGAGCATTTGCAGGTACATTTGGTATGCGCACTTCTGCCACTTATTTTTCATCCTGCTCTGCTTTTCACATAGCTTTAGGAGCAAAGCAGCTCAGAAACCAAACACATCGGAGGGTTACTGGTATCAAAATGATTTGCTGACGCTTGGAAGTTATTTGCAAAAAAGAGAGTTACTGAAGTTACTGCTAACCTTATTGATTTGTAACAGTATGCATAATTATTTTTAGAAATGCCACCTTCCTCCGCCCTTTTCCTAACTCTAATGCCAGTAAAACCAAGACTTTTGCCTATACCCAAATTGCTCTTTGCATCTGAGCGGCCTCCTTCTAGCGCAAATTTCCAGCGCTTCCCTCTTTCTTTCTATCACCTATCACCCCCCCGTCCCCCGCCCAGGTCTCTGGCTGGCCCGAGGCGGAATGAAAAGGGAGACACAACGCGCGCACAGAAACCTCACCTTCCTCCATCTCCAGTTTATCACACCGAAAGAAACCCGAGTTCAACGCGCTTTCTTCCGCCGAACTCTCCGGCATTAAAGCGATCGGGACTCCCGTCTCTCTTTTCCAGCGTCAGATCGCACTAAAGCAACCCCCAGCCTCGCCCCGATTACAGAAGGAGATACTTTTCACTTCCTGTTAGCTCCCCGATTTTCGATCTTTTCCTTTTCTGCAAGGCGATGCGGAACGGTCCTTGCCAGAGATCGAAGGCACACGCGGAATCGAATTCGCGTAGGTACAGAGGCCAAGCCAGTACTCTGTATTCGACTTCCGCCCTGAGTCTCTGCCTACTCCTTGCTCTAATTCCTGTGATGTCAGTTCATTCATTAATGAATCCAAAAGAAAGAGAATCTCCTTTTGGAAACGCAGAGAATTAGTCTTAACTTGTAAAAAGATGAGAGGAGAGAGAGGGGTGAGGGGTAGGAGGAGTGTATGTATGTATGTATGTATGTATGTATGTATGTATATTTACACACACATACATACATACATACACCCCTCCCACCCCTCACCCCTCTCTCTCCTCTCATCTTTTTACAAGACTAATTATCTTAATATATAATATATATATATACATACAAGAGGCAATCCTTGGACCCAAAAATTTTGGATAACTTTTTTCAGTACCATTAATATTTATATGAAACTTTAATATTTATATGAAAACTCGAGATCATTCAACAGCACATGGATCAGAGATAAAGGTTCCCCTCGCACATATGTGCTACTCGTTTCCGACTCTAGGGGGCGGTGCTCAACTCTGTTTCAAAGCCAAAGAGCCAGCGCTGTCCAAAGACATCTCTGTGGTCATGTGGCCGGCATGACTAAATGCCAGAGGTATACAGAACGCTGTTACCTTCCCACCCAAGGTGGTCCCTATTTTTCTACTTACATTTTCTACGTGCTTTCGAACTTCTAGGTTGGCAGAAGCTGGGATAAGTAACAGGAGCTCACCCCGTTACGCAGCACTAGGGATTCGAACCGCTGAACTGCCAACCTTTCGATCAACAAGCTCAGCATCTTGGCCACTGAGCCACCGTATCCTTTGGAGGAGAGGTAGGGCAGGGTAGATATTGTTGGTCAGGCAATGCTATTCAGGGGTTTTCCCAGTGCTTAGAAACTGTGAGGTCTGGAATAACTGGTTATCACTTAAGTTTAGCAAGACACGATGGCTTTGGGCTTTTCTGTGGGCCCCCAAGATCAGTGATAGGTCATCTGACTCCTGATTGGTTAGCACTTTCTTGGACAGAGCTGGCACACAATTTGGACGTCTTCCGCGACTTCTGCTTAAGGAGTAAGTGACAACCATGGCCTTATGTACCAATTGTGCCATTCATGGCTGAGGAGACCTTGCTCATAGTCACTTATGCCTTGTTCTCTTCCCAGCTGGATTACTGCAAGACACTCTATGAAGAGATGCCCTTGAAGATCATCCAGAAATTATAACTGGTCCAGGATATGGTGGTCCAAGCAGCGTTTGATGTCCCTTGCTTATATTAGACCATAGTTGCCCAACCTACATTGGCTTCTAGCTATTTTGTCTGTTGTCTTTTATTGTTTCTTTTGGGTTTATTATATTTTGATGAGCCTCCCAGAGTTGTGACACATAAGATGGGTGGCCGTACAAGCCTTTTAAATAAATAAAAAAATAGATAAAATACAATTTGAATAAAATATTGTAATACATCACAATGTAATATTAAAATATATTGTAACATTTCTATAATATTGACTACTGTTCATACCCCAAAATTGTTTACATTCCCAAAATAGTTTACAAGCAACATTAACAGTCTGAGTAAAGAGATATTTGTAAAAACATATATTATCCTTCTTCCTTATTCTTTTAAGTATTTCCGCAAGGCAATGAGATCAATCGATGTCAAAGCTAATTTTGACACATTATCTTGTTTAATATTTCAAGGTTCATAATTGCATAAAAGCAATTAAATTTCAGAGCAAGAAGTTAAAAGTATATTAGCCTAAGCCTAACTGAGACTAAACAATTATGTCAGCGGTCACCAACTGGTGGTCCATGGACCACTGATGGTCCATGAGAAAATTTTGGTGGTCCGCACTAAATCAGGGCTCCTCAAACTACGGCCCCTGGGTTGAATATGTGCAATGAACATTTGTGTTGCTGCAGAGTCTCCCCCTTTGGGGTCTTTTTGTGTGGGTCAGAGAGGGGCAGAAATTCCAACTTGGGGTCTACTTCAGCCTCCTGGTGCGGGGCTTTGGGCGAAGGCTGGAGGGAAGTGCTGCTGGTTGCAAAGAGACAGAGAACCTCGTTCCAGTGGGACTGCATCATGGTCTGGAACTGGCTGACCATCTCAGCCCCCTGAGCCTCCAGGCACCAGTACCTGGCCTTGCACTCCTGCAGGTCTTCCCTCTGCTTGGAAAGCCTATGCTCCTAGTCCTCAGTGAGGTGCTTCTGCTGAGCCTCCTTCTCGGTCAGATCCAATTTGAATTGAGCTGTTTTGCCAACTCTTTCTCATGGTAGCTGCTTAGCTCCAACAACTGCTTCCTGTTGGGCCCTAAGGATCCTCGGCAGGCAAGCAAGGAGGGGCTGGGAGGCAGGGCCGGATTTAGATGAAAAGAGGCCCTAGGCTATTCCACTTATGAGGCCCTTTCACCTCCCATTTTTAAGTTTGTAAATTACATGAGAGATAATAAAAGGCCCCTCTTGATCTGGAGGCCCTAGGCTGAAGCCTAGTTAGCCTAAAGGAAAATCCGGCCCTGATGGGAGGGCAGGGGCGGGTAGAGGCCGGCAAGACGCCCCTCAACGTGACTGACATCGAGTTGACCATGCCCACCCAGTCACATGACCACCTTGCCACGGCCACCCAGCCGGTCATTAGGCAGATCATATTAGTGGTCCGCTGTTTTTAAAATTATGAATTTAATGGTCCCTGAGGTCCGAAAGGTTTGTGACACCTGAATTATGCAACATCACTTCTATGACAGCTGCTCTGGATGCTAATCAATTTCTAGACCGAACTCAGTGTCATTCCTGATCTTTAAAGTATTAAATAGCTTGGAGTCAAAGAACTTCCAGATATGCCCGTCAAGGTACTTTAATCATCATCAGTGGCTCTGGATACTTCTCTCAATGGGCAATCGGCTATCAGTGAGATGAATTTTCCCATTCGTACTTAACTTGGCTGCTTCTGCAGATATTGCTGGGTATATAAAAGAGCAAATAAAATAAATATAATAATTCATCAGATACCAAATGCAGAAAGGAGGCAGCAAAAGCATCAATGAGATTTGGAGCATTATCAAAGCTAGACAATGCACTGTGGCAGAAGAGATTTACTTTATTTGACTGCATGAGAAATAGAGAGATACTAAGAGAGAAAAAGCAAGGACTAATGATGAATGGGGCCAGGCAGTGCAAAAGACTATTACAAGGCAAACAAGGGCCAGCAAAAGGGTAAAAGATTCCTTCAGAATGGATGTGACCCACTGCCAACTAATAATGAATAAGGGGAAAAAAGATTATTAGTGTACATGAATGCCTAACAAGGGAACAATTATCTTTGGCTGTGAACTAGTCAATCCCCCATCTCTATTCTACCCAACTTTGATAGTGTCAAATTTGCATATGAATTTCAATTCAGGAGTTTCAGACTAGATTGACACTCCAAAAACCAGCAGGGAGCTTTTCAGTCTCCCTGGACATTCAAAAGGACTTGAAATCTGCTATCCTTGGGAGGGAGGTGGGGTTGGAGAGAGAATTTCAAAAGCAAATCCCAGCTTGAAGCTCAGGGTAAGAATTCATATGTAGATTTTTCACTATCAGACTTAGAATATGGAGATGGAGAGTTCAAGGTTAATACAGAAAGTAATTGTCCCTTATTAAGTGGTTGTGGCATGTATGCTTTCAATGTTCCTCTGACAATTCACCTATCCATTAGGAATGGATCCCACAATCTCCATCTTCTCCACCATGGGTTTTCACAGATGATGTTGCTAGACTTGTAATGACATTAAGTAAAAAGACATTGGGATGACTTACCCCATGGCATCCCCATTTTAACCATTATCCTATTATTATATATTTACTTATTATCGTCATCATCGCATCATCTTCATTAAATCACACAATCTTATTCATATTCTTACAGGAGATGGGGTAATTTAAAGCCTCACTAATTAAAATCTTCTGCCAAAAGTTTCCCCAAGAAAGATACTTATGGTATAATGCCATCAAGGACCTCCTGATACTCCCTATTCTGCCTGGAATCCACACTGTATTTTGGACATTAATACAATTGAGCGGGTCCACAGGTACAGTATGTCACGAGAAGAGTACTCCACTCCTCTGCTCACAATAGAATCCCTTATGTCACCAGGCACAAAATTTTGGGCCTGGACAACCTGGAAATATGCCACCTATGGTCTGACCTAAGCACAGTACACAAAATTGTCTGCTACAACATCCTACCTGTCAACGACTACTTCAGTTTCAACCTCAATAATACACGGGCAAACAATAGATACAAACTCAAGGTAAACCGCTCCAAACTCAATTGCAGAAAATACGACTTCAGCAACAGAGTGGTCAACGCCTGGGATGCTCTACCTGACTCTGTTGTTACATCCTCAAACCCCCAAATCTTTAACCTTTAACTGAGTACCGTGAACCTCACGCCATTCCTAAGTGGTCCATAAAGGGGGCGTGCATAAGCACACCAGTGTGCCTACCGTCCCTGTCCTACTGTCCCCATTTATTTGTACTCATTTCCTATGTTCATGTTCATGCCCATGTTTATACTTATAATCTTGTGCACGTTTGACTAAATAAATAAATATCATGTTTCCACGAAAATAAGACCCTGTCTTATATTTTTTTGAACCCTGAAATAAGTGCTTGGCCTTATTTTTGGGGATGTCTTATTACTTTGGGGCGTGTGGAGCAAGATGGGGCTCCTCTTGCCATCTTACCTGATTTCCAGCTCTGTCTTCCTAACCCTAACCACAGGAAATGGTAGGGACCAGCTGTGCATGCATTTAAATATTTTCGGGGAGGGCTTATTTTAGCACATACGCTCAAAAGCCTGATTGGGCTTATTATCAGGGGATGTCTTATTTTAGGGGAAACAGGGTAAATAAAGCAAAGCAAAGCAAAGCAAAGCAAAGCAAAGCAAAGCAAAGCAAATAAATTCTGCCTAGCTGGGTAGCCCTTAGCCCTTCTAACAAGAGCTTCCCCCTTCAGACCAACTGCTGGAAAAGAAAAAGGTAGTTGCTTTGGATCCTCTTATTGAAAACCCAGAAATACAGACCTTAGCAAATTTTTTATGAAACACAAGACTGCATCAGCATTCATGTTCATAGGGAACATTTTAATGAGAAATTTCTTAATTAAACCATGGTGCAAGCATGAAATAATCTGCACAGCACAGGAATCAATTTCAGTCCTTTCGCTCTAAACTATTCAATATTTATTTCAGATACATCAAAACCAAATAGAGAAGATAATGTTTATTTATTTGTTTGTAAAATTTGTGGGATCCTTAGTGCTCTCTGAGCTTAGTTGTTTTCTTGCAGACATTTCATTATCAAACTAGGTAACATTATCAGCGCTAGTAGAGAGTGGGGTTTGTTCTCATTTTATATATTACTAGCTTGCTATGAGCGTCGGTAGGAGTGGTCTTGGTGGTCCCTTGATTGGGATGTTATTTACTGTTAGCTTGTTTGTCTGAGTTGGTAGTTCCTTGACTGGAGTATTGTATGGGGGTATTGATTGTTGGTGTATTGTTTATCTTGGTGTTAATCTCTACCCATCTGAAAGTTGAGTGCTGGTGAGGAGATGTTTTGGTATTTTTGTGCCTTTTTTGGCTTTTTGATTGTCTCTTTTGAATGGTATGTAAATGTTGTTTATCTCTATGTGTCCATCCTCCCACACGTCTTTGGACACCCCAAAACACAAAAGCCAAACATACCTTTCAATCCAATGGTATCACTGTATTGTTACCATGGATTCCAACATACAAGGTTGCTAAAGATTTGAAGTCCTTACAAAAGACCTAAAAATTATTAAGGTAGTGTCTAAGTATCCAAGCAAGAAGGCTTTTTTGTAAAATTAGAGTGTTCAAGTCTGATAAATTCAATATTTCCAGATAATTGAGAAAGTCCTTTAGGTATTTAGGTATTTAGGTATTAATCATTATTGGTATACCAACAGATTTTTTAAAAATAAGTGTTCATATTGATATAATAGAAAGGACTCGATGTGTAGACAAAAATGCCAGATCCCAATCTGAACATCTGGCTCACTATGCGATGAACCATAATATTTACATAACATTTATAATAATATATACAGTAATATTACCTAGTAGTGGTGGGAATAGTGCTTATTGTTCTGGAAACTTATTTTCACTTCCTTTAGCTGTATATGAAAACATTTGGTATGCAAATAATGATGTGATTTCTGAAGAATTTCAAAGGCTGCTAAAATGTTTGGCATGTCTAGAGTGCGCTGTTGCAGCTGTTCTGCTTTCACCTTCGCCTTCAATATCATATCAGAAGTGGAATGCCTACAGCTTATTACATCATTCTTAATGAATACTTTGAGGCGTCTTTTCCTAACCTGAACAAGTCCTGGGAATTCTGAGAAATGCAGTCTAAACATATTTGCAGGGCACCACGTAGGCAGCATTAGATTGTTTTCACCAGCACACATATATTTCTTAAACTGTATATAATAACATATATTAACATATTAATATTAATATATTTATAATATAAATATAATAATAAGGAGTCACTGGAGAAGAGCCAAATGCTGGGAAAGATTGAGGGCAAAAGAAGAATTGTTCGACAGAGAACGAGGTGGCTGGATGGAGTCACTGAAGCAGTAGGCGTGAGCTTAAATGGACTCCAGAGGATGGTAGAGGACAGGAAGGTCTGGAGCAACGTTGTCCATGGGGTCGCGATGGATCAGACACGACTTCGTAACTAACAACAACATATAATAACTCTTAGTTTAATTCATTTCTTATTGCTTTCAGTTCCTTTATCACGTCTTAAGCCATCCAGCCACTGGCTGATTTATTGCAGATAATAATACTTACAGAACATTTAGAAAATGAAACTGACACAATAGAATGGTACTGAATGGTTCAACATATCACATTGCCACAATATGATTGGCTTGATTTGGTTTATGGTGATATTATAGACATTGCGATCTGAAATATAAGGCACTTAGCATGATGCATGGAGCTCTTTCCATGAAGGGAAAGAGAAATACCGTTTGGAAAGTGAAGTAAAAGTATAGTTTGAAAGAAAAATTTAAAAGCTCCTGAATTGGGGGTGGAATTGCCAAGAATGGCGGAAAGAAAGCAAAGGGATTCTGATAGTTGGACAACATTTATGGAATGTTATTCATAAAAGAGGTTATTGACAAAAGAGAGAAAGAGGGGGGATGGAAAGTTACAACAGTTATTTAGTGACCGTTCGAAAACAGCACTGAAAAAAATGACTTATGGCTGTTTTTCACACTTACAACCATTGTAGCATCTTGATGATCATATGGTCAAAAATAAGATAATTGGCAACCAACTCATATTTATGAGAGTTGAGGCATCCTGGGGTCATGTGATCACTTTTTGTGACCTTCTGACAAGCAACGTCAATGGGAAAGACAGATTCACTTAACAATCAGGTTACTAATTTAACAATTGCAGTGCTTCTCTTAACAACTCTTAACAACAAAGGGGCCTGAGTGGCGCAGTAGACTAAGGCACTGTGATTAACATTCAGCTGCCTGCAATTACTGCAAGTTCTACCTCAAGTTCTAATCTCACCAGGCTCAAGGTTGACTCAGCCTTCCATCCTTTCTAAGGTAGGTGAAATGAGGACCCAGATTGTGGGGGCAATAAGCTGACTTTGTATAAATATACAAAAGTATGAAGGCTATTGCTTAACGCATTGTAAGCCACCATGAGTCTCCGGAGAAGGGTGGCATATAAATCAAATAAAAATAAAAATAAAATAAAAAACTGAGGAAAGAAGGAAGGAAGGAAAGAATTTAGAAATATAAATGCCTGGAGATAGCATGCCCTAGTCCAGTGATGGCTGGACTAGGGCATGCTGGATGGTTTTTCCAGACTGCGTGCTCAAAGTGGCGTGTATGCACACATGAATGCACATATGCCGGAACCCCCAAAATGCAATGCGCACGTGGCCCTGTGCATGCGCCCCTCCCCTCTGCACATGCGCACATGGCCCCCTGCATGCACCCTGCCTCCCTGTGCATGTGCACATGGGCTTCTGCATGCACCCCACCCCCCTCGCATGCGTGGCAGAGACCTGAAGACCAGCTGGCCAGTGGGAGGCGCGCGCGCATGCGCAGCAGAGCTGAACTGGGGTGATGGCTCACGTGCCCCCAGAGAAGATGCTGCGTGCAACCTCTGGCATGCGTGCCATAGGTTCGCCATCACGGCCCTAGTCACTTAATGTTCAAATACTGATAAAAGAGAAAATATGAAATTTTGGAAAGTCAGGTGAACTGTAGGTAACAGTTGAACAAATAATTTTAAAATGAATTATTAAGTGACTTGGACCATTTTTATTTAAAATAAAAATGCAAATGTAAAGCTGGAAATATTGGAATGAGTATTGTGTCTCATAGTATTCCCAACATTTTCTAAACAAGTTTGAGTTCCAACTTCCTGGCAGTTTTGGGAATCTCAGGTGTCATTTCTGAGAAGCCAGAGAAGCACATTAAGAAATTGTGAGAACATCAGAGTCAGCCCAGACATGATAGGACTTGTGCTCTGAATCATGGCTGGGATGGCGGCTTGTTTTGACGTCAGAAGACTTTTGAAATAATGACAATCATAATTTATCCTCATTATCATCCTCAGTAAAGTATTATAACTTGTACAGTAGAAAAGCCAACGTATAATAATACATTGCATGAGCCAATGCATAATTACTATTGTATGTTATTATTCTACCTTGCAAGTTAGAACAGAATGGAGCTGAAAATTTGGCGATGTGGTTAGGCTTTGTAAGTGCTCTACAAACTGAATTACAATGATACAAAAACATCCTGTTGTACGAAAGCTTTCTCCTGGGAAATCTCTGGCTGTAGGTGCAGTCTTTGCCCAGCATGAGTAGACTTGCCAGAAAAATGATTCACAATATTTTGTTTCCTGCTTCTAAGGCTGTAAGTGGTTTGTTGCTACCTAGAATTGTTACTGGATTTGGCACAGATTCCTGTAACAATTAACAAAAGAGAGCAATTAGCTGCATGACACACAGAATGCCAAACATCTGGCAAGAGTAATGCAAGCTTATGTAATAGGATGATCCAGAGAGTAGGAAATTAGATTGATCAGTTTTAAGCCTTTTTATACTTCTTTGGAAACACCTGCAGTTTGAGGACTCTTTCGTAGTTAAAGTTTATGAAAAATGTTTTTGAGCAGCTAGTACAGGTAGTTCTCAACTTATGGTCACAACTGAGCCCAGAATTGATGTTACTAAGCGAGAAATTTGTTAAGGGAATCTTGCCCCACTTTACGATTTTTCTTGCTACATTTGTTAAGTGAGTCACTGCAGTTGTTAAATGAATAACAGAGTTATTAAATAAATCTGGATTCCTCATTGGTTTTGCATGTCAGAAGGTCACAAAACGTGATTCCATGACCGCAGGACACTGTAACCATCATAGCTGTGAACCAGTTGGTGAGTATCCAAATGTAAATCATGTGACCATAGGGATGCAGCAAGGGCCATAAGTGTGAAAAACGGTCATAAGTCATTTTTTTCCAGTGCCATTGTAACTTTGAATGATCACTAAACAAGCTGTTATAAGTCAAGGACTATGTGTACTACCTTGTTTCCCCCAAAATAAGTCATCCCCAATAATAAACCCAATCAGGTTTTTGAGCGCATGGCAATAAGGCCACATGCTTTTTTCAGGGTTCAAAAAAATATAAGACAGAGTCTTATTTTGGGGGAAACACGGTAGCCTATTAGGCCTATGCATCAGCTGTCAGCCAATTTCCAGACCTGTTTCTAAACTAGAAACCCTGAATGACCTGGGCAAAGCTTACTCATAGGAATGCAGTACACATTTACTCACACATATCCTATGATCTTCATCTGAGGGCAGTAAAGCAGGTAGAAGCAGGAAAGAGGCCTTTTACTGGGTTCTTTTTCCTTCCATTCAGTCGTGTCTGATTCTCAGAAACTGCCCAAACAAATCCCTTCAGTTTTCTTGGCAATTTTTAGAATTGGTTTGCCACTGATTCTTTCCTAGAACTAAGAGAAAGTGACTGGCCTAAAGTTACTCTCCTAGCTCTGTGCCCAAAGCAGGATCAGAATTCACAGGCTCCCAGTTTCAAGCCAGAATGCCTTCACCAAACTGTCTCTCTGCAATTTTAATATCTCACTTCTAAAGCATTCTTCTTGGTAAAAAATATGTTCATCCCTGTGCTTGATGAGGACTCTATGTGTATTATAGTTTTATTTTGAGATTTACTTTTTTCTCATGATATTCTTATGTTTTATGGATGGTGATGGTGACGGTTGCTGTTTTTTATATCTATTATAGTTTTTGTTACTTTTATAAATTTGGTTTAAAAATTACTTTGAACAGGTATGTGGCAGTTTTTGTTATTATCATTATTCCAGGCATCCAGAATGAAGAGCAGAGTAGACTACCATCATAATGCGGTATTGGCCAATTGGTTATAATTATTTTTATAAAAACCATTTACTACCTTCTCACAAACTGGCAACTGTTACAACCCTCTGGTCTAGCTAAGCTTCAACTGAAGAAGAAAAAGCTTCTTGGATGAGAAGCAAAACGTCTTCAAAGAAAAATCAGAAAGTCTAGTTGCCTCTTGAAAAAAGCACCTTTGGGACAACCATGACCTGGATGACTGAGAATCTCCATAGAGACTTAACCAATGATGTTTTTTTTTTTTCAAAAACCTGCAAACCGCCAAAAAAGTTGCAAATCACAATCACACGACTATGGGACGTTACAACTTTGTAAATGTAAGCCAGTAATCAAGTACCCCAATTGCAATCATGTGAGTGTAGGAGCAGACCAAAGATTGTAAGTTCAGAATTTAGGTCTTTTTGGAGACTGTCATTAACAGAACAGAATAAGAATAACAGAGTTGGAAGGGGCTTCGTAGGCCATCTAGTCCAACCCCCCACCCAAGCAGGAGACCCTACACCATTTCTGACAGATTGCGGTCCAGTCTCTTCATGAAAGCTTCCAGTGATGAAGCTTCCAGCACTTCTGAAGGCAAGCTGTTCCATTGGTTGATTGCTCTCACTGTCAGAAAATTTCTCCTTGTTTCTAGGTTGAATCTCTCCTTGATCAGGTTCCATCCATTATTCCTTGTTTGGCCTTCAGGTGCTTTGGAAAATAGGTTGACCCCTCTCTTCTCTATGACAGCCCCTCAAATATTGGAAGACTGTTATCATGTTTCTCCTGGTCCTTCTCTTCACTAGACTAGCCATGCCCAGTTCCTGTAACTGTTCTTCATATGTTTTAACCATCAGTCCCCTAATCATGTTTGTTGCTCTTCTCTGCACTCTTTCTAGAGTCTACATCAGTGGTAGTCAACCTGGTCCCTACCGCCCACTAGTGGGTGTTCCAGCTTTCATGGTGGGCGGTAGGGGTTTTGTCCCTACTTTATAAATCACAATTACTGTGGAACCGGTGGGCGGTTAGAAAATTTTACTACTATAACAGAGATACAAAAGTGGGTGGTAGGTATAAAAAGGTTGACTACTCCTGGTCTACATAATTAATTTGAACTTTCATTAAGTGAATAGTCATAAATTGAGGACAACTGAGTTTTGCATGTTGATGTAGATTAAGCCTAACCTCCTGAACAAAAAGTAAGGAATAGGTTGAATAGGTTGCACATACCTTACTGGTAATATTAGTTAATATTTAATTGCACATATCTGAAAGGCCAAATATCTTTTATTGGTTTTAGTGCTCATAAGCCAACCTTTGCCTTCTCTACTGTGTTTGCTATACATAAAACAGCCCAGATCTGGTGATTCCTGAAGGTAAAACTGTGAGAAAACTATTTTCCAAGAAGTCATTTTTTCCCCTGAGGGCAATTATAAATATGCTTTTGAGTTCTGCTGTCTTTTGGGACAGATTACATAGATAATGAAAGGAGTTTCAGAGGACAATCATTTCTGTGATCCCTTTGAAAATTCCCTAGAATAAAAATAACCAAGGGAGTTGTGAATAGTTGTCAGGCACATTATTTCAGCCAAATGAGAACTATTAATCTGCTATTTTCTTTATGAAAATAGCATTTTTTTGTGAATAGGATGTGAGGTCCTTGAGGCATAGGCTTAGTAAGTGCACATGTATGATTATTAAATAATAGATTGAGATTCTCAGCCCTCCGAACTTACATAACTATACATTTATACATTTAAATATGCTCTATAACAAGGGTGTCAAACTCAATTTTATGAAGGGCCACATCAGGGTTGTGTTTGATCTTAGGGGGCCGTGGTGAGCGTGGCCAGGGTAGTTGTGGTCAGCTCGACATCAGTCGTGTTGGGGGGATGCCTATGGTGACTGGAGCACTCTGCCAGTGAAAATGGGCTCTCGAGCTCTGTTTTCAGCTGCCACGGCCTCCTGCAACCCTCTGCCAGCGAAACCAGAGCTCCCACCCAGCCCTCACAAGCTCCATTTTCACTGGCAGAGGTACTGCAGGCCAATCCTTTGCTGTTTCCAAGTCTCACCGGCCAGTACACTCCCACAGAGAGGGGTTCCTCAGGGTGCTGTCGGTCAGTGTCGACTGGCAGCCCCCAGAGGAGAGCTTTGGAACGAGCTCCCCCCCAGAGATATGGAGGATCCCAGATTTACACACTTTCCGCCATGCCCTCAAGACTTTTTTATTCCAACAAGCTGGGTTGGCCTAACTCTTTTTAACTGTTTAATTTTAATTTTAATTTGTTTTTTAAAAAGGGGAGTTTTAATTAGTATGGGCCAAATTTGTTTAATATGTTTTAAATTGTTTTTAAATTTTATATTGTATGTATTTTATCTTTGGCTGTTCACCGCCCTGAGTCCTTTGGGAGTAGGGCGGTATATAAATCCAAATAAACCTTAAACCTTAAACCTTTCTTTCTTTCTTTCTAAATCAATTCTGAGCAATTTTACATCTGCCTGAAAAAAAACTAACTCAAAACCAATTTTTCTATTTCCACACATACCTTTGAACAACAACTGAGACACTCTCTTCCAAAAGCTCTCTAGGTTAGCTGTGTTCAACCTGACTTCCCCTGGAAGAGCTGAATATCTGCCTAGGGATAATTGCAACTGTGAATTTTGTATTTAAAACAAGGCAATCCCAAAGCTGCTTTTTCAAGAGGAAACTGGACTTCCTTTTTTTTCTTTGAAGACGTTTCGCTTCTCATCCAAGAAGCTTCTTCAAGAAGAAACTTCTTGGATGAGAAGCGAAACGTCTTCAAAGAAAAACAAGAAAATCCAGTTGCTTCTCGAAAAACTATCTTTGGGACAACCATAACCTGGATGACTGAGAATCTCCATAGACATTTAAAACAAGGCATTCCCAAAACCCTGTGTGATAATTCACTGATGAATATCTGTTATTGTGGGAGTAGTGAGATTATGTTTAGGAAACAAAGCTTGGAATTAGGGGGATTTAAATCTGTCCACACAAGCTATTTTTCAGGGTCAGTTAACAAGGTCAAACAGTAGCTATATTTGCATAGTATGGTGATTTTGGTAATAACATTAATTTGGGTTAATTTATCTGTGGTTTAGTGTGTTCTTCAAAACTAACCTGTTTGGTTTACTTCATGGCTCATTGTGTTATACAATCCCATTATCCCAGAAAAATTTAGGAGCAAAATTACATGTGCTGTGTAAATGCAATTCCTCTCTTTTAATCTGATTTTTTTTATATCAAATCAATCAATTGTAAACATGCTAAATCATATAGGATAAATGTCATAATAGTTATGCAGAAAATACTTAAAATGCAAATATAAATGAAACCTGAAGTCTTTCTTCTAGGTATAATGGGTAAATTGACAGAAAAACAATTTGGAACCTTATTTCTGTATATAATGATTGCTGCAATGATTGCGTATGCCAGCTATTGTAAAGAAAAAGGAATATTGACCACGATTGGCAAAAGAATGGATTTTGAAATTGACTTGAGTTGGCAGAAATGGCGAAATTAACTGCCTTTATTAGAGACAATGGTTTGAACAAATTTAAAAGAGATTGAAAGTGGTCTGTAGAGTTTCTGCGAGATAAATGTTATAATAGACTGTTAAGAAAGGATTTGAAGCAGGGGTGAAATCCAGCAGATTCTGACAGGTTCTGGAGAACCAGTAGCGGAAATTTTGAGCAGTTTGGAAAACTGGCAAATACCACCTCTAGCTGGCCCCAGAGTGGGGTGGGAATGGAGATTTTGCAGTATCCTTCCCCTGGAGTGGGGTGGAATGGAGATTTTGCAGTATCCTTCCCCTGCCATACCCACCAATCCACGTCTGCCATGCCATGCCACGCCCACAGAACTGGTAGTAAAAAAATTTGGATCTCACCACTGCTTTGAAGTTTAATTTATTTTTGTAGGTTAATAGTTAACAGCTGTCTTGAAGTGAACAGGTATTGGGTCACCTTGATTGACAGACAATAGATTTGTATATTTGGGATATCAAGTAAATGTGATATAAAATAGTAATTTAGTAGGCATAGATGAAATTTGTAATAGTGTAGTATTATCTGTAGATCCAGATTGCTAGGGGGAGGGAATCTATTAGATTTGTTTGAGGTTCAGATATCAGCATTCAACCAAGGTGAAGGTTGTATGTTTACCATTAACTTTATCTTTGTTATATACACTTTTTTCTTGTTTCTTTTCTTGTACCTTGTTTGTAATTCTTGTTTTGTTGGGTTTTCTCTTTTTTTATTCTGTATTTTGTACTTTGTCTTTGGAAAAAAAATAGTATGTATATCTAATCAATCATTTAATAAACAAACCCTTATTTTTAGAATTATAGAAATTCAGACTTAGCTACAGCCAAGATACTCAATTCACACTCTGGTTCAGTTGTGAAGTTAACTAGGTCAGTTTGGTATTTTCTCTGCTTAGCCAGTATCATTGGGCTATTATGGGCATAACTAGAGACAGAACCACATCCTTTGTTGTGGAACTTGAGGAGGAAAAGAGGTATAAATTATCCTAGTTAATTAATTAATTGCATGCTTAGACTTATGAAACATTCTTGGCCTCATATGATATGAATGAAACAGGTGTCCTTGAGAAGGGGGAAAAAACAAGACTATACTTATCTGGAAGCATTGGTGCTTCATAAAAATATGGTGTTACCATTTTGTAATCTGAGGTAGTTGTATCTCTTCCCCTTGTTGCAGCACAAAAGGGTATTTCACATTCTTTACCCAAATTCATTTAAATGAGCATTTGGGGTTTTTTGGCAGTTATGCAAATTGCAAAAAGTTTCTCAGATCTCGCACCCAATGTCTCCTGAGGCCTTGGTAGGACCTTGGTTTTAGAAGCAGAAAGAGCAAAATAGCCTAATATTAATAAACTATGTCCAAATATATATATATAATATCCAGAAGTAATTAGGGATGCCTGGATGCTGCCCTTTCTCTCCTCAGTATAACCCTCTCTTGATATAAAGGTAGTCCTTGGCTCACAACTGAAATTGCGGCTGGAATTACAGTAGTAAATTGTGGCAGTCATTGTTCTGACTCAGCCTTCACGTGCCCACTCAATAGCCTAGTCGTGAGGAGAAACCCCCTTTTATTTAGAGAGGCAGGAATACAGGCATTCACTAACAAAACTCCAGGTCACAAGCCGTAGCAGTCTCTGAGTTCCTCGCAGGGAGCCTCAATTAGCACTTCAATCCCAACACAAAGAGTCCTGACCAACCTGGATAGTGGCAAGGAAATCCTGACAAGGAATCTGCCAGAGAGAACTCTTCTGAAGCGTGAACAGTTGTCTCTGACAACCGCACCACCCACACCCCTCCTCCTTATATCCCAGTCAGGGAGGGGCTTGTTAACAACTCCTTCTTTTCCTGGATAGCTGGCCTTCAGTCCTACATTGCTCTCCTCTCCGCACTTCTCTGTGCATATGCGCATCTGGGACAGGCACCAGCTGTTCCTCCCCCTTGTTCAGCTCAGGCCTGAAAACAGCTGTCTCTTCACCTGAGAGTGAGGAGATGGGCCCTGCTCTGCATCTGGCTCTGAGACCTCTTGCTCCTCACAGCCTTCCGCAAGCCCCGATGGTAACCCAGGCACCCCCTCCATCTCATCTGACTCATCTGGCTTGACTGCCAGCTCCACTGGCAGTCAACGAAGCACAACAGTCATTAGCAGGTCACTATGTGACTGCTCCCAGTGTTACAACCTCTTTTGCCAGGGTTGTTAAGTGAAGATCTCAATCACTAAGTGAATGCCACAGTTCTAAGCAAATCTGTTTTATTCAATGGGTGCCTTTGTTAGTAACCGGAACTAAAGCCCAGTTTCCATAAAAAATATCATAAATTGCAGTCATCTGAGTATGGGATGCTACGAACGTTTGTAAATGTGGACGACTTGCAAAGTGCCTAAAATGCACTCATGTGACCATGGGGGGGGAAGTGGCCATTGGAACTTTGAAAGTGGGTCACAAGGAGTCCTGAGGAGTTTCATCGTAACTTTGAATGGTTGCTAAGCGACCAGTCATAAGTTGAGAACTATCTGTATGTTAGGGTTAATGGATGAGTTGGGGCAGGAATCTCATTTCTTTTTACATTACATTTTACAATCATCTATGTATATATACAAATGCTGAATTGAAGAAAACTGGCTGAAGATAATTTCAAGATTATGGTGATTGCTTGAACATAATTATTATGCGTTGTGCTGGTAGCTGCTTTTTATGATTTTATATAAAAAACTTATAATTGCTATTCATTTCAAAATCTATATCCTTCTGTCTTTCAAGGGTTAAACATCTATGAGTCAGTGTACTATTAAAATAATCTGTGATCTATTATCAGTGCTAATAGTATAGTATTGTTACATAACACTGTTGATCTGCCCTTGGCTTTTCTACTCTGAGGTTTGTGTAATTTATCAAAGGTCATGGGATTGTGACAATAACATTGCTGGCTTTGTACTTACCAAATTATGACTCTTGAAAGAACGTAAGCACAACTGGTACAAAATAATAATACTAGAATGTCACATTCAGGTCCCTTTTCAAAGTATCTCATTTGTACTTTTATTATATAAAATTTGGTACCCTGAAAAAATAATAGCTCTTCTTGTAACAAAAATACATGAAAAAGTCATAGCATAAAATATAGAAAAAATAAATTTAATGTGAGGGATAGCATCCCATTTTCTTTATGAGTTAAGGTTTTGAAGGACCAAACTGCAAAAACATTGTTTTTGATATCCAATCCATTCCATTACTTTTTTTATAATGAGTAATGTTGAAAAATCTTCAAAGATGTTGTTATACCAACTGCAATATATGGTTGTGAAATATGGAACTATACAACCAAGATGATTAAATGATTACATTTTTTCCAACAATGCTGGGGGTGCTACTTGGAACCCTGACAGCTGCTGGAGAAAAATCCTCCATGTCTCATATTGTGACCACATTACTAATGAAGAAGTATTACAAAGTCAGATTTAGAACACCTATTGAAAACTGTGAATGAATGTTGAATGTCAGCGCTGCCATCTTTGCTACGCTTCACTAAGCTTCTAGCATCTTTCCATATACGGGGGTGGGGGGTGAGGGGGGAGAGGAATTTGGGGAAGTTGTGCTGGAGGAGAGAAGAAGGGTGTAAGGGGGAAAGGAAACGCACTGACAGGAACCAGAGGTGTCAAATCGGACTAATCCAGCCACCCCAGGATGCCTGACTTGGGAAAGGATGCAAAACCACTTCATGGCATGCCTAATATCAAAGCAGTTCCCAAAACATCAAACCGGGATGCTATTGGACACTAATAATCTGGTCAAGTGGGAGGGCCATGGGAGAAGAAAAAATTGTAATTTTTGCATGGGAATACTCAGATCTAGCCTCGTTTTTCTACAACCACTAATCCTTAGTAAAAGAACCTATCAGTTCAAACAAATGGAGTCTTTCTCCAAATTTAGTGAAAAAATACTTGTCCAAAAATATTTGTCCAAAATACTTCCAACCCACATTTTCAAAATTAATTTTCCTACTTGAATTGTATTTTACAGGTAGTCCTCAGGTTATGACAACAGTTGGGATCTGATTATCCATCACTACCGTAAGTCTCAGGATTGTAAAGCATGACATTATATGACCACATTGCTTAGCAAAGGCAATCCCAGCAGTTGCTGTCATAACGTCAGAACTGCATGGTTGTTAAGTGAGGACCTCACATGGCCACAGTGTGGAAGAAACAGGAGTCCCAGGCAAGCAGGCTGGAACTTTACAGGCAGGCAAAAAAGTCACAGGAGCGGGAGTGACTTGCAATGTCTTGTCAGCTTACCCATTGATTTTCTGGGTGGGAAGCTGGCAGGAAAGACTGCAAATAGTGATCATGTGACCACAAGATGCTGCAACAATTGTAATTGTGAGCCAGTTGCCAAGTGCCCAAATAACGATCACACGACATGGGATGCTGCAACAACTGCAACTTCCAGGATTGGTCATCAGTACCCCTAGTTCAGTGCTGTCATAACTTTGAATGGTTGCTGAACAAGTGATCGAAACTTCATGACTACCTGTGTATCACACATGTGTTCTGCATGCCCAGCAGTAAAAAAACATCAGTGTTAAATTGCATCCTAATCTATGGATGAAGTTACCAGTAGAGGAATTTGTCTGCAAGATAGTCCAGATGAATAATTTGGTTGTGCATATTTCCTGGACAATTTATTTATTTATTGTTCATGGTAACTTTGATTTTCAACCAATGATGAAAACATTGGAAAATACAAAATGTTAGGGTCTAAACTTGTGCTTTATTTTTCCAAAGCTGGGTTTCTTTTCCTATAAATTCATATTTCCTAAGCACTGACTATTGTAATCAGATTTGTTCCAGGTGGTCATGACTGAACAATATCCATTTATTGTTTCCTAGAAAAGCAGTCTCATGTCCCCAGGAATAACCAAGGAGTGCCTTTTCATAACTATTATACTTTGATACTTTAATCAACAAATCTTCCCATTAATGTTTAGTGATTTTACAACTTCTAAAAGCCTTTTTATTAGGGGATCTATAGTCAATAAATCAGTTAAAATATTTAATGTTCCATTTTGTATTATATAAGAGCTTGTATTGGTTTCATACTGTACTGATGATTGTAGTGACCATGACAACACAATCAGAAAGCATTATTACCTTGAAAAGAATAATTTGCCTAGTCCTGCAGAAAACCGTTGAAATACTAGCACATATTCACTCACCTTCCTCACAGTATTCATTCATCACAATTGTTGAAAATGTAGTGACAGAATGTATATTTCTCAAGGTTGAACTGTGAAGTCCTTGGTGCTCTCTAAGCTTTGGTGGTTCATTATTCAACTAGGTAACATCACTGCTAGTGAGTGTGGGGTTTGGTGCCTATGGCTTGCATTGCCAGTTTTGTTGATGGTGTGCTTTTCTTGTTGATAATGTCGTGATTAGGGTATTGTTTTCTGCTAAACTATCTGGTGTTAATCCCTGCTTATCTTGGTGTTGGTTGTAGGAGAGGATGTGTTCCGGTCTCTTTGTTTCATTCAGATCCTCTCCAGCAACCAAGAATACCCTAATCAAGGAACTAATCTAAGCATGATCCTAAGCACCGTCTGATCTAAGCATAGTACACAAAATTGTCTGCTACAACATCTTACTTGTCAACTATTTCTTCAACTTCAACCACAATAATACACGGGTAAACAATCGATACGAAATCAAGGTAAACCACTCCAAACTCGATTGCAGAAAATACGACTTCAGCAACAGAGTGGTCAATGCCTGGAATGCTGTACCCGATTCCATTGTTACAGCCTCTAATCCTCACAGCTTCAACCTTAAACTGTCTACCATGGACCTCACCCCATTCCTAAGAGTCTGTAAAGGGGGCGTGCATAAGCGCATCATCGTGCCTACCGTCCCTGTCCTACTGTCCCCATTTATTTGTATTCATTTCCTTCGTTCATGTCCATGTTTATATTCATATCTGCTATCTTGTACATGTTTGACAAACAAACAAACAACAAACTACCAAGGAGAAAACTACACCCCCACCAATATAGCTAGAGCAATATTGCCTTGATAATATTACCTAGTTCGATAATGAAACATTTGCAAGCTAGCAATCAAACTCAAAGAGCTCCAAGGACTCTATAGTATACATTTTTTTAAAAACCAAAATCTGTCATTCTCCCTAGCTAGGATGGAATAAAGCACCTCATATGATCATCTCTCGGGATGTAAAGGAAGAAGAAGCAAATGAAACAGTCCCTAATACGGTTCCATTTTTCATCATTTCCTACTGTTGTGACTCAACAAGAAAACTGTGGTGATGTTTAAGTACATCGAATTTCTGAGATGTGAAAGATGTAACCCTTGAACATTCACTTGTTCCCTAATTACAGCATTTCCAAATTCTTGGCCTCCAGATGGATTAGAGTGCAATGTCCACAATCCCCATGGGGACAATGGAAGTTCTGCTTGAACCCATTTGAAGAGTACCATGTTCAGATTTGAACTATTTGAAAATATCCATTTAAAAGCGAGAAATATTTTAATACAAGAAAACCCTAGACTTTTAACTGTTAACCCTAGACTTTAACTAACTGTTAACTAAGAACTTAGCTCCCAGAATGGAGGGTGGTAGCTTTTTATTTTATTTAGCATATGGCATCTACAGAGGTCATGCCATCACTGATATACAGGGATTATATAGGGTGGTAGCTAACTAAAGTTAATTTTTTTGAAAAAAAATTGGCTTTAAAGAAAATCTGTCATTCTCATGCCAATCAACAAAATATACAGTCTTGGCACGAATCCCTTGTTTCACTTAAGATGTCTTGTTCCCAATGATTAACTGTTACTATCTCAAGAGAAGCCAGCATATAATGTAATGTGGAGGGCTGAAAAATCTCTTATTTGTTATGATACCATTCCATTAATGCCTGTGTGTCAAAAAAGTGAAGCTGACTCTTTATTCTGTTTTACTACAGAATAAAATCACATATAGTTATAATATCCAGTCCTCTCCTAACAGATAATGTTCTACCATCAACACCTTTAAAAAAAAAATGGTTTGCTGTGTATGTGTATCACGCTATGGCATGGTGGCTGAGAAACTCTTAGAGTTGAAGTCCATATGTTCTAAAGTTGCCAAGTTGAGAAGCACTGACATAAGGTGATCTTGCTGGTTGCAACTGGAAGCAGAATAAAAAACTACATGAACATTGGACTGAACTGAGCATGAATATTCTAATTTTGTTGCATGGCTCTATCATAGACATACCGTGATTTGGACTTCACAAGAATTACTAAAGGGCCAAACTGGGAAATTTCAGGACTGATGCAGGGGTGAAATCCAGCAGGTTCTGACAGGTTCTGGGGAACCGGTAGCGGAAATTTTGAGCAGTTTGGAGAACCAGTAGCGGAAATTTTGAGTAGTTTAGAGAACTGGCAAATATCACCTCTGGCTGGCCCCAGAGTGGGGTGGGTATGGAGATTTTCCAATATCCTTCCCCCAGGAGTGGGGAGGGAATGGGAATTTTGCAGTATCCTTCCCTTGGAGTGGGGTGGGAATGGAGATTTTGCAGTATCCTTCCCCTGCCACTCTCACCAAGCCACTCCCATCAAGCCACACCACTCCCACCAAGCCACGCCCACAAAACCGGTAGAAAAAAAATTGAATTTCACCACTGGTCTAATGCATTAAATGAACTACTGAATCATAAGCACAGCATCTATCAAATAGGTAGGGACTGGATTGGTCAGTAACTTATTACTTGTCCACCCCTACATTAGATTCAAGTATCCACAGGGATGTTGAGTGTCAGATATTCAATCCTGAGTGACTAGAAATAGGAGCTTTTTAAAATGTGTATTTATCTCTCTCCCAAACATTTTTGGAGCCTAACTTTTTCATTGCCATTAACTCTAAATAAAATGTTCTACTAGGTTTTTTTAAGTTATCCACAATTATTGCAGTTTTAATTGCAGGAATCTGTTGTGTTGTATATAGATAAGCATTCGAAATCCTTTCTCCTTTCTAATCTTTAAATGTTCCCTCAATTCATTTCAAAGGTTGACAAATATAAATATAAATCAGAGACACAAACTGACCTAATAAGAGAGAGTCTTCATAGTTAGCAGTCCTTTGAAGATTGAAAAAAAGTGTTTTGGAAAACAATGTCTAACCCTTAATTCTTTGCCTGTTTCTGGAGTATATTATCCATTTAAAGCTACTGCTGTCCTGCTGATGTTGGAATTTTGTTTTCCTGGCTCTAACATTAATGGCACTTTGGATTATTTGAATTTGGGAAGAATTTCTCTTTGACAGAGTTAATCACTAGAGATTCCTCATGGAAAGACTCTGCATCAGTTCAGTAGCAGCCCCAGATCTCTGTGATCCCACCACAAAATTACTGTTCACAAGGCTGAACCAATTTATTTCTGATTCAGCTACAATTTATTTGAAATGGAAGATAGATAGAAATAGATAGATAAAAATAGAGAGAGAGAGAGAGAGAGAAGGAGAGATGATAGATGATTGATGATAGATAGACAGACAGACAGAGATGAGAAAGAGAGAAAGACCTAGTAAGAGCCTTGGTGGTGCAGCAGACTAAAGTGCTGTTAAGTAGCACCAGCTGTCTGCAATTACTGCAAGTTCGAATCTCACCAGGCTCAAGGTTGACTCAGCCTTCCATCCTTCCCAGGTAGGTAAAAAGAGGACCTGGATTGTGGGGGTAATAAGCTGACTTTGTATAAAAAAAGAACACCGCTTAGGGGCCCCCGAAAGCCCTACTAAGCGCATTGTAAGCCACCCTTAGTCTCCGGAGAAGGGCGGCATATAAATCGAACCAATAAATAAATGAGAAATAATGGAGCAGAGGAAGTTTGTATGGTTTGTATGGAAAGGGACTGATGGGATATTTATTAAAGCAGAATGTATAGTAGTCCATGGTTGGGTAAATGTTTTTTTTCTCCTTGACCTCAGTGTTTCAGCAGTTGAAAACCATAGCAAAACATCGTCAAACTGTTTTTGCAATATTGGGAAGTAAAAGGCCACACCCTTGATTTTCAGTCGCTAAAGCAAAACAAACATATGGTCGGGAGATCCTGATGGAGATCTCCAGCATTGCTTGTCGTTTAGTCCTCAGTCCCAGGTGCTTATTAGCAAAACAGGTTTCATGAGGCCAAAGGTAAAATTAATATTTAAAAGCTGAAATAATCAGGCTATCAGACTCGCTTACATAATCGTGTGGTTGGCCTGGACTGGTGTCTGCAGCTTCCCACTTCTTTTTTCCTCCCCCTTCATAATGATCATAGTACAATCTCCTATGCTTTATTACTCCCCCCCTCCTCATTCTAAAACTCATTTAATCTTATGAAACAAAACCTATAAGAGATTTTGTTGTTGTTGTTGGTTCTATCAATTTATGATTTAACTCTGATTCAGCTCAAAGTTGTTTTCCAGGAATCAAGTGGTGATCCTCTTCAAATGAGTTATAACATTGTCCCAGCCAGGGGTGAAATGTAAAATTTGTTACTACCGGTTCTGTGGGCGTGGCTTGGTGGTGGTGGGTAATGTGACTGGGTGGGTGGGGTTTTTTTTTAACTTTTCAAAGCATTTTTTCTAATGCTTTGAAAAGCCTCTGCCGATCAGGCAACTCAGCTGGGATCGTCAGAGACTTTTCAAAGCATTTTTTTTACCACCTCTTCGGCCAAGAGGTTGCAGAAAAAAATGCTTTGAAAAGCCTCTGACGATCCCAGCTGAGCCGTGCGATCATCAGAGGCTTTTTTTTTAACTTTTAAAAACATTTTTTCCTTGGAAGAGGTTGTAGAAAAAATGCTTTTAAAAGTTAAAAAAAAAAGCCTCTGATGATCGTGCGGCTCAGCTGGGCATGGTGTGGGGGGCACAGGGATTTTTGCTCCCGGTTCTCCGAACCACCGCCTCCATCGCTACCGGATCAGGCGATCCGGTCCGAACTGGGAGCATTTCACCCCTGTCCCAACTTACCTGCTTAATAACTATCAGAGTGAATAAAATCTAGGATTGAAGCGCGCAACTAAATCCATTTTATTTTATGATAAATTATATACTCGCCTCTTGTATTTACTGCACTGAAATCCTAGCAACCGGCCAGTCTTAACTGCAAGGGAATGTTTATATATGTTGCATTTTATATGCATCCCAACTATCCTCTCGCCCCTTCTGTTCAACATTTATGTGAAGCTGCTGGGCGAGATCATCCGTGGTTTTGGGGTGGAATTCCTTCAGTATGCTGATGATACTCAGCTGTACATTTCCACCCCAGGCCATCCCAACGATGCCCTTGAAGTGATGTCCCGGTGCTTGGAGGCCGTGCGGATCTGGATGGGAAATAACAGGCTCTGACTCAACCCTTCCAAGACTGAGTGGCTGTGGCTGCCAGCATCCCGATATAGCCAGCTGGTGCCATCGCTGGCTATTGGGGGCGAGTTATTGGCCCCCACAGAGAGGGTTCGCAACTTGGGTGTCCTCCTGGATGCACGGCTGTCTTTAGAAGAGCATATGACGGCTGTGGCCAGAGGGGCTTTTCATCAGGTTCGTCTGATCTGCCAGTTGCGTCCCTTTCTGGATCGGGACTTCTTACGCACTCAAGCACTCGTCACTTCCCACCTGGACTACTGTAATGCTCTCTACATGGGGCTCCCCTTGAGGTGCACCCGGAGGCTCCAACTGGTGCAGAATGCGACCGCATGGGGTATTATGGGAACGACGCTCCCATGTGACACCTCTCCTGCATGAGTAGGATTGGCTCCCAGTGGACTTCCAGGTGTGCTTCAAGGTGTTGGTTACCACCTTTAAAGCGCTCCTTGGCATTGGACCTGGGTATTTGCAGGACCACCTTCTGCCGCCAATAGCCTCTCACCGGCCAGTATGCTCCCACAGAGAGGGACTCCTCAGGGTGCCATCAGCCACGTAATGTCGGCTGGTGACCCCCAGGGGAGGGTCTTCTCTGTGGCAGCACCTGCCCTCTGGAACAACCTGCCCCCGGAGATACGCAGGATATCAGATCTCCGGGTTTTTCACCGTGCCCTAAAAACTTTTCTCTTTCAACAAGCAGGGCTGGCATAACCCCCCCCCCCCCCACTTTCTTAAGATTTTTTAAGATTTTAGATTTTTAAATTGTCCAATTGGGTTTTAGTTATGAGGTTTTTTAACTTTCGGCCAACATTTATAATTCTTTTAAATTTTAAATTTTGTATTGACTGTTTTTTATTTCTGGCTGTCCAGCAGGAGAAGGGCGGTATATAAATTAAATAAAATAAATAAATAAAAGACTAAAGAAAGCGTATACAGAATGGTGTTAATTAATCTCAGCAGCTTTAAGGCGAATATTAGGAGTCCACACATTTTAAAGTTACTGTGATTGAGAAATATTGACACACAATAACCTCAGATTTTATGATCAAAGCAACAACCTTTGAAGTATGTTGGGCTAAGAGAAAGCGACTGTCCCAAAGTCACCCAGTAAGCTGAAGAGTTAAGCATGGTGTTAACTTAACTCTGAGTTTCCCTTGACCCAGACCAGGACTAACCACTGTAGCAGGAGAGGACAATTTTCTTGCAACTAAGGGTTACACAACTAGCTTTCCTTTGCCTTTCTGTGCTCGGTACTTGTGGCCTCATGACATCATCACAATGAGCAGGACCAGCTTTTCAGCCCATAATTGGGGGTTTTCGCTTTTGTTTAAGCTACAAAAAGCATGCCGAGTCTTGTAGAAACTTGCGTTACAAGCCTTGAAAGGCTTTATTCTTCCCATTCTACAATACGAAGAGCATTTGGTTGAATTAAATAGGGCCATGGGAAGGGAATCTTTCCAGGAGAGTGTTTGGGCAGATGAATCCAAAAGCAGAACAGTTTTGTTCTCATTAGGCTGAAGTAGCATCTAACCCTCCTTCCTTCCTGGACACTCTAATTGGAGGAAATTTATGTGCACCATTTTCATGTGTGTAAAAAAAGAGAAAGTTATAGATCCTGCATATTCAATTTCCCTAGAAATATTGTTTTGTTGCTACTCCAGATATAATGTCAGAGAGAAAAAGATCCGTGGGCATTTCTGGAAGCTGGGAAAAATTAGATGAGCAGCAGACCCTGGAAGTACCGTGTTTCCGCGAAAATAAGACCCTGTCTTATATTTTTTTGAACCCGAAAATAACTGCTTGGCCTTATTTTTGGGGAGGTCTTATTATTTTGGGGTGCGTGGAGCGAGACAGGGATCCTCTTGCCATCTTGCTTAATTTCCAGCTCTGTCTCCCTAACCCTAACCAGAGGAAATAGTGGGGACCGGCTGCACATGCGGTTAAATATTTTTGGGGTGGGCTTATTTTTGGGGGAAGGTTTATTTTGGGGGGTGGTCTTCCAGGTGCGATTCAAGGTGTTGGTTACCACCTTTAAAGTGCTCCATGGCATAGGACCCGGGTACCTTCGAGACCGACTTCTGCCACCAATAGCCTCCCACTGGCCAGTTCGCTCACACAGAGAGGATCTCCTCAGGGTGCCATCGGCCAAGTTATGCCAGCTGGTGACACCCAGGGGGAGGGCCTTCTCCGTGGGAGCCCCAGCCCTGTGGAATGAACTGCCGCCAGAAATGCGTACGATCTCCGACCTCTGGGTATTTCGCTGTGCCCTTAAGACCCTGTTGTTCCGCCAGGCCGGGCTATCAATGTAATAATTTTAAATTGGGTGTTTTAAATTTTTTGGGGTCTTAAACTGAGCCAAAATTATTTAATAATTTTAATTATTTTAATTGATGTTTTGTCTTGTGCTTTTAATAGGCTGTACACTGTCCTGAGTCCTTCGGGAGAGGGGCGGTATAGAAATAAAATAATAATAATAATAATAATAATAATAATAATAATAATAATAATTATTATTATTATTATTATTATTATTATTATTTTCAGGGGAGGTCTTATTTTCGAGGAAACATGATACTTATTGCCTTCCTGCCTTCCAATGACAAATGCAGTGTTATAGCATGATGTATGTGTAAAAGGATGGGGTTTGCAATGCATTGTGACTCCACAATATTGTTTTTCAGATTGTGCACACAACATCCTTCCAATGTTCTTTGGATATCACTGATAATAGGCTTTAAAACCTGTTTTTTCCAGGTAGCTTGGGACCCCGATAGGGGTGCTCCTTGCTGGAGATGATTTACGGGATAAAAAGCACTCATTCCCATGCCGTCTGTCTCCTTGGTTTGGCTTTTATGTAACTTTTTTAAAAATTCAATTGTTTCTGTTTATAACTTTTTATAAACAGAAGCATTTTATAAGCATCCAGGGCAGAGGTGGGTTTCAGCAGGTTCTGACTAATTCTGGAGAACTGGTAGCGGAAATTTTGAGTAGTTCGGAGAACTGGTAGTAAAAATTCTGACTGGCCCCGCCCCCATCTATTCTCTGCCTCCCAAGTCCCAGCTGATCAGGAAGAAATGAGGATTTTGCAGTAACCTTCCCCTTTCACGCCCACCAAGCCATGCCCACCAAGCCATGCCACGCCCACCAAGCCACACCCACAGAACCGGTAGTAAAAAAATTTGAAACCCACCACAGATCCAGGGTCACCTTATCAGTGAGATGGGCAGTACAGAAATTTAATAAATAAACAAGCAAGCAAGCAAGCAAACAGGCATGAGGAAAAAGGCAAGGTCAAAGGGTAGAGAGCTCTACTGATGCAGCCATCAGGAGAGCTTCCTCCAAGTGGGTGTCATGCCCCATAGTTGGGCAAAACCAAAGATTTCAGTAAGGTCTTTTTAATGCTCGCCTGGAATAAATACAAAGTTGGTAACCAAAACAGGGATTTCTCAGCCGTATTTATATGGAGTTCAGAAGGCAGAGTTTTTCTGAATACTTTGCTACACTTCTTTCCAGTTTACTCCTGAGCTGGGCTGAGTTGCTGTTTATAAGATAAGCTGCGAAATGACTTGCCCATTGCTCTGTCTTTATTGTTTATGTCCACATGTTCTCTTCCATTCCTTTCTTAGCTTCCCTACAATCTTTCTCATCCTGCAACCTGATAGTCAGGCTGTGTTTTGGGATACTCGACAGTTGGCTAAACTGGCCACTCATAGCACCTGCCGATACTTGCTCTGCCCTGCCCTGGCCTATCCCACCACATTTTGAAGAGAGTGATTACGGTTAATTTTTCCACCTCCGTTGAGGGTGGAAATGAAGCCAGGGGACTCCATCAGTCACTTTCCTTAATTTGTCCTGCATTCAAATTATAAGGAAAACATCAACTACTGCTCTAGTTCCTGGGGCAGAATAGTCCTTGGCTGTGAGGGCAATGCAATATCTGCAATGCAGATAATTCTCAACTCATGATCACAATTGAGCCCAACATTTATGTTGCTAAGTGAAACATTTGTTAAGTGAACTTTGCTATATTGTACAACCTTTCTTTCCACAGATGTTAAGTGAATCACTGCAGTTGTTAAGTTAGTAACATGGTTGTTAAGTGAATCTGACTTCTCCATTGACTTTGCTTGCCAGAAGGTCCCAAAAAGGTGATCATATGACCATGGGCCACTGCAACCATCATAAATATTGTGGAAAATGGTCATAAGTCACCTTTTTTCAGTGCTGTTGTAACTTTGAACGGTTACTAAATGAACTGTTGTATGTCAAGGACTATCTGTATATATTTCTGTTGGCTCACAAGATTGGAAGAAAACTTTCAGTGTGGCTAGTCTGCTTGCACACATAATCAGAAGAAGGCTGAGATCTTTCCTGATTCTAGTAGCCTTTGTTTTTATGGATAAATGTCAAACCATTCAAAACAAAACACATCGTGCCTTCCACTTTCTCCAATTACTATTGACAAAATGGCACATAGACTTCTGGAAGTCTATGTTTATTTATGTCAGCGTTTCTCAATCTTGGCTCAACACTCAGTCAGTGTTTCCCTTCTTAAAGATGGATGGACTTCAACTCCCAGAATTCTGGGAGTTGGAGTTCGGATTTCTTCAAGCTGTCAAGCTTGAAAAACACTGGTTTATTTATTATGAGCAAACCCAGAAATGAAGGAGTTAATTTCATAATTCCAGAATCTTAAGAAAGAGCCACCTTGACCTAGAAATTTTGATCTAGCCCTAACTCTGCAGGGGGACAAAAATAAAAAGGGGTGAGGTAATGAAATAAATGTAACATTTTAGATCTGAAAATGTACAGCAATTTGACACGTTGGAAATATTGACCTAGTTCTTCAACTATACAGTTTAGGCCTAATTAGAGACTATCTTATAAATTTGGAAGGAAACTTGTAGTCTTTGAAAATAGGCTATAGCCCTGAGTGAACCAACCTTTGATTCTGCATCTGCCTCACCATAAGGAGGCCTCAGCAGAAACAGTCAGAAATAGATTGATTATACAGCACAATTTGATGGACCCTAAATCACTTTACAGCCTTTATATATAAACAGCAAAGTGCAGCCATCTCTGGAATGGTGCTTGACATCCAGCTGGCATACCCTCGAAGTTTACAAATAAGGAAAGGAGATATTTTTGTCCAAGGACAAACGTTTCTTCTTATTAAAGTATATTGGAGTTTGATACAACAGGATTTGGTTGTTTTTTCCTTCAGAAAAGATGACGGGAAATGTTACAACTATGAAATACTTATCTAAATGGTCCACAAAATATATATATATATATATATATATATATATATATATATATATATATATATTTCAATATACAGTTCCACAAATGATGCAGATGCTATTTTAAGATAAGGCCACTAAAACAATTAAGTATGGGTTAAAATAGTTACCTAAATTATTGTACTTGTCTCATTTTCCTTTCCATTGTAAAATTATGAACCATTATAGATAATATTCAAATTTAAGACCATTTAATGGTTTTAATTCTTCATCAAGTTATTTATTTATTTGATTTATTTACTACATTTATATGCTGCCCATTTCACTATCGGAGCAACTCTGGGCAGCTTATTACAAAATAAAAGCAAGACTAAAAAAACATTAAAAATGTTAAAATGTTTATAAATCACAGGGATTGGATAAAATTAGGAACCAAGTACACAAGTAGTATGGAGGTGGCATCTTGTTTCCTAGTCCATCAGCTGCCTTCAGTGTAGAATGCCTTCATAAGCTTTCATGGTTGCTGTTTGTTTCATTAGACACACACACGTGTGTCTAATGAAACGTGTGTGTGTGTGTGTGTGTGCGTGTGTGTGTGTATACAGTCACATACTCACAGATCCATATACATATACACATTGCATTCATGTAAATATAGCTTAACAAAATTTATATGTAGCCCAGAGGGAATGATAAAAGGAAAAGTAAGGTCTACTGACTGTACGTATAGTGAGAATTTAGAAACCAAAAGTTAAAAGGGTTCCCCTTTCATCGAGCTCAAGTTTTCATCTTTAAGAAATTAATTTACAAAGACTGATTTCATCATGAGTCAGCTGAGTTAGACTTCATTAGGAAATGTTATAGCATTTTTCAAGGATTAACTAGTTCATACATGTATAAATGTGTCACACCTAACCACTGTTTTGCCAGTGCTTACTATGACTAAATCTCACACGCCCTCGCATTCTTTCAACTATTCCTTTCTTTCCTCATTTCTCAAAAATAGCTGCGTGTGTGTATATATAATATTACTTTCTCTTTGGCAGCTAACTGACTTCAGTGTGGGCATGCTCAGTGCACCTGCCTGAACTTCCTTAAAAAATTGCACTTTTTCCCGCTATAGCTCCCACAAAAATATGTGTTCCAGTTTAATGGTATTTGAAGAAAGAAAATGCGCAGAAAAGCGTGCGGGCACAATGCGAACCGGTAGTAAAGGTAAGAAGAACCCACCCCTGATTTGTACGTAACAAAGTTTGTGTGATAATCTGCCTTCAAAGAGCATTCCCAAGTAACTGCAAAACGGATTTGATTACGGCTCAACTTTCCCATCATAACTACTTTAATTGTCCACTAATTCCTGAAAAATTTGCCAGTATTCATATTGGGATATATAGGAGGCGAAGAATCTTCTACTTTGTAAAGTATATACTTCAACTGTAATAAAGTTGAACAGAAAGACAGTAGTTCTTAGCAGTCTCAAAATTAAATTTTCACTCATCCATATAAATTTTAATATCTGGGTGATCAATGGGAGCAAATGGCTGCTTAAAAAACCAAATGATATATCTTTTGATTTTGTTTATTTTTAGATTCCTTTTATTAGGAAAAAAAATTAAATGGACACCTAGCATATTGCAAAGCAAAGAGCCAGTCTTTCTTCTTAAGAATCTTACATATTCTCCTTGGGGATATTTAGAAAATAAAAATGATATGGAGTACAGCCAGGGGCTGTACTGGTCCCGTCACTACTGGTTTGCTCGTGGGCGCTCCTGCGTATGCGCGGACGTTTCTGCGCATACGCAGGAACATCTGGGCGGGTAGGCAGAGCCTCCCGCCACCGCTACCAGTTCACCTGATCCCACCACTCACCCACCACTGAGTATAGCCCTGTGATCTCTTTGATGGAAGTTAGCCCATCAATTCAGGAGAAAAGACAGAGATAAGATGAGATCAAAGAGTATATCCTAAGCAGGGAGGGGTGGGGAACACCTACCAATTTGACAATGCCACTTTAGCAGCAGGTTCTCAAATTTCCAAAGAAATCAAGAAAACATATCAGCCCTGAACATATATGCAAATCGAAATGCTGTGTCAGTGTATCTTAAAATCGTATTTTTTTTTCTAAATCACATAAAACGCATCTAATCCACTATTTCCAACATTGGTCAGCCTTTGAAACCTCAGATGCAGAAAGGGGATAATTAATTAATTAATTAATTTAGGCCACCCATCTCCCCTATAAGTGATTCTTAAAATATGGTTTCAATGGTGGTGCAATGGTTAGAATGCAGTGTTGCAGGCTAACTCGGCCCATAGCTTGGAGTTTGATCTTGACTGGCTCAAGGTTGACTCAGCTTTCCATCCTTCCAAGGTTGGTAAAATGAAGATCCAGATTGTTGGGGGCAATATGCTAATGTTGTGAACTGCTCAGAGAGTGCTATAAAGCACTTTGAAGCGGTATATTAATCTAAGTGCTATTGCTATTAATCCTCCCCATTTTTCATTCATGACATCTTATCCTGGATGCTTCTTTAGAGCAAAGATAAGGACATTGTTTACAGGGCCTAAAATCTTTCTTTCATCATTTTTCAGATTTGTCCATAGGATGTGGCCCCAAAAGTCAAGATGGAGGCCATGACGATGTGATTGAAGTTCCACTTTTTTTTTAATGTTCAGTTCACTCTGTAGAAACCCAAACCCAATTTCAAAAATCAATTTCTTTGCATTCAGTTTCTAGTAAGTGAAATACACACAGCAGTAGAGCAAAGGCAAAAAGGCAGAATTCTGGTTTATGTTTTATTTTTATGCATTGAAAGAACAATAAGGAGGGAAGGAGGAAATTTCATAACCAGTTACATATGATACAGGAGTTTACAGCATTGGAATTTATTATGAGAAATCTATTTTTACTTTTTGGCGAGACATCTGCTGTACTTCAAGGAAAAAGGAGTAAATAAGTATCTTAAAGCCTATTGAAATAGCAGATGTTTCAAGCACAGAACATGACTTTGGTTAATCTACCAAATTCTGTTCCAAAGATTTTTTTTCCTATTTAAAAATACTGTAAGTAATAATTCTGTAAAATCTCAATATCTGGTTTCCTGAATTTTATGCAGGAATATTATGCTACTTGTTGCTCAAGGATAGTAAAACATGGGAATTCATATCCATAAAAAATAATCTGCAAATCCCAGATTATTCCAAACCAAAGGTTTTTATTTTCTCAAAAGAAACCAGCAATGGTTGCATAGCATGCAAAAAAGGATGTGCAGGTGATTTCAGAAATCCAACTGTTGAGTATTGAATGGCAGATTTGAACGGACCAATCAGGAACGGGAGCGGGAAATTCAGATTAATGTCAGTGGCTGAAGCCACGGACAGCTCCTAGCTATAAAACGAGCTGCCGCAGCCAGCATTGTCATTGCGATTTACGGAGCTAATAAAAGTGCTTACTTCTACTGCGTGTCCAGTCCATTCTTGCGCCCGCGATTTAATACCAACCATTTTAAAATCATTTAGATCAAGAGGTGTCCAACCTTGGCAACTTTAAGATCTATAGATTTTAACTCCCAGAATTCCCCAGCCACAAGTCTTAAAGTTGCCAAGCCCTGATTTAGACTAGTTCCATGCCCTTTGTCCTTGTCTTTTGTTTTCTTTAAACTTCTCACAGCTTTCTTTTTGAGGAGCTCCTCAGTTCCCTGACATTACAACTTGCTGGGGTTCTTTCTCTTTCTCTTGACCCACTCATTATTTCTATATGCGCTTGTTTTCCAGTTTGATCCTTAACTCTTCTCTTGACATGCTCAAACTACAGAACCTTGGCATCCATTCATTTTTGACCCTGCTTCTTTCCTCACACATGAACTTCTTAAGTACCCCAGTCACACTGCAGTCAATTTACTTCTGTGTTTCTCCTGACATCCTCTTAGTTTCATGTAATAAAGTCAGTAAAAGTACAGTTAATACACAGAATTTTATTTATTCATTTCAACAAATGTTCATTCCTCACAAGTGACCATATATTACTGTTCTTAGCAGCTTCCATATCATCTTTCCAATTCCAACTTTCTGTTTATTTCGTTTGGAGATTAATCTGTTTTCTAACACTATTTCCTAAAAGATGTATACTTTCTCTTCTTATAGTTATCCTACTTTCACTCTCATTTCTTTCACTTCTTTTTTTTCTTCCATGTGCAATTCTCAAAATCGGCTCTTGACAACACCCCCCCCCAAAATGTGTCCCAAATTTGTAACCTTTCTTCATCATTGTATCACTCACTAAATCTTTTACTCTTTTAACATATATAAACCCAATCATGTTTTCAATTTTTTATTCTTTATCTTTGCCTACATCTATTGTATGTAAGAATAGACTTGTATCTAAGCAATGTATCTGTAACAAAAATAACTTTAAAATCATTACTCGCCATTCACTTTAATTTTAAGAACTGGCTATAGTACAGTAGTTCCCTCGAATAAAAAGTTAAATAATACAATTTCATACCCTTAATATATTTAATATTTTATACTGACAAAAGTGGGAAGCCACTTGCTTCTTTCTTTTTCTGCATACTGACTGTAATCAGTGCTATTTATGGATCACTAATGAGGAAGTTTATGAGAGAGAATGTTGCTTAATAGGTCATCAATATCAATCACAGAAATAGGAATCTCTTCTATAGCATTAATTCCATGCTATGTTTAAATGAAAAAAAACTTTTCTCTGCCTTTGTAATCAATTTTACAAAATGTTTAGTCTCAAGTGATAATATTTCTCAGTTTATAATGTAACAAGTTTTCTGAGTTATTTCTGTTTATATCTGGATCTGGATTTATAGCCGGTTGTTTATATCTTCCTGCATGATAATTTTGGCAGAGCTGACTCATTGTTTCTACTAATGGTGTAATAGCTGTCTGTTTTGTTTTCCTGACACATTGTGTACCAAATGGAACCATCTGTACTGCATTGGTCTGAGGTTAGTTCTGTTGTTATTTTAGTTGAAACCATAAAATAATGTAGAGAAATTTAATAGAATTTATTATTCAAATTTACATGAAACCAGTGGTGGGATTCAAATTTTTTCACTACCGGTTCTGTGGGTGTGGCTTGGCATGGCTTGGTGGGTATGGCTTTATAGGCGTGGCAGGGGAAGGATACTGTAAATTTTCCATTCCCACCCCACTCCAGGGGAAGGTTACTGCAAAATCCCCATTTCCTCCTGGGACTGGGAGGCAGAGAACCGATGGGGGCGGGGCCAGTCAGAGGTGGCATGTGCTGGTTCTCCGAACTACTCAAAATCTCTGCTACCGGTTCTCCAGAACTGGTCAGAACCTGCTGAAACCCACCTCTGCATGAAACCGGGAAAACAGATTTTTCATATTGTTTATCTCTCTTATCTACCCAATCTTAACTTTAATTTCAGATCAAATTGATTTACATTTCATACTAAATACAAGCATTTTTGTTACCTGTGACAACCAGTTGGTAAAAAATTGAAAACCTGAGATTTCATGAAAAATACTTCCAACTCTGCCCCTGAATTGGGTTTAAATTTGAATTTAGTTCAAAATCAAAGCAAGAAGTAGAAATTGATTATGAGTAATTAGTATATGTTTTTAAAGAAGGTAGAATTTAGGGGTCACTAATTTTAAACAACTTGTTGCTATCTTGATATTTTTTTCTCCCAGTCTAAGGGTATGATGCAATAATAATAATAATAATAATAATAATAATAATAATAATAGCTGCTCTTGAACCCTCATAATTATTAATATCTTTCTTCTTTCACACTAAAGTCAAACCACTTACTCAGCCCCAGTGTTATTATTTTAGTGGCTGATTAGCCAAAACTTCCTGGAATCTTAGAACAAAAAGTAAAAGTTCCCTTAAAAAGCAAGATGTATCATCCATTGTTCTGTGTGATATCATATCTGTGTCATCAAAGCAGTGGTGAGGCAATTCTTAGAATCTGTGTTTGATAATGAAGATCTAAGAAAATCCTTAATTTAAGAGAAACTAAACCACAGAAACAAGTGTTTGAGATAACTAACAAGTTGCATAGAAGTAAGTCACAGAACCAAATGCTTTTCATGACAATTTCTAATTATCCTTTAGCTGCATGTCTTTGGAAAAGAAGAACAGACTCAGATAAAAAGTGCTTTAGCACAGCCTGTTTATAATTTGCATATTTAAAACATGTAGTTCAACTATTGCTTGAACAATTTTTGTGGCTTATTAAAGCACATACCAGATCATAAATATTGTAATACTACAAATAGTAATACAAACTGCTTTAACCTACTTTAAGACATATTTAAAAGCCTGTCTAAAAGTTGTCTTCTGTTCCTGTGATCTAGATGTTCAGTATCAGATACCTAAAACCAAAAATGTTCTCTCTCTCTCTCTCTCTCTCTCTCTCTTTCTCTCTCTCTTTGCCAATTAGTCAGCTGAACTGAGTTTTGCTTGTGAAGCTCTGAATAATGTCATATTTCTAAACAACTATAAGAGCTTGGATTCTGAATGGGATCTGTTCATTTTTCTCTAAATATAAACATTTGTCTAATCATAGGAGTATAAAAACAGCCATATTGTTTAAACTAAAAACTGATCTATGTCAGTATTTATCTTGCTGGTAAGGACTCCGGTACTAACCATGTTAGTACAAGCTCCTATTTTCTAGTAATTAGTACTGAAGCACACTCTTTATTCTGGAGGTAACATATAACCCTCATGACCAGTGACAGTTCACACCCCTTTCCTCTATGAATTTGTCTAATCCTAATCTTTTAAATTAGTAAAATTAATAAGAATCACACATTAATCTATATACTGCTAAAACTGTCCTTCCTGTGGCCTTTCACTGGGCAAAATGGTGCACTGTACAGGTATCTCAAATGGACTAACTTATAGAATGTATCCAAAATTGATACCCCCCTAATTAAAATTTATCAAATTAATAAAGAAGAATATTTCATATTCGTATCACTAGCGCTGATGTTACCTAGTTTGGGTAATGAACCGTCTGCAACAAAACAAGCTCAGAGAGCACCAAGGACCCCTCTTGATCAAAATTTTATGAAGCATTTTATAACATTAAATTCTTATAAGACAGTTAATGACATAGCAATAGCAATAGCAATACCACTTATATACCACTTCAGTGTGCTTCACAGCCCTCTCTAAGCAGTTTACAGAATCAGCATATTGCCCCCAACAGTTTGGGTCCTCATTTTACCCACCTTGGAAGGATGGAAGGCTGAGTCAACCTTGAGCCGGTGAGATTTGAACTGCCGAACTGCAGCCAGCAGTCAGCTGAAGTAGCCTGCAGTATTGCACTCTAACCACTATGCCACCTCGGCTCTATAATACAGATGTCATAAAACATCTCTTCTGCTGTTGTTGACTGTGCTATACAGTTCAACACAGGCTGTTTTCAAGATAAATATATTTCTGAATATATTCCAACTTTTCCAGTGAGGGCAGTACATTAGAATATCTGTCTTTGCTGAAGGCACTGAGGAATCTAGTAAAATAAAATATCTCTGAAAGGATGACCCAAGAGGTCACTAGTTGTCTAGTCGCAAAAAATATTTTATAGCTTAGCTGCTTACTGTGAGAACGTCTTTCCATTCAAGATTTTATTGCAATATCCTCTTGCCAGAGGAGAAAACACTTCCTTTTTCTATACAACACATAATGTTGTGCACCTTCATTATAGCTCTACTTAACTTGTCTTCCTTCCAAGCTAAGATATTCCAAACACAATAGCATTTTCTCAAGGGGGAATTGTTTCAACCCAAAGTTTAGGTACCCTTTTCTGGGCCCTTTCCAATTCTCCGGCTACCTTTTGAAATATATATATATGATGTTCCACATGTAGTAAAGATAAAAGTTTCCTCTGTCCAGTTGTGTCTGACTCTGGGGAACAATGCTCAGTTCCATTTCTTAGCTGAGGGAGCAAGCATTGCTCAAACACATGGTCATGTGGCCAACATGAGTATATACAGAGGCACAGGGAACACTGTTATCTTCCCACCAAAGTGGTACCTGTTTATCTACTTTATTAATTAATTAATTAATTTTATTTATTTATTTTGTCGAGTACATATTAGATATATATATAAGTATAAGCATGAAATGAATATATAAAATAAGTACAATTAAAGGGAACATTAGGACAGGGACGGTAGGCACGCTGGTGCTCTTATGCACGCCCCTTACAGACCTCTTAGGAATGGGGTGAGGTCAATAGTAGACAGTCTAAGGTTAAAGTTTCGGGAGTTTGGGGATGAGACCACAGAGTCTAGTAGTGCATTCCAGGCATTAACAACTATGTTACTGAAGTCATATTTTCTGCAATTGAGTTTGGAGTGGTTCACTTAAAGTTTGTATCTATTTGTGGTTGAAGCTGAAGTAGTTATTGACAGGTAGGACATTGTAGCAGATGATTTTATGAGCTATGCTTAGGTCATACTGAAGGCGGCGTAGTTCTAAATTTTCTAAACCCAGACTTTCAAGTCTGGTGGCATAGGGTATTTTGTTATGAGCAGAAGAGTGGAGGACTCTTCTTGTGAAATATTTCTGGACACATGTCCGATATGCAGTGCGGGTTCCAGACAGATGAGCTGTATTCGAGAAACAGTCTAGCAAATGTTTTGTATGCTCTGGTTAGTAGTGTAATATTATCAGAGAAGAAGCTACGCAAGATTAAGTTACAACCCTTAATGCCTTTTTGGTGATATTGTTGCAGTGGGCTTTGGCATTTAGATCATTAGATATGAGTACTCCAAGGTCCTTGACAGAGTGAGGGTCATCTACAAGGTCATATCCACTCAGCTTGTATTTAGTGTTCTGATTCTTTTTGCCAATGTGTAAGACAGAGCATTTGTTGGTTGAGATTTGGAGTTGCTAATTGTTTGACCATTCCGACACAAAGCCAAGATCTTTTTGAAGGTAGCAGCATTGTTGGTGGTGTTAAATATTTTTACATCATTGGCGAAGAGAATGCAGTTGCTTATAATATGATCACATAGGTCATTTATGTATAGTATGAAGAGTGTTGGTCCTAGAACCCTGCCTTGGGGGACACCACTATTAACAGGTGCAGGATTTGATAGGGCGCTCCCTATTTTGACCATTTGTTGTCTGTTTGACAGGAACACAGTTATCGAATTATGGAGGGGTCTGGAGATGCCATAGGATTTTAGTTTTAGAAGTAGTTTGTCATGTACCACTGAATCAAAGGCTTTACAGAAGTCTATATAAGTTGCATCTGTTGATTTGCCCTGATCAAGATTTGTAGTCCATATGTTTTTGCAGTGTAGAAGTTGTAGATTATAGGATATTTTTTTTCTGAAACCAAATTGTCTATTAGAGAGAAGGTTGTTTGTTTCTAGGTGGAGGGTAATGGATTGGTTGATGATTGATTCCATGACTTTGCAGGTGACGCAGCATAAAGAGATTGGTCTGTAATTTTCGACTAGGCTGGAGTCTCCCTTTTTGAAGATAGGGATGACTGTGGCTAGTGAGCATAGGTTGGGTAGGGAACTGGTCCTGAAAGATTTTTCAAAGATTATGTTGAGGGGTTTTGCTATAGCAGTGGAAAGCTTTTTTAAGAAATATGCACATAGTCCATCAGGTCCATTTGCATGCTTTTGAATTGCTAAGTGAACAGGAGCTGGAGCAAGTAATGGGAGCTTACCCCATCATCCAGTACTTGGGTTTTGAAACCAGCTTTCCAGCTGACAAGCTCAACATCTTTAACCTCTAAGCCACCGGGCGCCTTGTTCCATATGTTATAGTAACTAAAAGCATTTTAATGCATTTTCAACTAACTTTGTAATAATTCCTCCATGGGTATTCACTTCTTTGTAATAGGCACACTCTGATTTAACAGGTTAACTAAGATATTCACCATAATAACTGAAGTTGGGAATTTTTTTTTTTTAGTTTCTGGTTTCTACTAAGCCACACCTTTTTTATTTGCATCTTCCAAGTTATCTGAGAAGCCTATATTATAAGGTTAATCAATCTGTGGAAATCTAGGTGTTGCTGCTCTACAGCTTTCAACATTGACCATGGTGAGGGATCTGGGAGCTGTAGTTCAGCAAATATAGTTCAGCAAATGTAGTTCAAATTGCTGGTTCAATATTCATGCATTATTCCATTAGAAAATGGAATAATGAATCTGTGCAAAATCAATAGAATTCATGAACAGTCTTCACTTACGTGTCATAACTAAAGTGAATCGGTTAAATCCATCAAGGCAGGTAAACTTAGGCAATAACAACCACTTTGATTTATTGTAACAGAATTTACAATATGTCAGAGCAATTATCCAGCTGAATTTATACCTATTCCTGTTAAGGTGGAGTCCCTTTGAGTCTTTTTCTCACAGTGATCCCCTCTCCTGGGCTGAGTTGTCTCTTTTTCAGTGGTGCTGTTTCCATTTCTGCTTTCTCAGATCCTCTTAGACCAGGGGTCTGCAACCTTAAACACTCAAAGAGCCATTTGGACCATTTCCCACAGAAAAGAAAACACTGGGAGCCACAAAACCCTTCCTGTGCCTAACTATTTCTTGAGCGGTCACAAAACTAGCATGTGTAGTTGAATTAAATGTTCTGTTTTCTTCTGAAACTTGTCTTTTCTTGGATTTATCCATGGTTGGCCTACCGGTGGTTGAAAAGCTCAATAAATCGCTTGCCAGCAGGTGTTGCACATTGGCGGTTGTGATGCATAATTTGAGTAACAGGGAACGGCAGCAGTGGGGTGAAAGAGCCACATGCGGCTCCAGAGCCACAGGTTGCTGACCCCTATCTTAGACATTCCATCACAGTGTCATCTAGATGAGTGGATATCAACTCCCAGAATTTTCAGCATTGGCCGTGGCTGGGGAAATCGGTAGAGTTAGACATGCATTCATCGAAAAAGCATCAAGAATTTCTGCTCTCCACTCCGGTTGATATACATTGTGGAGTTTATCTGCAGAGTGCCAATTGTCTATTTCATGTTATCCCAACATCTTTTATTAGTGAGTCCTATCCTTGAGGCTCTTGATGGAAATCAGTATACATTCATGGTATCTTTTCCTTGAGCATTAATAAACTAGCCATTTTCAGGAAGTCAGAAGAATGTCCATAAAATAATACTTTCTTAGAAACTCTTTCAGTCCAGCTTCCTGGGGAATGTAATGGAAGTAAACAAAAAAGACCAGATGCTTCCTCAAATTCTCCAAATGGGAAGGAGGAAATATGCAATTTCTTCTAACACTCATAACCATTTAAAAATTTCTACCTTCAGCATCATGGTCTTTTTTAAAAGTCAGAAATCGGATTTGATTCACTGGACCTTGAATAGTTTAAATAGTCATTAAATCTTAAATGGAAAAATATGGGAAACCAAATGGAGAGGTAGAAGGAGAGCAGCTTCATTCAATAATAATAATAATAATAATAGTAATAATAATAATAGTAGTAATAATAATAATAATAATATTTATTAGATTTATATACCACCCTGCTCCCGAAGGACTCAGGGCAGTGAACAGCCAAAAAGATAAAACACACAAACTACAAAATTTAAAAAACAATATAAAAACCCATTAAATAATTTGGCCCGAAACAAATTAAAACACCCCTAATGTTTTAAAACAAATTTAAAAATTTACAATTAAAAAGTTCATCTGCTTTATGACAGTTCACACTAATTTTGTGAAGACCCCTCTTGTCCCACCAACCCTTTTCCCAAACTAATTCCATCATAATTTAGCAGACCGTGTGAACACAATAATTGGCCAAGATCTTCAGTTAACCAAGATCATTGTTGATTACTGCTCCCATTTTAGAGTAAAAAATAATCCCATTTTTCTATCCATAGCCAAGAAAGTATGACTGCCAACAACTTTCCCCTGATATTTACTGTGATGATCCTTCCTTTTCTTAAAATTGCTTAGGGTAGCATCACATTTCACTCATCATAAATCTGTCAAGTAGATTAGGAAGAAGGATCTGGGAATAACTCAAGACAGTCAGTGAATTAAATATCTGACCAACAAGCCCTCTGATCCTTATCCAGACCTCGACTCCCTAACTTTTTCTAGACTGACTCCATAAAATCTCCTGGCGTGGAAAGCTTTTACTACAAAGAAGTGCAACTTTAAATGTTTATGCAAACTATAAGGAAATGGAAAAATCAGCCATAAGGATTCTGTGAAATAAGTACATGGTAAAAGGAAAAACCCTCAGAGATCCATTTTAACTTGGCAGCCAATCAGGCATCGAAGCTGGATTATCTTACACATAAACAGAGAAACGGCATCTTTTCTCACAGTGACATAATGAGAAATGAATGTGTACTAGCCTGGCTTTGCATAGTGTATATGTTGTCCTTGCTAATTTAAGCAGGATAAACAACAGGCACAGCATTAATACATTTCTGGAGGATGGGTATAAACTGCACTGCTGTCTTTAAAAGAAGAAAACAGATTGTGAGATTTGAGCAGGATCAGTGGATAACATGAGAAATCAAGCTTAACAGGGACATTTTTTTAAAAAGAAAAAAAATCTTTTAAGTATTGTGCTGCTCTACGGAGTAGAGAGTTGGTCCCTAACAGAAAGCCACTTGAAGAGACTAGAAGCATTTGAAACGTGGATTTACAGACGGCTGTTATGTATAAACTGGGCTGACAAAATCATAAATGAGGAGGTGATAAGCCACCTGGGAAAGCCAAGGAAAATCATCAAAACCACTAAAAAGCAAAAGTTAGAATATTTCGGACATGTGATGCGACACCAGGAAAAATACGGCATACTTCACTTAATCCTCCAGGGAAAGATTGAAGGCAAACGAGGTCCAGGCAGAAGAAGAACATCATGGCTTCAAAATCTAAGGGACTGGTTTGGACAAAACTCAGCGGCACTTTTTTGTGCGGCTGCTGATAAAAATAGGATCGCCAACATGATCGTCGATGTCCGATGACGGATATGGCACAAAAAGTAGAAGAAGAAGAAGAAGGAGTGCATTTATAGAAACAGTGAATGGCACAACTGAAATCCTGGCTGCAATTAGATTATGGACAAGGAGGAGAGCTACTACTATGGAAACAAACAAACATAAAGAACGAATGAACGCATGAGCAGGGAGGCACAGGAGAGCTATAAATGGAAGATGATTATGCCTTGAGATGCAGAACGTTCTGTGAATCAGAGAAATCAATTGTACAGTACAAACTCTCTGTGAAAATACTCTTACAGTTTTCACAACATACTAAACTGCAGCATGTTTCATCGTTATTTAATAAACCATAACTGCCTGAATGCTGTTTACAAATCACAATGGCTGCTTTTATTTAACATACTCAAGGCAATACTTCACAAGCAACATTAAAGTTTAGAGTCAACTGAGATCAATGCAGCAGAAGAAAAGATTTAATGTGCCTAAGTAATACTTTATTTTTATTAAAATAAAAGTAAAATACGATACTTTTCTAATAGCTCTGAGGTAATAAACAACTTTAAATTTATATAAGCTGTCTTGAGCAGTACCTACTGGGTTAGACAATAGGGTAGAAAAGCTTTAATCACAAATTTATTTTTTATTTATTTGTCAAACTTATCTGCTGGTCATCTAGCCCAAGGCGACTCTAATTTATATAACTATGAATCTGAACAAATTGCTTCTGCTAAGATGGCAAAACTGAATTATAAATATTTAACATTCTGAAAAGGTAATATGAAAATAGACATGCCTTACTGAAGGAGATGCTATTTCTTGACCCACAACATGTCGATTTAAATTGATATAGCTCTGTCAAAACCAATGGTGCATTTCTAAGAGCACTCTAGGCCAGGGGTTTGCAACCTTAAATACTCAAAGAGCCATTTGGACCCATTTCCCACAAAAAAGAAAACACCAGGGGCCACAAAACCGGGGTGGGTGTAGCCAACTCGATGTCACTCACTTCCACCAGTCACATGACCCCCCCAGCCACGCCTACCCAGCCAGTCATTAGGGCAGAGAACCAGTTGTTAAAAAACACCAGGAACCACAAAATCCTTTTGATATATCTCTCTCTCCCCTCCCTCCCTCTCTCCCCCACTCTCTCTCTCTCTCTCTGTATCTCTCTATGTCTCTCTCTCTCTCTCTCCCCCTCTCTCTGTATTTCTCTGTCTCTGCCCTGGCTGCCTCTCCATCCCCTGCCATCGCCTTACCTTCTCAGGTGGAGGTGAGGAGTGACTGGGAGGGGAGGGTGAGGGGTGGGGCCAGCCAATGGTGGGATCACCTGACAGGGAGCCACAGCAGAGGGCCCAAAGAGCCGCAGGTTGCTGACCCCTGCTCTAGGCTTAGAAGACTACTTCCCAGTAAGCATATATAAGACCAAGCTGTAAATCTGCACATCTGTCCACATTTGAGAATAAAGCTCTGCTTCCCAGCACAGAATAAACATCAGATTTCAAAACTAATTTTCCTCAAATCCAGGCTTTGTGTCTGTGTACAAAGTCAAAATGGTGCCTATGACTATCCAAAGTGATACACATAAAAACACATGAGTCCATGATCCACCTCATTTTGGTTGCCCATGACCAAGCAACGTGATAGTATGTGCTACTTGACTGGTCCTTGCTTAATTCTCATAGTGGCAGTGGTGGTTGCCCCCTGGTTTGGACCGGTTCACAAGAACCAGTAATAAAACCGGCATGAGGCCCCGCCCACCCCCCTAATGTCATCATCGGCGATCTGTGAGTGAAGCGCGCGTGTGTGCTATCCTGTTGCGAACCAGTAGTAAAGGTAAGTAAAACCCACCCCTACATAGCGATATACACTATTTAAACCATATATACAAAAGATTTCCTGGTTTGGATGTAGGAAAATATTAATTCAAACTCAGTTATGCATGTCTTGTTTTAATGAGCCGATCCCTTTATGATGTGAGAGACAGAATGACTGCTGGGAAGGAGAGTGAAAACTATAAATCAATTACTGCTACATACCAAATAGGGCACAGTCCATTGAGTAAAGCAGCCTTATGAATGTCCTCTTTTTAGAAAATTCCAATGTAATAATTCCTGTAAAATGCAGAAACAAGGAAGCCTACATCGTTTACTCTATATAATCCTTTCCTACTTCTCTTTTCTGATGTTTCTTATATAGTAGGACGAGGACAAACTTATCTGAGTGAAAACAGCCTGTGGGGTTTTAATTACTTAATTAAGCAGCCTGTGAAGAATTGCAAACATTAGTCAATGCTTTACTATTGCTGGCTTGTAATAGATTATCATTTGCAGCAACTATAAACTGAAGGCTGGTTCTTTTGTGTGTGTAAGTTGACCTTTACTTTTATGAATTCTTGACTTGTAGGTAAAGGATCACACACAACTAAGTTGCCAGTTCAATCCCAGCTACATATATTTTCTACTATTAAATTGCTTTTATTATTTATGCTGGTCTTTCCTCTTCCAGTTTAGCTTTTCTATCAACTAAATTAGGATAATATTAATGAGTGTAGAGGTTGGCAACTTTAAGAATGTGGACTTCAACTCTTCAACTTCATACTGACTGCGGAATTCTGGAAGTCTAAAGGTAAAAGTAAAGGTTAAGGTTTCCCTCGCACATATGTGCTAGTCGTTCCTGACTCTAGGGGGCAGTGCAAATCTCCATTTCAAAGCTGAAGAGCCAGCGCTGTCCAAAGACGTCTCCGTGGTCATGTGGCCGGCATGACGAAATGCCAAAGTCACACAGAATGCTGTTACCTTCCCACCAAAGGTGGTCCCTATTTTTCTACTTGCATTTTTTACGTGCTTTCCAATGGCTAGGTTAGCAGAAGCTGGGACTAGTAACAGGAGCTCACCCCATTATGCGGCACTAGGGATTCGAACCACTGAACTGCTGACCTTTCGATCGACAAGCTCAGCGTCTTAGCCACAGAGCCACTACACTGAGGTCTACACATCTTAAAATAGCCAAGGTTGAGAAATACTGGGGTAGTTGATGACATGAGATGTGAACACATGAGGAATAAACACCCTGCTTTGCTACTTAAACAATTTAGCTACTTAACAATGAATGTTTAACCTAGCAAATATCTGAATTATTTGATATTTTATTTCTGAACATAATTAATGAAAGGAATTTAATGTATGGCATGTCATACATGGACTAGCAATATATATTAACATATGAATATGAAAGGAATATAGGACACTGTTTAAATGAGGCCAGGTAGACAGTCAGTTCAAATGGGTATATTTCCAAGGACATGTGGTTGTGCCTATGCACTCATTTTACTTTCTAGGGTTGGTTATTATCCTAATGTAAAAACTACAGGCATTCTTTAGAAATTGTCCTGGAGATTGGCAGTTTGCATTACGTATAATTTTTAAAAATGAAATTTGTATACCACGTCATCTGTCTCTAAAACAGAGGAACATATTGAAATGTATTGTGTGAAAAGAAGCTTATACAGTTGTTGTTGTATATTTGGGTATCTTAGTGTCCTTCCAAAAAGCTCTTAGCACAATTCAACATTCTCTCACCTGTTATTTTGTCTTTTCCCCATTCCAATGTGATCGACTCAGGAGCATTCAATAAATCTTTAGGGCTTTCTCTACTGGAAGGAATATGTAGTATATTTGAACCCTATAAGCAGATTTAAGGTCCTTCACACATGAGATGAAAAGGCATAGAAGCCTGAAAATAGTGTTTTTCCATGCTGGTCCCATGTTGTGGAGCAGTCTTTACCTAGAAGTTCATTAGTGGTTTCACGAAGGCCATGAAGATGGAATTTTTCCTTGGGGTACTGGAAATCTAATTTTTTCCCCCATGATTAGATTAAGTGTCATTTTTCTACAGTTCAATCTATTATTCTATTGCTTTCATTCAATTTTATTTTATGTTATCAACCTGGGAGTCAGTACTGATAAATAAATAAGCGTTACCAATATACCTGCTGCTGAATATCACTCTGTCAATCACACCTGCTTAACCACAAAGCAGCAATGCATTTGCTCATACATTCAAAAATAAATGCTCCCTTGCAACAGCCTCTTGCCAGTATTTAAGGAAGAATGTTTCAAAGCCACCAGGAAAATAGATTTATATGTTGGGGACATGGACAAAAAAGGTGCTTGGTCCTCTTTCTATAAAGGAAGAAGAAATATTTGTTAACTCACAGAGCACTGGAAACTCCAGATATATTCAATGATGCAATAGGGATAATGTGGGTTCTTTGGTCAGTGTTCTGCCCAGTTTGAGCTAAATAATAACAGATGAAATTGTTCTCTGCATGCTCCTGTCTTCCAGGTCAATGGCCAAAACCATGTTGAAAGGGTTTTCAATCTACAAAATAAAGAACACGATGGAAGGATTGATGGTGGGTCAGATGATTTGAGGATGATTTGTAAAGAAAATGTGAGTAGCCTAGTAGAATTGTGACTGAATGAGATTTATGCTGTAAAATAGAAACTGGTCTAGAGCCAGTGGTGAAATCCATTTTTTTTACTATCGGTTCTGTGGGCGTGGCTTGGTGGGCATGGCAGAGAAAGGATACTGCAAAATCTCCATTCCCACCGCACTCCAGGGGAAGGATACTGCAAAATCCCCATTCCCACCCCACCTCTGGGGTGGGAATCCCCATTCCCACCCCAGAGGTGGTATTTCCTGGTTCTCCAAACTACTCAAAATTTCTGCTACGGGTTCTCCAGAACCTGTCAGAACCTGCTGGATATCACTCCTGTCTAGAGCCATCTAGTGAAGTTTGAGATTGAGGGAGAATCTAAACCTAGGACACACCCTATACTACATATTTGTCATAATGAAAATTTCTCTGAGGTGATACTTTGGTGTAAGTGGGAAAACGTGTTCTGAATATGGAAACATGTTTTTTTCCCATGGAATTCATGCTCTTCATAGCATTTTTCTTCATTGCACCTCCTTGGTGGAAAAGACTGATTTTTTTTTTGCCTGACACACTATTGTGAAGTGAACTTGAGCTTTACCTGAAAAGAAAAGTGGCTGCTTGGTGAAATGGGTTCAATTGCTGCTTTTTATATCCTTTTTTCCTCAATTATATCTTTGTTTTAAATACCCATCACCATAAATGCTAAGCCACAAAGTAGTTTGCCTTTAACTTAATAGGGTATGTAAATATAGCCATTAAGTTTTAGTATCAGATATAAATTAGGGGAAATTGTTTTTTTTAAAAATGCTGGCTGTGCATTCAGTGCTTTCCCCCCTTTTCCCTTACTCGTGTACCAGAAAAGAATTTTTTTCCATTAATTCATGGAGTGTTGTATTTACAATATTTATGAGTAAAAGCAATAGATAGTTGCCTTATTGTTCAGAAATGGGGCTTTAGTATACACATAGCTGTCCTGAGACACAAACAAAGGAAGTTTATTTCAGCTTCAGGCAGAACATCTTGTAACCTACATACAACAAAAGGCACATGCTGTGAATCATCACTGTGAACTTGTTTATTGATTGTTCCTTTCATAAATCTATTATCATTAAGCCGGCTTAACAGATTGTCAAGGGAAACATTTGAGAACTGTTTCCTGCTGACTGAAGTTGGCATCTTCTCTAAAGAGTTGGCATTCTCAAAGACAAAAGACAGAAATGTATATATGCATATTAAACAGGAATAAATTTAATCGTCTTTAGTAAAATGTTATACATTCCTTTGTAACATGAAAGGGAGCCATATGTTGAAAGAAGCCAGAGGACCAGAACAAAACTTCCACACCACAGATTCCAAATCTCCTCAGCTCTTGCTACTTTACAACCAATTCTGAATCTGAGTTTGTACACGTGAGATCCAATTATCTGCTCATTTCACATCCAGACATGGCAAGTAGAACCATGATTTACTGATAAATCACATTTGACTGTATGTACAAAACACACCAAGCTAAAATCAGAGAGTTTAATATCTGAACATACACTAGGCCTCCATTTGTATAATCTAAATCACAGGAAAAGGTAAATAAGAATCTGCCATCTTATCATTCCCTCCATTGGTCATAGCTTGCTAACTACAGTTTACCTGAGTTTTTACATTATGTATGGATCCAGAGCAGCTACTGCTCTGAATATCTGGAATATACTGAATATGTGGAAGCCAGAATTTGAAATAAGACTTGGATATTACAATTTCACTATTTCACACATCGAAAAGGACAATCTATCTGACTCCAAATTAGGGTTCTTCAAAGTAGTCAGTACTGAGCTACCTAAGGATTGGCATTATCCAAGGGGTCAATGCCATTGTTACTATTATTATTTGTAGTACAACTAATAGTATTTATTAAATTATTTTCATATAATCAATATCTGGGCTCGATGAACAATCTGAAAGTTCCTGAAGGGGTTGATGAGTTGAAGAGTTTGAGTTCCTAATCTAGACCAACCCAAGATGCTAAACTTTACATAACTCCAATTAATAAGCTTACAGCAGTGGGATCAAATTGATAGTGGTATGGCTTAGATACAGGTAGCCTTAGACTTAGGACTATAATTGAGTCCAAAATTTCTGTTGCTAAATGAGACGGTTAAGTGAGTTTTGACCCATTTTACGACCTTCTTGCCACAGTTCTTAAGTGAATCACTGCAGTTGTTAATCATGTGACCATCGGGGTGTTACAATGGTTGTGTGAAAAGCGGTCATATAAGTCCCTTTTCACTATCATTGTAACTTTGAATGCTCAGTAAAGGAATGGTTGTAAGTTAAAGACTATCTGTAGCTATTTCCTGTGACTAAGCATGGGTTGATGCAATCAAAGTGAGTATAAACCTTTGTTAAAGGATGGCCAGATGCAAGAGGTGGAAGAGCCTTTTGCATCATTTACTGTGGAAAGTGAATTATAGTTTATTTACCTGCTCAATTTAAATTCTATTTAAATGCTACATAATTCTATTCTTTTGATTTGCTTCTTCCTGTTCCTGCTTCTCTGCGGGTCTCTAATTGATTGATTACAGATGTGAGAAACAAAAATTGGCTTTAGAATCAAAAGATGTGTAAAGCAGGGAAATATTCAGAACAGATCTAAAAAATGGTCTAAATTCAAAGAAGAAGAACTGATTTGCTTTTACAACATTCAAAATTTAAATAAGTTACATATATCTGTGTACATACCCATAATATGTTACAGTTAATTAAAAAGGACTCTGAAGACAATGATATAGTTTTTCACCATGGAAAAATGAGTCTGACTATCCAGTAGACCAGGGGTGTCAAACTTGGGGCCCGCAAGCTGGATGTGTCATGCACTGGACACCCCCACCCCCATTTAGCAAAGGGGAAAAAAGTTGTGATATGTCATGTGACAACAACATGTTGACACGAGTTTGTCTACCCCTGCAGTAGACCATTCAGTCTTTAGCTGTGATGTCATGAAACCCAGTTGCCTTGAATGAATTATTACAGCAAACCACAAACCACAGGTCTTTGGAAGACAAACCCGAGGAATCTTTTGGTGCTACTTCAAAATTTGAAACACATGAAGTTGGTTCTGTGGATCTCTTCATCAAGCATTAGCCAAAGTAGTAGAAGCATCTTACAGGTTGTCATTGCTCATTGCTCAAGTTGAAAAGTGTGTGATACAGAAGAGACTCTTCTGAAGCATTATTATTAGGTACCAAAAACAAGAAAAAAATGGAAATTTTGCTGACAATTCTATGGCACATCACACTGATTACATATTGTACAGTAGTGGACATTCTTAATAGTTGGAGGCGTTGTTCTTCACAATTCAGTGTGACAGTAACACAAAATACAACCAAATTGTATCAGTTGGTAGTCTAGTTCTGGTACAGTTAGTCCTTGACTTACAACCATAATTGGGACCTCAATTTCCATTGTTAAAAAAGGTGGGTGTTATATGAATTGTTCCTGACTTTATGACTTTTTTTTGCCACAGTTCTTAAGTGAATTGTGTGGTTGTTATGTAAAATTGGCTGTTCACAATCCTCTTGACAGTGTTCCTGCATTGACTTTATTTGTTGGAAGCTAGATGGGAAGTTTACAAATGGTGATCACTTGAGCCCGGGATGCTACAACCATTGTAATTACATGCCAGTTGTCAAGCATCTGAATTTTGATCATGTGATTGTTGGGGATGTGGTGATGGTCATAAGTGCAAGGAAAGGTTATAAGTTACTCTTTTCAGTGCCGTTGTAACTTCAAATGATTGCTAAACAAATGGTTGGAAGTCAATTTACCAGTACATTAACAATAACACTGAAAATAAAACTTACTGACAGAATCTATGATCACATCAAAGGCTTTCAATGAACTTTCACTGAAAAAAAAGGTTGCTGTATGCGCAGATAATGCGCTAGCCAAGCTTGGCTCTCGGTCTGTATTTGTTGCTATGGAGAAGGAGGGGAATCAGTCAATTCAAATAAACATTTGTTTGCTAAATATTCATGGATGATACATACGATCCAAAGTTGCAAGTACTGTGAAGAATTATCACTTTAAATACAATTTTCTTGCAGCTCTTTGTGTGAATTTAGAAGCAGGTCATAAAACACCTTTGTTTCAGAGATATGATGGGATTCCCAAACAGAACATGTTTTCAAAGTAATTCAAGCTGAAATAATACTATAATATATCATTAAAACTTAAACAGAAAAAAAAATCCACTTTTAAACATCAAACATAAGCTGAGATCCCTAACATTTCGTTATTTTTCATTTGTTGAAAGTCAAAGTTACCATGAACGCTGTCAAGAGGATGTGAACAATCAAATTATTTATTTCCAGGCACCATTTCTGGCAAACTTACTCATAAATTAGTATGCTTTAACACTGATGTCAGCTAACTGCCCATAAGCATTTGATATAAAATATAATTTGAATGTGAAAATAATTTTAAAAATTCAGATTTGGAGAAATTTAGGATGAAGTATTTTTAAATTTATTCAAAAGTTAGGGAAGAAGCGGTAGGTATCATTTCTATGGGGGTCTCCCCCCCCCCATGTCACTCTGTGAAGCAGCTTTTCAACTTCACTCACAATAAAAATGAAACAAAGGAATTTACTGGTTGTCAGAAACAATCCTGTGCTGTGCACTCTAAAAGCTAGGTTTTCCCAACTTGTGAAGAAAATAATAGCCTTTACATTAAATCTGGTTTATTTCTTGTATGTGAGATGGGTAGCCATATAAACTGAATAAACAAGCAAACAAGCAAAAATGTTACATTATGTTTTCATTACAACTTTCTTTCTTTAAACATATTGTTTAAAATTTAAGATAAAACATGATATAAAGTTGTGATTGTTTTTATTTTTAAACATGGATTGAAATAATGGTTGAAAAATCATGGGATAAATGAGAAGTGAAGAGGTACAGTAAAAGGGTTCCTAAAATATGAAAATAGGAACACGAGGCCAGAAAGTTTGGATCTCCTTGTAATATTGGACATATTTTCAGGGATTCTACTGATGTTAAAAGGGTAGTGGCATTTGACATAATATCCTGTTCTGCATTATCACATCAGAACATGCTATCAGCAAATTTGGATAGAAATCAAGCTAAGGTACTGTTTTTGTTGAAATTGTATATATATAAAAAATTCATTGATGGGATATTTCAATTAGAAAAAATTAACCAAGGTGTTATCAAATGTCAAAATAGCATCCTACTACCTTTTCTTAAATAAGGCATCCATAAAGCAGCAAAAACCAGCAAGACAAGAAATTTCTTCTTAATGTCATTTCTCATATAAATAATAAATGCAGTCTGAAACTGTTTAGCGAAAACTAAGATGAGGAATACTGTGTTTAGATTTTGTACCTATGCAGTTGGCAATTCTTCGTTGTCACGTAGCAACCTTAAATGCTTTGGCAATCTGGATGTTTAAGGAAATAAATGATTGCAAGCTCTTTGTTTCCTATGTATTCTGGTAAATTCCATCCTGCTTCCTTTCCAAGGCTGTGTGTAACAGACTTGCCGATTGAAAGAAAAAATGTGAAAACAATGCCCTAATTGGCTTTATTTTGTACAACCACCTAAGTAAATTAGCTTTCCTCACCCTGATGACCTGCTGAGGTTTTGAATTTTAACTCCCATAACTTTCACTTCTTATTAGAGCTAAGGATCAGCCTGGGGTAGAAGGCAGGCATTTTCCTTCATGCCTCTGTGATTGCAGTGAGAAGAACCATAAAGCTTTTTAATACACATGCAAAAAATAAATAGGTTGGGACACTGATCACATATCTTTTCTGGCAAATGAGATATATAATAACTGTGCATTTATAATATTGCATTCTCCTATAAGTGACCTGAATTTAAGATGACTCATTCTGCACCACCAGAATAGACTTGTCTACTCAGGTTGCCATATTCTCAGCAAATATAAATTAACCCTAACCTGTTTCAAAATTTCTCCACATCAAAAGCATATCTGGGCTTGTCTCTTAGGTGACATTGGGTTTTTTGAGAATCTGCCTGTCTCTTTGTTTTTAAGTGTCTGTGGAGAAAGCACCTTCAGGACAACCATGATCTGGATGACTGAGAATCTCCACAGACATTTAGCTATGCCAGGGGTCGGCAACCTTAAACACTCAGTCATTTGGACCTGTTTCCCACAGAAAACACTGGGAGCCACAAAACCCTTTTGACATCTAAAATGAAGATAACACTGCATATATCGTTTTTTACTTTATGCTATGTATAAAAAAACTTATTTATCCATGATTGGCCTCAATAAATGGTGTGCCAGCGGGTGTTGCACATTGGCGGTTGTGACACATATTTTGGGTGACAGGGAGCTGCAGCAGAGGGATGAAGGAGCCACATGCGGCTCCAGAGCCACGGGTTGCTGACCCCTGAGCTATGCCATTTGGGATGAACACCCTTTAAATGGTGCAGGAGTATGAAAGGATTTCCAGGAAAAAAACATTACAGACTATAGGATTCAGGTGAGCTTGAGGGCACAGATAAACCTTCAAGTGGCCTCAACAACTCTCGGAAAGAGGGCTAATGACCACAAGATTCCACAGAATATAAAATCCTTCCATTCTCCACCATTCAGTCAGAACTGAAGAAGCTTCTTGAATGAGAAGTGAAACATCTGCTAGTAAAACAAGGAAGTCCAGTTGCTTTTTGAAAGAAAGTACCTTTGGGACTTTTGTCATTGTATCTGAAACCAGAGCAAAGCTGGATTTTTTATTTGTGGGACTGGAGCTTGTGGACACAGGCAGAAGGATTCAGGGGGAGCCAAAAAAGTCAAGACAGGTGTGGTTACAAAATCAAAGCCATGTCTTTTTTCTATGTATGTTGTAAGGCCAGGGTTCAGTCATGTAGTTGTAGTTGTCATCTTTACTTTTTTTGACCCTCAAACACCCTTTTATGCATTGGAAGAACTCTTCCCTCATCCAATCATCTGGCTCTTGGGCTCAAGGAAGTTATTCCATTTCCAGGAAGCTAGTTTCTGGTCTCCTTCCGATAAAAAGGGGGAAGCAAAGACAACCAATTTTATTGTTGGTCTTTTTTTCCTGAGCTACTTGGGCACAAGAATGAATGGCAAACAATCTGACCCTTGCTTGGCAATAAATGTTTTAAAAATTTCTTTTTACATATGTATGTCCGGAACAGATTTTTTCTTAACTTTTTAGACTCCTTTTTTTTTTTTGCAAAGAATTCATATACAGTATATAAAATTATCTTACCTGTAGTGATGTAACACCTTTGATGATTCTGATTAATTCAGGCTCTATTCTTAAAAGAAACATAAATGCATAGACACCCACACAAACCCCTACAACAGTAGATAGGAAGACAGCTTGTGTTTATAGGAGGAGGACATATCATAATCGAATGGAAAGCTGGGAATTGTTTGGCAACTGAAATATAAATAACTTTCAAGATGGAAGAGTGGAAACAACTGCCATAAAAGGAACTGTAAACATTTCAAGACAACCCTGAAGAACATTCTATACTAGACCATCAAGAAAAAAAACCCCATAAATATGCCCTCTGTATTTACAGAATGGAAGAGAACACTTCTGTGGAGAGGAATCCTACTCTGTGCAAACATAAGTTTATTCACTTTATGGGACAAAACAGGCTAAGAAAAATATACTTTTCCTATTTTCATTGCACAATTCATTAAGGGCACCGTGGAATATTGCTGGAGAGAGAAACAGACTTCTTCCCCTCAGCGTTTGGTTTGTTATCTGATTGCCTAGGCTTCACTATCATTGGTTGAATACATCATAATTGGTTGACTTGATAACCTTTTTTGTGGCAGTCATTAAGTGAACACCACAGCCATCAAGTAACTGCTGCAGTAGTTAAGCAAACCAATGGTTTGCTATGGGCCAGTTTTGTCAAAAATCAAAAGTAAATGCCTACTTTTGGCAAAACCATCATAAAATGCAATTGTGTGACTGCAGGATGCTACAAATGGTTGTAAATGCATGCCAAGCACCTCAAATACAGTCATGTGGCTGGAGGGTGAGTGGCCATCAGAAATTTGGAACCCCTGGGAGATCTGTCATAACTTCAAATTGTTGTGCTAAGTGGTGGTCATAAGTTAAGAACCACCTCTGGAAGGAAGGAAGGAAGGAAGGAAGGAAGGAGGGAGGGAGGAAGGAAGGAAGGAAGATTTTTGACACGCCATGTTCCCAGAAGGAAATTCAATGGAGAAGCCAACAGGAAGTCAGAAGTTGTTCCCGCTCATGGTCATTCTGTTCCTTTCTTTAGATAAGAAAGTATCTCTGAAATGATGACCCAAAGGGTCACAGGTTATCTAGTATACCACTAAAACTCTCTCAAGTCTGTAACCTTTAACTGGGTGAAACAATGCATCATAGGGCAAAAAATGTTCAACCAAGATACCCCAAATGAGCTAACTTACAGAATACTGGGATCCATTACTCCCATGGGAATGAAATTTTGAAAAGTTTTTGCCATTTCAGTGCCATTGTACTGCTCTTATTCATGGTCACGTGATGCTCATTTGCAACCTTCTCTGGAACCTTATCACAATCAATGGGGAAGCCAGGAAAAAGGCAATGGGTATCACATGACTACAACTGATGATGGGAATGTGGATGGGAGGTTAAACTTGCATTGTCTGTCTAATAAGGAGATATATCTGAAAGGATGATCCAACAGGTCACGGGTTGTCTAGCAAAAACTAAACACCTGTGTAGTCTACATTTCAATTATTTTGAAAAAGGAGGAGCCTTTGAGTAAATCTTCTGAGTTCTTTAAAATTTTCCAACCTTTTTCTTTTAATGTTTAATTATGTAAGAGTTTTATATATCTGTTACTTTCTACTTCCAAATAAAACAAATGATGTAGCAGAGCACAGGGCCAAAGCAACCTGTTCCAATAGCCACAAAGTCAATTTCAACTTAACAATAAAAGGATAAAACAGTTGTGAATCTCTCTGGGAAGGTCCGACTCCCACAGACTCTTTATTATAAGTTTTTAACTAGAGGCTGGATAACCACTACAAAGATCAGATGCAAAGTTTTGAGATCAATCACCCAATCCCAGCACGTGCAGCCTTAATTTCCCATAATGCCTAGCATAAAGCTTTATCCTGAGGCATTATGGGAAATGAAAAAAAGAGTGTGTAACTGCTGGCAAAGATGCTTTAGTAGAAGCACTACCGCTCAATAAGCCTACTGGGACTTTTAACTAAGTCCGTCCCCCAAAGCAGCTCTAGTAGTAATTCAAGTCTTCTAAACATTTACTTGGGAGTAAAACCCCAGTGGAATAAATTAGTGTACATTTATTCCAGGGCAAATATGCTACAAACGAACCCGGCCGTCCCTCCTGCCTTAGATTCTATCTTTACAACACATGCCGGTTCTCTCTCTGTGTGTGTCTGTGTGTCTGTGTGTGTGTGTACGTCTGTTGCCATGCTGACCTCCGCTGGCTCCAATCCAGGATCATGACGCCACCCTCGCCCCGCCCCCTGCTCTCGCTCACAGAGACCCCGCCCACACTCCCCGGCCGCCGACGTTAAAATAGCAGGCGAGTCCACGGGATCGCAGACTCTTTACATACGGGGGAGGAAAGAAAGGCGCAGAGGAAGGAACCTTTTCAACTCATCTCCTTTTTCGCGCCTTTCGCACTCTTATATCCATCTGGGATACTCGACGTACCACGGAAGACTCTGCGCCGGGAGAAAGAGCCGCAGTTCTCTTGGCAACTTGAAACCCTTTGAGGTGTCGCCCCCCCCTCTTTCGGTGGGAGCGGTTGGACGCGCCCGGCGCGCGTCATCCATTGTTTACAAACCAACCGCAGCACCAACAGCGGCGTTGGAGAAGGCAGGGAGCGTGCGAGGAGAGGGCTCGCTTGGCAGTTACGAGCGGCGTCGCTGCGGTGGCCGCCCCAGAAACAGCCACGCGTGCCAAGCGGAGGGGAAAGCAGGCAGGAGAGCAGCGGCGATGCCTTGCCGGCGGCCGGGCGGAGAACGCTTCCTATTCCTGGAGCGCGCCGCCGTCTCATTGCAGAGCGGTGCCGGGACGGCCGGCAGCGGCTCCAAAGAAGTGGACGCCTTGGTGGCCAAGCTGGGCGAGGTGCTGCAGTTGAGCTCCCAGCACCGGACGCCGGCGGCCCCCCGCCTCCTCCCGAGGCACCACGGCCGGGACCGAGTGGCTCCCTACTCGTCCCCGAGAAGTCTCGGCTTCTTAGCCTCGCTACACCACCGCCACCCGCCGTCCCACCCGCGCCAATCGCCCTCGCTGCTCCTTTGGCCGCCGCCGCCCCCTCCGCCGCCGCCGCCCACTGCGGACCAGAAGGGCAGCCCGCGGGTCTCCAAGCAGCTGTGCGGCCGGGGCTGGTTGCGGAGCTCCGCTCGAGCCGGGAGGAAGCAGCCCCGTCGTCACCGCTACCGCTCCCTGCTGCCCGGCGACGGCGACGACGACGAGGAGGAGGACGGCGACCCTCACCGCCTCCTGCAGCAGCTCATCCTCTCCGGCAACCTCATCAAGGAAGCGGTGCGGAGGTTGCAGTTGGCGGCTTCGACGGCGGCCGAGACTTCTTCTACCACGGGCTCCCCGGGCTCCGTTTCGTCCGCCGGGAGCTGCTGCCGCTGCAGTAGCAGCGACGGAGACGCGGCCTCAACCTTCACCGTCGCCGCCTCTTTGCAAGCTTTGCCCTAACCCCGCCTGGCCCCGCTTCTTCCCGGGAAGGCGCCTTGGAGAAGCGACCTCGTCTGTTTGGCTTCCCTGATTCCCGGTGCGCGCGGGGGAGAAGGTCGCCGAGGCGCCGGCCAGCGGCTGCGACTACAAAGCCCCAGAGGCGGTTCAAGCCACGGCCAGATACTTGAAGCAGACCCTCGCGGGGGCTTTGCCTGGACTTCCAAGCGATGGTTCTTGATCGCTTTTTTTTCATTACTCTTGAGCCACTTGACGATCTGCTACCGTTTCTCTTTCGGGGAAACAACGACACAACAAAACAAAAGACAGAGGTGCTATTGCGGCTCCGGACGGATGTTCTCCAGCCTCCCGCCCGGCCGTCGATCGGTCCCGGTCCCGTCTCCCGTCTGTCTCCCTGCCCCGACGATCCGGATCTGCCTTCGGTTGCTGGAGTTGGCGCCTGCCACCGGGGCGCCGAAAAACCCTACCTCTCTCTCGCTGTTTGCCCTCGGTGTGGGAAGCGCAAAGAAGGGACCATCCCGCGTGTGGCATTGTCTGGCGTGAAATCCCCCCCCCCCCCTGCGCGCGCGCCCGGGTGCGCGGGTTAAGGCACGGGCTATTGAATAGTAAAAGACCTGTCCACGTACACGATCGGAAGGGGGGGAGGAGGAGGAGGAGGGGTGGGCACCCTGGCCTAGACGCTGCTGTACACTTGATAATATATAATCCGCTTTGGATCACCGTGCCCTTCCCTTCTCCAGCTTTCTCGCGAAGGTCACCCCCCTTTTTTTCCCTACCCCCCCACCCCCCAATCCCGTGTTTTGGTGTCTTTGCTGTGTTCCCAGGCAGGTGGCCATGGTACTGTAATCCTATCCCTGCTTGTTTTGACTGGGCTGTGGGCAAACCCTGTGTGTTTTGTAACGGCTGGGAGTCTCCTGAGGACGAACACGTTGGTCCAAGCTTTCCTCTCCTCTCCTCTCCACACCCCCGCTTCTTTCCCAAAGCTCCTCCTCTCCTTACAAGCTGGATTTTTCAGAAAGGGGGTCATATTTCAGCAAGCTTTCTAGGAAAACTACCCGGGTAATTGGGGGGCAGGGGAGGGACAAGAGAGAGGGATTTTTTTCCAGCCAGAAGAGAGCCCAGAGATTTGCTTTTTAATTTCAGTATGTCATGGCAAGTCCATATGCCCCCCCCCAAAGAAGGAAATAAATTCTTGCCCGTTTCTGATTAGCTGAAGAGGAAAATTCCATTTCTGATGACCCTTGTCTGCCCCCTCCCCTCTACAATTTCTTCTCCTTTGGAGCATTCGTAGTTGTTTTTTAAAACAAAAACAAAAAAAGAAAAATCTAGAAATACAATCTATATGAAGCCATTAAAAAAAAAGAAAAAAAAAGGGAATCTGAAAGCTGAAAAGCAGCTGGCTTCAACTGAACATTATCAGAGATTGTGGATGAAGTACTCTGTTAACAGAAGGTAGCTAATCGCAAGCTTTTAAAAAATAAAAACAATAAAATGTGTGTATATATCTATATGCGTGCGCACACCCTCTGGTTTAGCAGAAGCAGTTGTGAACTAGGTATGTGTGTATAGGTGCTTTTACGCATATTTATATATATACACATATGTACACTTCGTAACGGAGTGTTGAAGTTGTGTTCCTGGTTTTCAGGGGTTGTCTTTAATGTGTATCTATTGAATAAACATGGTAGACTTTATATATTAAAAATGGAGTCTTTCTGTGTCCTTTGTCCTGGAATGGTTTATGATGCCTCCTTAATGTGCATAACCAATTATTTTGCCTATTGCTGAGAAAGCTGGTTGGTTGGTTGAGGGTTTTTTTTTTAATAGCACAACTGGTAAAAGGGTGCAGTGGAAAAATCTGGTTAGGATTTCTGCACTACGCCAATCAGTTCCTTTGTTTCCTGCCAAACATGATTCTGGGCACTTTTGTTCATATTGCTCTTGATACTGCCTCTGAATGCAATAATATTTGAAACCTCTAATTTCACCCTGCTCCCCCTCCCTCTGAACACTTTGTGGTAAGAGAAAGAATGGCGTGCCGGACCCCTTGCAGCAGGTCTTAACTTGATTACAATTGAGCTCCAGTGATCTTGGATGCAATCCAGATCCACTGACATCACTAGATGGCTCTCCATTTGAAGTATTTAAGAAGAGAAAAGCTTTCTCTGGATGCCAATTAAAATGCCAATTAAAATATTTTCAGAACACTCATTTGACATTTGCTTTGGATTACTAGCTATAATTCAATTTAAAGTATGTCTGCTTGCTGTTCTACTGTTTATCTATGTCCCAATTTCAAACTCAAAATATCCTTTGTTGGTAGATGACTTAGTCATAAAGAAAGTGATAAAGCATTCTGTCAAGGCAATAAAAGCAAAGGGCATCATTTGCCTGGTTTTTCCAGAGTTCTGCATCCAGAATAGTAGGAAAAAATAGATTTTTAAAAGGCAATGGACAAATATTAGCAAAGAGTCAAAAGAAAATAAATCATCTTGTTTGAATCAATAAATTATAAAAGCTGCAAAATATAAATTCTACAGAAGCAGATATGTAGATATGTATATAAATAATATATTACACAACTATTGAATAAATATCTTGGAGATGTGATAGATATGAGTAATAAGCAACAGAAATTCATGATCAATACTTTTATTACGATAAAATTACATTACACAAAAGATTGAGTTTGGATTTTCAAGAACTCTTTGTTATGCAATTGGATTAGGGAAATACAATAGTCTTCTTTTAAAGCTACCTCTTCAGCCAATCTTTTGCAAATTTGGGTTTCCTACCCACTGGCCATTAAGTTACAGTCAGGTTTATCTTAATGTTTTTCTGCCTATGGCATTTTCTCAACTTTGACAAGATGTGTGGACTTTAAGATGTTTGGACTTTTAACTCCTAACTGGCTCTGGAATTCTGAGGGATGAATTCCACAAATCTTAAAAGTTGCCAACATATTTATTAAAGGCCTATGGCTTCTAAATATGTTGGACTAGTGTTTCTCAACCTTGGCAATGGTATTGTGTGTGGTCTTCAGCTCCCAGAATTACCCAGCGAGGGAAAAGACTGATTAGGGAATTCTAGGAGTTGAAATCCACACATCTTAAAGTTGCCAAGGTTGAGAAACACTGGTTGGTCTTCATTATTCCTAATCAACATTGCCAAGCGCTTTATTTACAGTTTTTATATATCTGTAGGAATGTTGATCCTAGTACATCTGGAACTTGCCAGGCTGGGAAAGACTGAATTGTTTCCTCTGCCTTATAGTTCTAAAGTTCTAGTCCAGGAAGAAGAGCTGCCAAGGAATTAGCCAGACTCGACAGCTGCAATTTTGTACAAGAATTCAAAGAATACCTTGTCAATACTGACTACGTTGACAAAACCCACACTCTGTTCGGGTATAAAAGTAAACATGCCATACATCATTATTAGAGAACATACTCTGGGCCTGTTTGTTATTCAGTTCTCACCTTCCCATCTGAATTTCGAAACTATGGAGAAAAGCATAGTTGCCAGAGATGTATGGAAATGTTGCTGAAGAGACTACAAGTCTACCAGTAAACAAGTTAAAACAAATGTCTAATAGCTTGCCAAATAAGGCTTTTTAAAAAGTCTGGGCAAATCATCTGCTTTGCTCTGGAGCAAAGTTTAATTGAAAAATGTTAATTTACAACAATTTGTGTGTGTTTGTGAAAGGGGGGAGGAGGGAGGGGGAGACTTGGAAGTAAGGTTTAGTTGTTACATTATAGTGTGACAACCAATCAAAGCACATTGTACCTAATGCTTATTCATTTTTATTTTTATTTATATCAACCTTTTTATCGAGAGGCACTCACAGCATCCAGCAATTAAACATAAAATGTGTTTAAAAGTATTAATAAATTCTATACAAATCTGATTTATAAGATGTGTGATAAAAGAATCTGGCTAATGTTATCAGGGCTTAGAAACTAAGCAAGGTTTGATCTGGATATTATTTGAATGGGAGACCACCAAGAGAGGCCCCAGACTGTTGAGTTGAAAAACCAGAAGGCAATTGTAAATCACTTCCGTATTTTTCCCAAGAAACCTACATGACATTTTCCTGAACTCACAGGAAGGCAAGCTTGACTTGACTGAGTCCTTTACCTTCCTACAAGCCAGCTGATCTGTTGATGCACGAAGCAAGACTGCTAATGTCCCTGTGCTAATAGTAACAGCAACAGGTGATCTGCAGCTTAATACTCGGAAGAGAAACAGAGATGAAAGTGGTAAGATTGTGTAAAAATGCATAAATAAGAGTAGGAAGGCCTTATGGGTACATGGAACGTTTTTCTAATAATCTGTACAGCAAAATCTTTGTTTCCCCTATATCTTATAATGTTATAACTCCTTGCAGGTAAGCAGTATTTGGGGGAATCTTAATCTTTGTGGTCAGAAGACTACAAAGTTGGTAAGTCAGCATCGTACATGTGGGAATTTGAAGTGATTAGAATTATTCTCTTAGTAGTGTAATTGTGATATCACTGTTTTATCTCTGTATTTTCTGACGTCTGTTTTAGTCCACAAAAGTGCAACTGAGTGTACACTTATTTATTTTTATGCAAGTTGCACCATAACCTGCAACAACAACTGTTCAAATGGATGATAATTCTCATAATGCTTTTTTTTTTACAGTCTTAGCTAAAATGGTTTTCTGTCCTTGAAGAATTGTATTAGGCTCAAATGGAATATGGCAGAAAAGATTACATTGACTAAATAAATCCAATTTTCCCCATTTTTTTCCAAACTCCCTTTATTTTCAAACTTGACAACTTTAAGATGCCTGGACTTCAATTCCCAGAATTTCCCTACCGGTCTCAAAGTAAACACTGAATGTAAATGCATACTTGTGGCTTATTGTTCTCAAGCCAAGAAAGGCAAAGGTAAAATAAACAGACCCAGGTAGTGCTTTCAAAACTAAGTTTATGTAACTGTCAAGCACATATTACACAATGTAGATTTTAGACTTCGGAGCCTAATCGTAATTCATGGGGTCTTGCCATCAATCTTTCACTGGCAGAAATAATGGTGATGGGTGGAGTCGAAAGACAAAATAAGGTTTTTGGATTGGAGCCAATCACCTACTACCACTTCTTTCCCTGCAAGTTTTGCCTTTTATAAATCTCTATGTAAATTACCAGAGACCAGAGACTTTAACCATTCAGAACTGGATAGCTCAGATCAAGGAAATCTTTGGGTACAAATGAGAGTATAATTTATTGTTGAGACCATTAGAAGCAGAAGTGGGTTTCAGCAGGTTCTGACTAGTTCTGGAGAACCGGTAGCGGAAATTTTGGGTAGTTCGGAGAACCGGTAGTAAAAATTCTGACTAGCCCAGCCCCCATCTATTCTCTGCCTCCTGAGTCCCAGCTGATTGGGAAGAAATGGGGATTTTGCAGTAACCTTCTCCTGGAGTGGGTTCCTTCCCCTGCCACGCCCACCAAGCCACACCCACAGAACTGGTAGTAAAAAAATTTGAAACCCACCACTGATTAGAAGGCTATATCCCCCTTGCACCTACCCACAGCACATATATGCCGTGGCAGCTGCTCTTTTTTTCTAACTTGTCCCCAACTTTATTTCATCCCCAGCCCATGAGTGAGACAACTTTAAGTAATTCTCAGCTGTAGCAGTGTTAACACAGCATTTCTTATTCCTAAACTGTCAGATATTGCCTACGTATGATGCCCCAGGGACCAGAAGGGGTTAAGTCTTTACAGACATCCCATGTGACTGTATAAACCAATGAACTCCCTTATTGGACTCTTAACCCACAAATCAATTGGATATCTTCCCTAATTCTTCCCATCTATCTCAGCAAGACAACAGTGAACTTCTCTCCCTCTCAACATCTGAGTCATACAGTTAGGGTAACAAATGCAACAGGACACCCTGTTCATTATTGTATATTTGTAAATAATAAAATAAGTTTTTGAACCTGAAGCTGTATTGACTAAATAACTTCCTCATAGACCGAATGAGCACGACCATCAATATATATCTGACATAAACTATGTCAGGGAAGGCTCAGGGTGTGTAAAGTTTTAGATAGGCAGTATCAACCATTATGTGGTAGAGAAATCAGGTGACTGAAATGACTTGGAATACGATAGGTACAGTGAGATCTACTGAAAGCAAATATTGCCCTGTATAGTTTGTTGACAACACTCTTGTTTGGCACTGGGGAAAGTTCCTAAAAGCAGACTGATGACTACAAGGGCCGTTGCTATAGTCTATTATTGATTTCAGTTTAGTTCAGTGTTTTTCAAACTTGGCAACTTTAAAATGTATAGATTTCAAGTCCCAGAATTCCTCATGCTGGCTGGGGAATTGTGGGATTTGAAGTCCGCATACAGTATCTCAAAGTTGCCATGTTTGAAAAACATTGGCTTTCCACATAGTTTTTACACTGTAGCAACTTAAAAACACCTGGTGTAAATTCTAGCTTATCTCCTACCTCAGGTGTTTTGAATACAAAGCTTTCAGCAAGGTGTTGATATATTAATTCAAATAGAATTATCTTTTATCAGGAAGCTTGGCCTGTTTCTACCCTGTGTTAATCCTCATCTGGCTATGGTGTTTCTCTAAGGTGTTTAGCCTCCTCCTATGGTCTGTTTAACCTATTTTAATATTCTTTTGTGGTCTGTTTAACCTATTTTAATATTAAATTTGTTTAGTTCTACTTTAGCCAGTTGCCAACAGACCAGAAAGCAATTTAGACTTATGTAAATAGCAATTTGCAGCACACTTTTGTTGGATTACAATTTAGAAGTATTATTTGCGTATTGCTCCCAACAATCTGGGTCCTCATTTTATTGACCTCTGAAGGATGGAAGGCTAAGTTTTAGCCCTGTCAAGATCGAATTTGAGGCTGGGGCAGAGTTTGCATGCACCAGGGCTGTCAAACCTGTGGCCTGCAGGCCAGATACATCATGCTCTGGCCACGCCCACACCCAGTTTAGCGAAGACGAAAAAAAGGCACGATATGTCACATGAAGCCACCATGACACCGTTAGTTTGACACCCTTGCTGTGTCACCAGGGCTCACATGGTCACAAGGGTGTTGTGATCACAGAAGCAGAACTTTGAAGACTGGTCATAATCCCCACTCATTAAGCACCATCATAATTTCCAACAATTGCTGAACAAGAGGTCATTAATCAAGGATTACTTATATTGCACAAATGTTTGATATGGAACCTGAGCATAGAACCTGCTTGTATTTGCACAGCAAACTAAATCATAATGTGTGTGTGGGGGGGGGGGAGGGCTTATGATTGATCATATTGCGTCACCCAAGTAACTACAGCTAATTCAGTAAGTCATGCCCAAACAACGATGCCCAAACAATGATGGCTTAGTGCAATTGGGTTCAAACATAAAACAAATCTATCCTTTTCTCAATCATGATTTGTTGCATAAAGCCAGTTGGCTTTCTTCATACTGTATTGCAAAGACAAAACCAATGCAATGATGGCTTAGTATAAGAAGCCAATTATTTTCTTTCTGTGGCCACAAGTTCACATTGCTCTAGTGTGATGCTTTTCTGCACCTGGTGCATTGATGCTATTGTTGAATATTCAGAGCCTTTCAACTTGTTTCTCATTTATGGGACAAATAAATAAATAAATAGGTATGGACATTTATTAACCCAAAGTGGTGATCTTAAGATGGCACACAAAATTGTCATTAGTAGCAGCTCCAGTCCTCAGGCCTGCCTGCTGTAAATGATGCTGTTCGATTATGTTGTAAATGAAATGTTGGAGTATGACTCCCATAATGTCTACATTGGCCATATCGGTTAGAAATTATGGAAACTTTTGTCCAACATATGTGTATGACACTATGTCAGAAAAGGCATCTTAGGTTCTATTGTGTTTTAATGACAATATTTTCCCTTCATTTTTAACTGGTGTACGTGAAAGTCATAGGTGCTTCATCTATCTGTTATGTACAAATAGTATCTAGAGTTATTATGTACACTTACTGTTACGTGTATGTATGTTTATATCCACCTGTCTGTTTTACCAGGGTTTAACTGAACCCACAGGGAAGATAATTGTAAGCATTTTCTGGTGGTGTTTAACAACATGTCTCCCATACAAACAGGTTTTTTCACATGGTACAGAGATATTATCTGTAGCTGTGAAACGGCTGGAATGTTTAGTGCAATGAGGATATATATCTCTGTTCTTGAGTACAGTAATTGCTTTTTTGCATGAAGGCTGGAATCTATGAAATCAGTTTGTAGGTCAGACTTAACTCTCTTCATTAGCTTTCCTCTATAAATGCGACAGATGCAGATGTTGTAATATACTGACAACAGAATGCTCTTATTGCAGCAAATTATCTACCCCTAATTGTATGTTCTTTTCTACCTTGTTCAACTACATTCTTGTGATATTTTCCCCACCCTTATGCATTTTTTAAAAAAATGGAGTCTCCACCATATAAATTTCAATTACAGTATTACAACAACCAATATTTTGTTGGCTGAATCTCTCTCCCTTCCACAATACTTCTGCACCATGTTGTATAAATATTACTAAAACACCAATATCTGAGCGATCCACAAACAGCTGCTTGTGTAGGTCATTTTTTTTTGTTATTGCTTAGTAATCAGGAATTTAGTCAGTTTTCTTACTGACACTCTTCCTTGTCTTCTCCTTGATTCTCTGGATTATATTTTTACATTATAAATATCTTCAAAATGAAGATTTAAGAAAAATTGTATACAAGTTTCTCTCTAAAATACCATGTACATGGACTATAAATAACGACAACAACAATTCAATTCTGAAAATTAGTTCATGTTTTTCTCACAGATGGATACATCCACATACATCGACACACTCATATCACTCTTCTGTTTTTAAAGAGGCACATCTGTGGTACTAAAAATAGTGGCTTGTCAGCACCTTGGTAATTTTAGGCTCAATGAGAAGCTATCCCCATGGTAACCATACAGTTGTTGAATCATTTATTATTTGCAGGAGAAAACCATAATAGTACTGACAATTTTCGACTCCAGAGCATCTTAAGAGTACATCATTTTCCTGTATGCGCGGCTTCAGATCATTAATATTTATCAAAAGGCCCCAGCTTTTAAACTGCTTTCAATCTGATATGTAGAACCAGCATGGCATTTTAATGCAGAGGATGGGAAGGATTTGAAAGTATACTTGCAATCACACACACTACAAGAATTACTGTTTTCATTCTAAAAAGACATTATATTGCAAAAACTCTGATGGAGAGCTGAACAGTTTCAATTAGTCTTTCCCACAAAGCCAAATTGCTCTTTATTCCATTGATGGCTTTCTATATAATGCAACTAAATTCTTCCAAATATAAATTTAAACTGAGGCGAGCAGTTTTCTTGCACACTTTTTTCGTATTCATTTGTTATATAAGAGATAGTTTTCTGTTACAGAATAATTTTCCTCTTGGTGATTACCAGTATTTCCAGACAAGGCTATTTATTTAGTCAAGTCCAGAAAGACCAAGAAAGGACTCTTTAAATTTACCTTTAAATGTGGTAAATTAATTCGTACCAGCACATATATATCTCAATGGCATTAGGTTGGGGAAACAATGTCCCTTCTTTTGTGGCCAGTATGGAAATACAGCTTAATAAAAACAGCGTTTAAGCTAGGTAACTGTTGAGGGCTGGTTGATAAAGCTAGCCTACAAACAGAGCCAAAGAAATTGGAACAAAGCAGCAGGGGAATTAGATCTAGACTGAATGCTAAGCACGCCATCTTCTGGGCTGCCTGAATCCTTTGGATACAAATCTGGTTATGGGACCACTTATTGTTTCCAGCAACAAAGGCAACTACCTGAAACTAAGAAAAAACAAAACAGTACTGATGTCCGGAGAATTTCACCCAGTCCTTCCTTCCTTGTGTTAACTCACATCAAGGCACCCACTTCCCAAATAAGAGTGCCTCTGGTAATCCTTTTCTAAGAAATGCATTTTATTAAACAGCATCAGGGGTGCTGGGGGTTTGCAGGGGTTCGGGAGAACCTCTAGCTAAGATTCTATGCAGTTCAGAGAATCCCCAAATCCCACTCCTGGCTGGCCCCGTTCCGTCCACCCCACACCTCCCAGGAGTCCCCACAAGGCCCGTTTTGGATGCAGGTAAGTGCAGGGCGCGAGCAGAGGCTCGGGGAGGGCGGAAGACGAGCCTACTGGAAATTCGGGAAGGCTGGAAATGTTTCTGGCCTCCAGAGGGCCTCCGGAGCCTGGGGAGACTGTTTTTCACCCTCTTGGAGGCTTGAGGAAAGCCTCTGGAGCCTGGGGAGGGCAAAAACGACCCCCTCTGCCATGGTGCAGGAGGCCAATTAGGCCATGCCCACCATGGCCAGGCCCACCCAGCAACCAGGCAGAGAACCCTTTGCTAAAAATTTTGAAGCCCACTCCTGAGCAGCATACGTTTACATGGTTCTCCTACAATTTTGAGGTTTTCTGTTTGGGTTTGTCCTTTTTCTCAGAGATGCTAGGTTGTATGTAGTACAATTTCCATACATAGGGCATACATTCTTGTGATTGTAAGCAAGAGGAACTAATGATCTGAATTCTGTTGGGGGAAAGGAACACAGGCAGAAACAATTCGCTGTTATTGAGAATCTGGTCTAGAAGTTATGAAGGAAAGGTTGAGATCAGATGGACAGGTTAGGAATTTGATTTTGAGCTCCCTCTTCTGGAATGGTCCATAATTAATGTCCATTATCTCAACAGCGAGCAAGAATCCATGCCATCCTCTTTGGCAAAGAGAGTCTTTGCTCATAGGGAAAATGGATGTTGTGACCTATTTCTTATGAAAAAAAGTCCCCTCTCTAGATTAAAATTTTAAATGTTCCTAAAGCTGATGCAATAAAATACATCATGAAACACAGTAAATCAATTGGACTGGTGAAAATGGAAACAGTGTGGATCTGGGCTCTATTCCTGATCACTACAGATACGTCAGCAGCAATGCATAAGAGATTGATTGTTGTACCCTATTTGGGATTCCCTCTGGTGGCTTCCTGTCCAAGTACTAACTACCGTAGTCTTAACCAAAGAGCTGAAGGAAGCTTCTTGGATGAGAAGAGAAACGGCTTCAAAGAAAAAACAGAAAGTGCAGTTGAAAAAAGCACCTTTGGGATAGTCTTAACAACGTTACACTTTCTGAGATCAGCCAAGGTTAGTTTGATGCTGCCACCTAGATGATAAGGATGACAGTTAAGAAAATAAAAAAGTGTCTTATAGAATTTTGAAGAGTCATCATTTTGAATCGTTAGTTGATGGATAGGTTCAATGACATGTTGTGAGGGGGAAAAGGCATACGGTTCTCAGTTTTTCTTAAAACAGGTTCAACTTAGGTTTTGGGGGAGGAAAAAACCCAACTTGAAAGACCGTTTATTTACCCACCCTACCTGCCCGTGTACAGAATTCAAGAATTCAGTAAACTGATTTAAAACAGTTTAATATTTGTGGAAGACAAAACTGTAATGTGAGTCAAAGAGCATAACATTCATTCATCAGGTCTGAACAGAATCCAGCAAGAACGATTCCAATCAATTTTTACAACAGTGACATAGCCCCTGTATGTTTTTGATACAAAAATTGTGTGTTTTTGATAATTCATCAGGGATACCAGCAGGAAAATTGATGTAAAACATTAAAATGAGAATTTCCATATTCCAGCCCCTTACAGTGTAGTGATCTCTACATTTTACCGCAGACATTTTAATTCCTTCCTCCACAGGAAAGACAATGGTGAGGAGAAACTTTCTAACTGTCCAGGGTTAATTTGATACTAAGATTTATAAGTTATATATTGGTTTCTAGAAAGAGTAGATTTGCTGAAGGATTTGTACACCATTAATAACTTCTCCTCTGTTAGATTATCTGACTAGAGGAATTTAAATATACAGTAGTCATGTGCAATATACAAATTTTTAGAGCATTACATTATATATATTTATATATTTATAAGCTATATTTTACAAAATGATACACCATTCTCTCCCCTCCCCACCCCATACTGCATTTTACACTGACAAGTAAACCTGCCTAGAACCTGAAAAATATTGTTAAACAAATAAATATACATGAATCAAGGTGTTTACACACCCAAGTACACATACATCGGCATATATACACACACATACAAATGCAACATACACACAGAAACAACCACCCCACAATGGCATAAATCTGAAGATCTTCAGACCTATTTATTTTATTTTTAAAATGTGCATGAAACTAGAAAAGTTGGTATGCCATGATGTGCTGTATCAACAAATGTTAGGAGTGCCTTAACCTTGGTAGGATACTTTTAGTGATCACAGATAAATGTAATTTTTGGATATAGAGACCTACAAATATTCTTCCCGTGTGAATTTGGCAGCTGTGATTTCCGGTAGTGCTTTTATGTAGTCCCCAAGGCTTTCAGTGGCAAGTATAGAATGAGAGACGGAGAAAGGCTTTTTCTGGGGTGACACGTATGCTATTTCTGGGGTGACATTTGGTTATTTTAAAAAAACCCACACAATTTCCTGACACCAGCAGATATCCGAGATGGTGGAGATTCTGTCTTGAAAGATTGCAGCCATGTAGAATTTGGAGCCTGCTCAGCGGGATTTCCATTTTGTTCAGTGAAGTTGTATAGGATGTGAACTGGAGCCTATAACAAATGCAAAAGGACTGGATCATGTCATTTGTGTGGTTACATACACTACATGTAAGCCTTGACCTACAACCATTATTTTAGCAACCGCTCAAAATGACAACAGCGCTGAAAAAAGTGACCAACGACTGGTTCTCGAACTTATGACTGTTGTAGCATCCCCAGAGTCACATTATCAAAATTGGAGTACTTGGCAACCAGTACTCCATTATTTATGATGGTTGCAGTGTCCCAGAGTCATGGGAGTGCCATTTGCGACTTTCCCAGCTGGCTCCTAATAAGCATAGTCAATAGAGCAGTGATGGCTAACCTTTTTGCCGTCATGTGCCAAAAGCGGGGAGAGCGCGGGGAGATCGCCCATGTATGTGCCCACACCCATAATTCAATGCACGCTGCCCCCGTGCATGCGCGTGACCCACCCAAGTCCCCCCGCTTTTGGTACGTGATGGCATGATGGGCCCGGTAGGCCTGTTTTTCACCCTCCCCAAGCTCCAGATGCTTTCTAGGAGCCTGGGGAGGGCAAAAACGGCTTTCCCCACCTCCCGGAAGCCCTCTGGAGGCTGGAAGCAGCCCATTTCCCAACTTCTGGTGGGACCAGAAGGCCCAAAAATCAGCTTGCCGGCGCACACATGTGCGCTGGAGCTGAGCTACGGCAACACTCGTGTGCCCACAGATATGGCTCCGTGTGCCACCTGTGGCACCGGTGCCATAGGTTTGCCATCATGGCAATAGGGGAAGCCAGATTCACTTAACGTCTGCATGCTTCACTTAACAACTGCAGTGATTCACTGAACAACAGGGACAAAAGTTATAAAATTGGGCGTGACTCACTTAACGATAGCCTTGCTTAGCAACAGAAATTCTGACCCCAATTGTGGTTGTAAGTTGAGGACCATCTATACTTTGACTTACTTATAACCTACCAGCTCATGTCCCACCCTGAACTCTTTCTCCTTCTGCAAGTATAGGTGGCCCTCGACTTATGACCACAAGTGAGCCCAATATGTCTGTTGCTAAGTGAGTCATTTGTTAAATGAATTTTGCCCCATTTCTTGCCACAATTGTTAAGTGAATTATTGCAGTTGTTAAGTTAGTAACGTAGTTGTTAAGTGAATCTGGCTTCCCCATTGAAGGTCGCAAAAGGGGATCACATGATCACAACTCTACATCCGTATGCCTCCATCTGTCTTGGTCTGGACAGGCAGCTATCATTGATTTAAATGTAGATATACCAAAACATGGATACAAACTGTGGATTAAGGAATTTCTCCTTGGCCACAATTAACAATGCACTACACTAGACTTCAATAGTTATAACTTGGATGTCCTCTGAACAAGGTTAGTTTTACCTCCTCAGGCTCCTGACGGTTGGATGAAGATTTTGGTTTCCAGAGTCACTTTGAACCCCAAGAAGTGGCACATAAATTAAATAAATAAATGCAGCCCAGGTGAGGATCTCATTGGAAAATGGCATCACTGGTGGTTATAATCAGTCTTTTTGCTTATCTCTTCCACTTTTTTTTTTTTTCCTATTGGTAATTTCCAGGATCAGAGGAAACATATCTGTGGGCTTCCCAAAGACATCTAGCTGATTAGAGCTGGTCAGATGTTGAATTTTGACATATGTGGCAGGGGTGGGGTCTAAAATTATTTTACTACCGGTTCTGTGGGCGTGGCATATTTTTTGGGTGTGGCTTGATGGTCATGTGACAATTCTTTAGGATTTAGCAGAGGTACTGGTCTACCAGGCTTTTAAGTGCTTGCAGAGCTATACCGGTCTACTCATTTGTTTTTGGAGGCACTGGTCTACTCATTTGTTTTTGCAGGCACCGGTCTACTCATTTATTTTTGCAGGCACTGGTCTACCCATTTATTTTTGCAGGCACCAGTCTACTCATTTGTTTTCTTTTAACACTGATCAGCTGTAGGGCGGCCCTTTGAAGCCCTGCGGCAAGAGTTTAAACGCTTTTTTCCCTCTAGCTGATCAGCTGGGACTCAGGAGGTAGCAATAGATTGGGGGTAGGGCCAAATAAAAGGTAAGAATAATGCAGGGGGGCGGGGTGGGGCCAAAATTGGTTCGGTGACATCATATCATCACCGCTACCAGCTCGGCGGAACCGGGGGGAACCGGGAGAAACCCACCACTGATATGTGGGACCTTACGCCAGTGGTGGGTTGCGAACTGGTTGCGAACCAGTAGTAAAACCGGCGGGAGGCCCTGCCCACTGCCCCAGATGTCGTCATCGGCGATCTGCGCATGCACAGAAGCAAGGTGCGCACACGAGCAAAGCCAACACGTGCACGCAATCCCATTCCGAACTAGTAGTAAAAGTAAATAGAACCCACCCCTGCCTTACACCCACTAAAGACTAAATTATAACCAATGGTAAAGATATTATAACATCATCTTCTGTCAAATAAGATCAACACCTGAGGATCCTAAACACATTTATTTGAAAATGCAGACAGGAATGCTATCTGCCCTTAGCTAGGGCAATTAAACATGGAACCTCTGTGTAAGAAACAGAATGAACCTCTGGAAATGCAGGGGAAGTTTTTTTGAGCTGGAAGGCCTGCATTGAAACCTTTATGTGATGGTGGTCCCCAAGGAATATTTTGGAACCTCCTAATCTGAAGATGCATGTGGATGCACTTATTACCCATTTGCTGTATCTCACAATCCAAAAAGGACAGCATGAAGCAGCCAACCCTTGGCCAGTAAACCAAAATGACACTGGGAAGTGGGGTGGGAAGTAAAGGGAGGGCAGATTTTGGGAGTCAGGAGAACGGTAAGGATTAGATGGGAGAAGGGCGAGGATCTACATCCAGAAAAGCTGTTAGGAAGTTTCAGAAAAAAATTGGCAGAAAAATAAAGTATGCAGACTTACTTTTTTCAGAAAATTTAACAGCTTGGACCTTTAAAGAGGTATCCGTTCTTTGGGCAGTGTCCTGGCCGACCCATCTGGCTGTAGAGATCCATTCTCTGCTGCATGCTGTAAAGTCAAAACTGAACCATGATTACAAAAGGAACAATCCAATGTCCGTCTGTTGTACAACAATATGAGTTAAAAAAAACACTGGGGTGGGTGTTGAAGGAATTGTCTGTTAAATGCAGACAATTGTCTGATAAACATATTTCAGATTCCAGAGAAGCTACCCATGGTTCACAAATTGGTCATTACTATGCTATTGCTCTTTATATCTTGTGCATTTGAATAAAAGTTCCATGGGCATACGATGCTCAAGAAAGATCGGTTAGATGGTCACATTTTCACATAATGCTGGGCCATTAAAGTCAGGTTTTATAAGATACTTGGGGATCTTCTGAAACGGGTCTCCAACACGGGTGGGTTTCAAAACCCGTCACTACCGGTATGCTTGTGGGTGCGTGCATGACGCTTCTGTGCAGTGTCTGGACAGGTGGGCGGAGCCTCGCATCACCACCACTACCGGTTTACCCAAATTGGGGTGAACTGGTAGCATCCACCACTGGTCTCCAACCTTGGCAACTTTCAGACCTGTGGACTTCAACTCCCAGAGTTCCTCAGCCAGCAAATTCTGGGAGTTGAAGTCCACAACTCTGAAAGTTGCCAAGGTTGGAGACCCCTGTTCTAAAAATCTTGAAGTTTGTTCTCTATTCACCCCCTTTTTTCAGCCTTGTCTGTTCATTGTCTCAATGAACAGGTCAAGGTCAAGCACACACTCCATCACCAATGATTCTGGGTTTAGGACTTCTTGGAGGACCTTCTCCTGTTATGTTATCATCCTTTTCTTCATTGCTATGCAATTCTTCAGTTCTCAAATTTTCCTGGTTTTTGTGAATTTCTTTTTCCTACAACCTGCTCTATTCTCTGGAATGTATTCCCTTTGTCCCTACCATGCTCTCTCAAAAACTTGGATGAGTCTTCAGCACAGCCAAATTAATGGGACTAGCATCACCGTGGATACCATGCAGGGACAAATAGCTGGTTCTGATGCAAGTTTCCAACTAACTGAAAATGGAGACCATCAGCCTATATTAGATCTTTTCTCCAAAAATCGACTTACTGAACATAGACAGTAAGCCCTTATGTGTTGTGTGTAGCCAGGCATTGTGGTTTATAATCAATCAATAATCAGTTATTGAATATATACCATGTTGAACCATGGTTTGTTTCAAATACTGTTACTGAATAATCCTATGATTGGATTAGTCAAAATGTATATTATAACATTTCAGATTAGTCAAAATAAATATTATAATATTGCAGCTCCATAGTAATTTGCAAATCCAGTTGACTTTCTTTCCTTTGATTTCATGCTAATTTATTGTTCTGAACCAGAGAATAACTCCATGGAGAAAACCTTTTGTGACTACTTCACATGCACAGGCCATGATCCCCTCTGCACTCAATGAAAATCTGCATTTCTGAGTTTGCCCTTTAGGAATGGTATCCCCCAAAGCCCACAAAGAGCTGCAGATAAAGGGGGGAAATTGGCAAAAATCAGAAAAAAAGAGTCAATTTTTTTGCAAAAAAAAAAAATCAATTAAGTGGCCATGCATGGTAACATTTTGAGAAGGCTTCTCTACCAACTAGGAAAACATAAAGTAATTATTCTATCCACCAGATATCTGATGTGTTTTGATACTTTTATCCACCGACAAATTATTGCAAGGCATCCTTATTAGCGAGGCCTCTTGTCCTATTCATCATTGCGATTCATACAAGGAATTCTTGTTTTGCCTTGCTTTGATGGGGATTACCCAGAGCCATGATAGTGAACCTATGGCATGCGTGCCACAGGTGGCACGAAGAACCCTCCCTGCAGGCACGCCAGCCGTCGCCCCAACCCAGCTCCACTGCGCATGCGCGTGAACCTCCCACAGGCCAGCTGGTCTTCGGGTCTCTGCCGCAATGCATGGGGGGCAGGGGGTATGCAGGGGACATGTGCGCGGAGGGGTGGGGTGCATGCATGAGGGGGTGCAGGTTGGTGCAGGAGGCTTTCCATGCCCAAAACAGGGTGTGGGGGGGCCTCGCACGGTGCCCCTGCGCCCCGTTTTGGCTTCCAGATTGGTGCAGGAGGCTTTCTAGGCCCAAAATGGGGCGCATGTGTGGGGAACAATCACATTGCATTTGGGCGGTTCTGGTGCATTCGCGTGCGCAAGTGCACGCTTTGGGCACTTGGCACCAAAAAGGACAACCATCACTGACCTAGGGTAATAGGTGGTGTAGTTCATGAAGAGCTGAGTGCCGGCTGGATAGTATGCTGTGGATGGCTGGAGGGTTCGTGGATTGAGGAATAGGGATGGCTGGTAGAGGGCTGCTTCTGTTGGAATTATTGCAGTGGGTGTTGGAAAAGAATATGAAGGTGGAGAAATACCTAAGAACAGGACAAGATACAAGGACCATCAGTCACAATATTCCCTGCAAACAGATGATAGCACACTAGCTAAAATTTAGGCAGCATTCTTGAACATCACCTGCAATTCATGAGATCAATTTATGTGGATTTTTCTTCAATTCCAGCAGAAATATATATATCTGTTTTGTCTTGTACTTGCATTTTTAACGAAAGCTTGACTAGGTGACACATGAATGTTTTTTTCCCGTTTTGAAAGGAGTTTCTGAATCACACTGAACTCTTCAGACAGAGTTAATTAAAGAGTTAGTGATTAAAAATGGAACCTTACTCTAAACATTTGCAAGTGGCAGGCTTCATTTTTTCTGTTAAAATCTCTATGCACTTTCATTCATTAAGATAGCTGATTTGTGTGCGATCTTAAATTTTATTATAGGTGTAATATAACACGCTTAATAAAATGCAAGTCGTAGGTTAGAATATCAGTGCACTTTCAGAAGTGTGTGAATTCTATTTGTTCAAAAGTATATTTAATTTAACATTTCATGTCAGCCAAATGTTTAGGAAGTTCAGAAGGAGAATTTGTGAACATAAGTTTACTGTTCTTCGTTGGTCCCTAGTTGGCATCCAGGAGAAAATCAGCTCCAAATTTAGAAGGTGCATATAAATTATCAAGAACTATATCTACTGACAAATTTATTTTCCATAAATATGTCCTATTTTTTTAAAGCCATTGAAAGGTCAAACTACATGTTACATTAATGACACACTGCAAAACTCTTTATTTTTCAGGGGAGAGACAAACTAAACTTGGGAAAAAGTAGGATATTTTTTTCTCCCATTACAATGCTTCTGAAAAAATAACCATGTCTGTGCTGCCAATCACAGATCCTTTATTACAGTTACAATAATTGTTTATAAAGAATTACAGTAATTCTTTATAAGAAGCAAAATAACTAGGAAGGACAAACCATCCCTTCTTGATTGTTGTTTTTCTGATCTGGTTTCAGGTTCACCTTTTTTAAAACAGCTCAGCTGTATTCTGTTGTTCAGTTCTGTGGGATCTCAGTTTCCACCATTACAAGGAGCTAAATTATGCTATTTATAATCAACAGTGAACTTAAGTAGCTAAGCTGCAAATAGTTTATTCTAAAAAATCATCGACACCTGCCCAGTGCAAATTAGGCACCCAGGAATGGGGCGGAAAGTGTGTATGTCAGCAGAAAAGCAAGAGTAGGGAAGACAATTCATTTGTGAATCACAGTAGTCCACAACCCAAAGGAGAACAACCATCAAAGTCTGCAACTGATTTCAAGGGGGAAAGTTTGCACTCTAGAGCCCCATATGCTGAACCTTTCCAAGAGAGGGGCACAAGAGTCAAGAGAAGGAGTTCCAGCACCTACCAGCGTACAGCACAGAATAGCACCAAGACCCAAGCAAGACTTACATGGTAACTTACATGGTGGTGGGGATAAGCCATTTCGATTTAAAGTGCCCCCCATTAATACAAAGTTCATCTCCTCAGCAGAACATTGAAAGACTTCCACATATCTGTCCTTCATGGTTTTTTTATGGCACTTCTGAGCTGCTAAGAAGGCGCGATCAGAAGACTTCATTTGGATAAAGGCATCTCCCGAAGGTCGGCCCTAAGGACAAAAAAAATGAAGAACTGGAGCACCACAGCAAAACCACTCGCTCAGCATATAAGCATAATGTTACCTTAAAAAAATAGTAATCTTAAATTGGAAGACTGATTTTTGTGTGTGTCCACTCTACATTGCCGCATATGTAGTATTGAGTTCCTAAAAGGTATGAGTTTTTCAAAGGATTGGGTTCATTGTAGCTTTTTTTTTTTTTAAATAGATTGCTTTAAAAGTATAGACCAGGGGTGAAATCCAGCAGGTTCTGACACGTTCTGTAGAGGAAATTTTGAGTAGTTGGGAGAACTGGCAAATACTACCTCTGACTGGCCCCAGAGTGGGGTGGGAATGGAGATTTTGCAATATCCTTTCCCTGCCATGCCCACCAAGCCACACCACGCCCACAGAACCGGTAGTAAAAAAATGTGGATTTCACCAGTGGTATGGACTAAATGTCTCTATTGTAATGATATGACGTTAAATAACGAGGAGTGTCTATAACAGTATATGGGCAAATCCTTAAGAAGCAGGGCAATGAAGCTGTCCACGGAACAGTCAGGTAAGAGAGCTGCTGCAAAATGGATGGATAATGGATGGAGCTGCATAATGGATGGAGCAAGAAGGGACCCTCCATAACTTCCCAGGCTGTAAAGCAAATGGCGGAAGATTTATACTTTCAGATTTGCAGGAATCTGTTAATGTAGCCTTGCAATAAAGTAGAATTCATTTATTTGTCTAGTTCAGGAGTCGGCAACCTTAAACACTCAAAGAGCCACAAAGGTCCTAACCAGAAGCCCTCCAATCAATTCTGGAGCCAATCAGAAGTCCAGTTCCCCCACCATATAATCTCCTCCTAGTGCGGCGTCCTTTTCCGTCTACTTGTCCTAACCAAAACCCCTATCAGTTGTGGAGCCAACCGGTGACAGGGAGCCACAGCAGAGGGATGAAAGAGCCACATGAGGCTCCAGAGCCGGGGGTTTCTGACCCCTGGTTTAGTTGCATATCTTGTCTGATGTACCTGGTAAGGCTGACGGTGTGCTTTAAAGTATATTTTTTGAAATTGGTCTATAGAACCAGTTTTTGAAGGAGAATTTTCCAACCCACTTATTTTGTGAAAAACACGCATCAGGGAATAACAATAACTGTGTAAGTTGAAGTGTGGTATGACAATGTCATTTCTAGACCAAATAATAGAAGTTTCTAACTCATACACTAATGCAATTGGGAGGTATTTATTGCTGAAGAAAATGTTGGGCCAGTGAGTTATGCCCCAACAGAGAGGACTCTACTCATTGTATTCATTGAGATGAAGTGTAAACAATGGTTTAATGTAGTATCAACAAGCCCTAAGTTTGTACCGTCTCATCCTCTTCCATCATAGTTGAAGAGAAATGATGATAAAAATAATGATATTTTAAATAGGAGTTGATAAGACAAGTGATTTTCACTCTGTAGTTTATAAGGTTGAATTATTTGTCTAATAAGCTGGACTGCAGTTTGTTTCTGACACAAAATCAAACTGCAGCTAGTTTAAAGTAGGATCAAAATATCTCGGCATTTTTTTCTCTCTATTACAATAGACCAGGGAAGGGGAAAGAGAAAGAGGCTTGCCTATATTGGGTTAAACCAATGTTTCAACAACTTTAGCCTGTGTGAACTTCAACTCCCAGAATTCCTGGGAGCTGAAATCCATACATCTTAAAGTTGCCAAGACTGAGTAACGGAGATACCCAGATTGGGTGTCCATAAACCCCCATCTTATTTTCATTTCATAAAAGTATATAAACTATCTTATTATGAACTGGATAGATAGTGGATTTATCTTGTCTTTATGGACTTAGAGAGTGCAATTGGCCCAAAGTTATCCAGTAAGGTTCTGGGACTGAGGGTGGAGTAGAGCCTGAGTTATATTGATTCTAGTTCAATATGTTGACACTACACCATACCTGCTTTCAGGGAAAGAAGGAAGGAAGGAAGGGAGGGAGGGATAGAAAACAGACATCAGCATTTGGGCCTGAAAAATTGTGATGTGATCATTCTACATGATAGGTGCTGCTGCAGAAAAGATTGTCCAAGTGTCACCACCAAGCAACATTCTACAAATGGCATGTTGAAGGAGTTTTTTTTGGTATCTGGGATACTGAACCATCCACTTCAGGGGTGGGTTCTAAATTTTTTTACTACCGGTTCTGTGGGCACGGCTTATTTTGTGGGCGTGGCTTGATGGTCATGTGACAATTCTTTAGGATTTAGCAAAGGTACTGGTCTACCAGGCTTTTAACTGCTTGCAGAGCTGTACCGGTCTACCCATTTATTTTTGCAGACACTGATCTACTCATGTATTTTTGCAGGCACCGGTCTACTCATGTATTTTTGCAGGCATCGGTCTACTTATTTGTTTTTGGAGGCACTGGTCTATCACCAAACTGCCTTTTACCATTGATCAGCTGTAGGGCGGCCCTTTGAAGCCCCGAGCAAGAGTTTAAAGTTTTTCCTTATAGCCAATCAGCTGGGACTCAGGAGGCAGCAATAGATTGGGGGTGGAGCCAAATAAAAGGTAAGAATAATGCAGGGGGGGGGGCAGAACCAGTTCGGTGATGTCATATCATCACCGCTACTGGCTCGGCAGAACCGGGAGGAACCCACCACTGATCTGTTAGGATTCTATATGGTATATATAATGTTAGAACCAGTTGTCCAG
>WNWU01000003.1:43748514-43780537 GCA_012654045.1 Ptyas mucosa | reverse complement strand
GCAGTTACTCTGCTGGTTGGTAAAACAACATCAATATCCTTAACATGATCCACTTGGTATGAAGTAGAACTCCAATAGACAGTTCATGCCAGGCAATATATAAGGACATTGACATAACAATAAACTGCTGCACACAATCTTGTTTGGGAAAGGTGCAAGTAAAAATGAAAGAGGAAAGCCAGAAAGGTCTTTTAATAGCTAAGATAAATACAGCAGCAGTCTCTTCTCTGATGGTTTTCATTATTGCAGTTTCCCCAATCGCTAGCAAGTATAAATGTAACCCAGTAGTTCGGTTACGTTGTCTGAGGCCATAATTTGCTAGAGCCATAGATTTCTTGTAACGGAGAACTCATTTATTTCTGCTTGAAAGTGGGAGTACTTAAAAAGCTGTTTCCAGAGAAACAGGAATAAGCATGACTATTTGTTCTGGGTAAGGGTGGGTGGGTCCAAACTATAGGATTAAAAAACTTCCCATTAGGCTCTTTTAAATTTTATCAATGTGCCATTTTTTTTAATTGAAGAGATGGAAACAGATGAGAAAATAAAAAAGAGGAGTGACTTAAATTTATAAGAAATGAAATTCAAATAGAATATTAAGAGGGATTTCTTGATGGTACGAGCTGTTTCACAGTTGCAATGCCTGGCCAGAATTTCAGTGGATTTCTCCATACTGGAGATCTTCAAAGGGCAGCTGGCTGGCCAACTATTGTGGAAAGTTTAATGGATTCCTACACTGAGGATATGATTGGACTAAATTATCTTGCAATTCATTCATTTATAACTGCATGAAATAACCCGTTATTACTGTCTGTATATTACATGGATACATATGCTCAGACTTCATGCTATTCTTGTTCAACAATATTTGGCAATATTTTATAGAGCGGAAAAAAGAATAAGAAATAGTGAGTAAAAGATGAAAGAAAATCAAATCTACCTAAATTTAAGTTTTACACACCATGCTTAATTTTCCATACTTTTTAAAGTATGCTAACAATCTTTGCCTCCACTATATCCACATACTACTTGAAACCTTGCCTTTTTATCTTTTTAATCTTTTCATATCTCTGTTTGTGAGGTTGCCATCAATTTCAAACCATGAACGGTCTTTTCCTTCCTTTCAGTGCATTCTTTCATATTTTGTTTCCATACATTTGTTTCACAATTCAATCCTCATTCATTCTCTCTGTTGAACAAATCACCTCAACATATTTCTTTCTTGTATACTGATCATTCTGTCAACATTTACTTGGCATCCGTTCATACTTGACTGATCATCCATTCATCCATCTCTTGTTTTACCAAGCACACTTAAGCACTTATTTCTACTACATTAAACTTACTTTTATGTTTCTTAACCTATAATGTTTTTATTGGAAAACAAATCAGCATTATGGATTTATCATCTAAGATAATTCTTGCTGTACTAAAGTAAGTAAATAGACAATGTCTTTCGAGAATATGTTTGCATCAAGAGATAATCAGGAGAAATTTGCTTTGCGAAATAGGGGCTCGAAAATATCTTTTGACAATTGTTAGTTGAAATAACTCTTTTTACATTTGAGAGGCACCCATCAAGCCCACAATTCTATCTCATAACTGCATTGACAAATGCTAAATTTCCACCCTATGACAATTAGGGGTTTTGGTAGAAAAGTCTAGTTCACCGTCCCACATCAGGGCAGAGGTATCATCTGGACCGTCAATGACATATGTTACCTTCATTCAAGTGCCACTGAAGTCATGAACTTTTTTGTCCTCCTGGGACTATACACATATTTTTCCTAAGTTGAAGTTAGAAGGAATCTTTAACTGCTAGGCAAGGCTCCATACAAGAGGAAGAAGTATTCTTCTCTATTTCGTATTTGTTTTTCTCCAATGCTGGCTTTCTACTTACTCTGTAACCTTATGGTTATGACTATGAAGTCCTGGTGTGGTGGTAGGCTTAGCCTAAACCAGATGTGGGCAATTCCTTATCCTTAAGGGATGCATATGAAGTTAGGAGAAGTGTAAATAATATATGGCATCCCAGATGCTGCTATACTCCTCCCAGCACTTCTTGCTGGGTTTCTGGAAATTTTTCCCCTCCCCGAGCCTTTGTGTGCGCCCTGTACTTGCATCCAAAACGGGCCGTGTGGGGACTCCTGGGAGGGGCGGGGTGGGGGAGCTGGGGCCAGCTAGGAGTGGAATTTGGGAGTTCTCCGAACTGCACAGAATCTTACCTAGACATTCTCCTGAACTTCTGTGAACCCACAGCAGTCCACTCCTGAACCACTTCCTTGCGAGTACATTCTTGTTAATATTCTTCACTAACCTGGTGATTTAATACCATGTGAACCCCATGAGTTCTGATATCTCCAGAAAACTCTCCCAGGAATCCCAAAATGTCCTCTATAGTGGCAGCATATGGAAGCCCACGCAGACGAACACAGTCCCGGACAGTGGTGGGAGGCACAAACTGCTGAGGTAGCACAGGAAGAATAGGAGGAGTTGGGAGAGGGATGAGAGGAGCAGAGGAATACCTGTTCAGGACCTGCAAGCAAAAAATAATAAACATGTTTAAAAACAGGAAACATACCAAATGAATAGCGTAAGCTCTAAAGTCAGCTTAATGCATTTGAAAACAAAGACTCCCCACCGAGAGAAAGAGAAAATAGACACCCCACGTACACAATCTGGCTTTTCTTGTTTTGAAGCCTAGCCCTTAGCACTATGGCCTTCACCACTTCAAAAAATATTAAATGTAGTCCTTCATGACTAAAAGACCACACATGCCTAATCTGCACCGACAGGCAGCAAATCTCTAAAATTTGGGATACATTTCTCATGCTTTTTTCAAAAATAAAAAATAAAAATTCTAGAGATTAGATACGGGAATACCTCAGCTAACAGCTGCTTCCCAATTAACTGGGTAAACTTGTTTTTTTTAAGGTAAATTTTATATTGTCTTTCATCCACACCCTTTTTGCCCTAACATTGAGATGGTCTGCTAATCATTTTTCAAGGACATTATTGCCACCACAAAGTCTCTACCCTCAGTGCCTGCCACCAATGAAGGGGGGATGAAAGCCATCTAGTAGGAAAATGATTTCTCCAATCAGAAAACACAATACAACTTTCTGTGTGAATATTCTCCTGTATCAGGACTGAGTTACGGCAGTTCTATTCCTCCCACCTGGCCAGTGGGCCTACCTTGCACCATTGCAGGCTTATAATTAGTTTCTTTAATTTTGGAGGCCAAAATCTTAAAAAAAATATTTTCCCTAGTTCAGATTATCTTCAGAAGTATAGTAGCCACCAAATTATATCAAAGGCATACTATATCTGGTATCAGAGATAATATATAGTCTGTATACAGACTACCGTATTTTTCGGACTATAAGACGCACCGGAGTATACGACGCACCAAGATTTTGAAGAGGAAAACAAGAAAAAAAAATAGTTTTTGGCCTCTGCGCTTCCAGTTTTTGTGAAAAACTGGTCCATTTTTGTGAACAATGAGCCCGTTTTTGGCCTCCCGAGCCCTCCATGCGTTCCATTTTTGCCCTCCCCAGCCTCCAGGAGCACTCTGCAGGCCCTCCAAACCCTCTGTGCGTCCTGTTTTTGCAAAATGGGATGTACAGGGGGGAGGGGTTCGAGAGGCCAAAAATGGCCATATTCAGTCTATAAGATGCACTGACATTTCCACCCTCTTTTAGAGGGAAAAAAGTGCATCTTATACTCCAAAAAGTACAGTATATACAGACGATACTTAAAACAAAGGACTATGACTCAGCAACTACAGCCAGCCAATCACACAACCCGAAATTAGACCAAGACTCAGCAAGGTATTTAAAGCCCAGTACTCCCCCAGACAAGCACAATCCAAAGCGCACTGAAGATGTCTCCTCGAATGGGGACGAAATGTTTGCAACCAAATTGCCAAGCTCAGAGCTCAAACCAATAACATAACTACCAACCCAAGCTACTAATATTCAAAGACATTTCAAATAACATATAGCATTTATCCTCCTTGAATTTGTTTAGTCTTCCATTAAAGACATTCAAATTGGTGATTGCTTTATCTTGCAGTTGTGAATTCCATAGTTGAATTAGCAACTCACACTATAATATTAGTAAATACTGGTTCTCACCTGCTGTACCTCAGCAGCTGTACTCCTGAAAAGTTCTATATACCTTTTCCCCAACAAGTCCTTATGCTTTTTTAGTGCGTTTTGTGCATATTCCTCACAAGCAAACAACACAAATGCATCTCCCGTTGGCCTGTTGTCAGGGTAAGTCACAAAAAGGATTCCTTCTTTTCCACCTGTCACAGGACAGTGTTGACCAAAAAACGCTAACACTTCTTCTGATGTTACATTGAATGGGAGACCCCGCATCCGAACAATCACTTGGTTTTCTTTAGATAGGAACTGGGCTACTTCATTGGACGTACCTTGGAGAATAACAAGAAAAAACATTTAGAAGGCTAGGTACCCATTCACAACCCACAATTATGAAGAAAGAAAATAGATCTAATACAGTGTTTGGTGGTTTTAAAATGTGTGAATCTCAATTCCCAGAATTTCCCAGCCAGCATGTTTGAAAAACACTGGACGAGTTGTATAGCAACTTATGCATAGGGTGGCAACCTTCTTAGGTAATAAACACAATGTGGAATTTTTTTTTAGTAGCATGGGAATGACACACACACACACACACACACACAGAGTGAACTACACTATTGTACAGAAACTCTATTCCAATGGCTCCTGGACTAGAAACTAAAAATTAAACTACTATAGGGCTTACAGCTTCCACACCCTAGTAGAGCAGGTTCTGTATCCTCTAACCATGTGGTAAGCCCTACTGCTACCACCCAGTTTGCATTGTAACTCTTGTCCAGATACAATATGGAGCATATTTTGTAAACCAGTAGTTTGTAGTACTATATGTTGCATGCTTTCAGCAGTTGACTTATTGAATAAATCATGGGCCAGAAATCATGACTTACTGTATTTGAATCAGGCTGGTTCTCTTAAACATTGAGAAGGTTTCAAGAAAGTGCCTTCACACCACTATCATAGCTTGGGAGCATCATCTGTATGGTTTAATGAAACATTGCAATTGGGAATATCTGTGATAATGGGACCAACATTGTTTCTTGCCCTGTACCTCTAATCTTGTTTCATATGCTGTGTGTGTGTCTGTGTGTCTGTGTGTGTGTGTGTGTGTGTGTGTGTGTCTGTCTGTCTGTCTGAGTGCCTTCAAGTCAGTATTGACTCTTGGCGATGGCCTGGACAAGTCTTTGCAGTTTTCTTGGCAATATTTCAGATATGGCTTGCCACTGCTTTCTTCCTTGGACTGAGAGAGAGCGCCTGGCACAAAATTATCTAGCTGCCTTTGTGCCTAAGACAGGACTAGAACTCACAGTCTCCTGGTTTCTAGCCTGGTGCTTTTAACCATGGCATCAAACTGGCTTTCAACCTGCATTATGCTAGATCAGGGGTCTGCAAACTTAAACACTCAAAGAGCCATTTGGACTCGTTTCCCACAGAAAAGAAAACACTGGGAGCCACAAAACCCTTCCCGTGCCTGACTATTTCTTGAGCGACCACAAAACTAGCATATGTAATTGAATTAAACATTCCGTTTTCTTCTGAAACTTTTCTTTTATTGGATTTATCCATGGTTGGCCTACCGGGGGTTGAAAAGCTCAATAAATCACGTGCCAGCAATTGTCGCATATTGGCGGTTGTGATATTTTGAGTGACAGGGAGCCGCAGCAGAGGAGTGAAAGAGCCACATGCGGCTGCAGAGCCGCAGGTTGCTGATTCCTGTGCTAGATAATACATTAAGATCTTCCCATTTTAAAAGCTGTACTGCTGAATTAATAAAAATTAACATTTTTATTGTTGTTATAGATCAACGGTCAATGCAAAGTATTTTCCTTCTTCAATTTACAAAGAAATTGTACTTATCCAATTCTTGCCCTAAAATTACCTGAAGACCTTAATGGCCAACACAGGTATGTAGCCAGAGATCTAAAGTTCCTGGCTAATTCAATCAATTTCTTTAACTTAACAGAAAGGAAGGTTTTTCTATTTAGGACTAGCTTTCCTCAACCTGGATATTCTAAACATGGCTACTGCTGAAAATTCTTCTAGTTGAGGACCAGAAATGTGGAGAGAATGCAATCATAGAAAGCTAATTTAAAATGTTAATTTGGGTTATAGGAAAAGAAAGTTTACCTCCAGCAATTTTGAGGAAGTCCTCACCTGTTGCTTTGTATACCTGGAGATAAGAAAAAAATATATAATTAAACTCAGGCAAACCTTCCACTATTTCACCCAAATATACCATTCAGAACTTGACCAACGCACCTCTATATACCGGTTCCCCATGTGATGCTTGTGTCTTTGCAATGCTAATTCTCTGTGTTCTTCACTTACAAACCTGACAAGAGCTTCTCCATTTCTTCTGCCCTGGGCATTGAGACAAAGTGCGGCCCCTCCTCTGAAGAGAGAGGAAGAAAAGGTTACAAAGAAAGAAAGAAAGAAAGAAACTTAAATAGATGTTCCTTTTCATAAAAGCTATATTTAAGTGGAAAGGAAAAAAAGTGATTCCGGTTATTTTTGGATGTATTCCTTTCAAAAATTACAATTCCATTAATTGTACAATGTGAATTTTAGCCCAAAATTCACTTCCAAAGTTCAGGTGGCTCAGTGGCTAAGACACTGAGCTTGTCAATCAGGCAGTTCGGCAGTTCGAATCCCTAGTACAGTCTCCTGAGTGAGCAAGGGGTTGGACTAGATGACCTCTAAGGTCCCTTCCAGCTCTGTTACTGTAAAAAGGTTTTTAAAGTAACTATGAGCAACACTTTATTTGGTTAAAAGATCTGTGGGAAATCACTTGACCACGGACTTCTGGTATTTAGTGGCATCACCTGTATCTACAATCCCAGTGTCATCAGTGTGGTAATTTCAAAGGTGTTTCTTCAAAAGGCAACAGGACTGTTTTTTGGGAGGAGGAGAAGGAGGAGGAGGAGGAGGGGAAGGGGAAGGGGAAGAAGAAGAAGGAAGAAGAAGACGACGAAGAAGGAGGAGGAGAAGGAGGAGGAGAAGGAGAAGGAGAAGGAGAAAAGGAGAAGGAGAAGGAGAAGGAGAAGGAGAAGGAGAAGGAGAAGGAGAAGGAGAAGGAGAAGGAGAAGGAGAAGAAGAAGAAGAAGAAATTTTGTTTCTCATCCAAGAAGCTTTATCAGTTGTGACTGGATGGTGGGGGAATGGAAGGATAGGTACTGAAAGGATGGTGAGGTGGGGAATAGAATGATTGTATTTCTTTGCAGTAATAGACATCAGTGTGGTAGTTATGCCATTACTCTGGACTGTTCTATGACTTAAATGACAAAACAGATAACTTTATTTTTTTCTTGAACAGTGGATGCTTTTTGAATGAACTCAGGATTCTCAAGCAGTGTTAAAAAAAAAAAAGAAATCACTTCTCACTCTCCAGTCTTAATTAAAGAAGATGAAGCTGAGGCAACCTCTGCCTCCCGCTATGGAAATCCCTATATTAACTCTAAAAGTTATACTAATTCCCGAGACCCCAAATTTGGTGTCTATTCTTGAATTGCTTGCAACTTTAAAAGCCTTTTTTTATCACTTAAATAATTATAGAATTACAGGGTTTCAGTATTTAAAAAATTCTGCAGAGGTTGTGAAAGCATCTGCTGAAGCATAACACACTTCACTTATACTTAATAAAAATGTAAATAAAAAGAAAAGGAGTTAAGAAGCAGCTCTTCAGGAAATATTTATGTTTAAGTGGTGTGGGTTGTATTATTCTTCATTTTGGTTTGGTCTTCTGTACTTTTTGACTCCTTCCTTTTTATATTTTTTAAATCTTCTTATTAGCTGCCTTCATTAAAGCTGGAACATAAAATTATAGCAGAAAAAAGCAGCAACTTTGGATAAACATATGAATAGCAAAATTACTTCTTAAGATCAAGAAGGAGCTATGATGGCACAGTGGTGAGAATGCAGTAGTGCAGGCTAACTCTGTTCACAGTCAGAAGTTCGATCCTGACCAGCTGAAGGTTGACTCAGCCTTCCTTCCATCCTTCCGAGTTTGGTAAAATGAGGATTCAGATTGTTGGGGGAAATATGCTGACTCTGTAAACTGCTTAGAGAGGGCTGTAAAGCACTGTGAAGCGGTATATAAGTCTAAGTGCTATTGCTATTCTGCTGTAAGATTTGGAGCAGAATGGAGTATTTTTTTTAGAGCAGGATGCTCTTATTCATAAACACCGCTTATAAATTTTGTGCCTTCCAATCAGTGTTAACTCCAGGTGACTTTAATGCCATATGTAAAAAGGGATTTGCTTCAGGCCATTTTATCAAATGGGAAAAAAACCCATTTCAAACAAGCTTTTGTTACATAATTTTCATTTATCTGCATGATTTTTAAACTTACCACCAGATGACCTTATATACCACTCAAAGAAGACAGATAATCCTTGGTGAAATGCAAAGCTCTGGACAAATCTAAGATGGCATTCTTCTTTTTTTCTGTCTCCCATTTAATGCAATAGGGGACCAATTGTCATTCTTCTACTATAGGAGTAGGGAGACTGTGCTACAAATCCTAGCATTCCTCATCAGTGTCTACGTGTCTGGAAGACTTTAAATTGCCATCTTGAATAGGAATTGGAAAATATACAAACATATTCATTAATATTGATGTTTGAATACTTTGCCTTTCCCTGAAGCTTAGGGAAAACAACCTTTGGATGGGCTATCACGTTCAGTTAATAAGTGGACCTCTGGGGATAATGGAACATATCCAAACATAACAAGTATATCATTTAGAGAGTACTAACTTGGCAATATTTAGTCCTTTGAAGAACCTGGCAATGTCCTGGTCTGATGACTGCCAAGGTAAGCCTCTGGCTCGGATCACGGTGTTATCATCCACAAGTTCCATCTTGCTGCTGTAGATCAAATATAAGGATAACTTTATTAATATCTTTAATATTCTCATCATCACAAACCACAGCCAGAACATTAAGCTTTTTCTATAGCTGTAAATTCTCAGCAGAACATTTTTCAGTTAATTAAGTGGAAACTTTAAAATTCACCACTATATTTTTTTTGAAATTAGAGATTCGTCCTCTAGTATGATGTGATTCGCTTCTGTTTTTCTTTTATATGAGTAATTTTTATGAAAGGTTTTAAGAGCAAAAATAAGACCTAATAAAAACTAAATTAGAACAGAGAAAATAAAAAAGAGAAATAAAAAAGCTAAAAATGCAATAAGTACAGAAAATAAGGGGAAAAAAGATATAAAAAAGTAGCTTCCAATATTCTTCACAGTAGTTCTAAGTACTGGACAATTACATTTTAATCTCTCTTTCTAAAGTTACACGATGACTTTCTTCATAATTCACTTCTGTTTAATTTTAACCATCACCTGTACAGATAAATATAGTCATTTGCAATGTAGTGATTAAACTATTGGGGCTGCACCCTTAAGATGTTCCTATTGTGTTCTGAGGCCAGAGGGACCTTACTTTAAGAAAATTCTGCCCAGCCCTGGATGCGTCAGCAAACCAACTTCTCAACGGTTGAATTTGTAACGCCTGCTACCACCATTCTTGTTGGATAATTTACAGCTATTTTGCCCTCCCAATTTTCTATGTCAGAAAGCAATTTATTTTATTTATTTATTTATTTAATTAATTAAACTTTTATACCGCCCTTCTCCTTTCGGACTCAGGGTGGTGAACAGCCATAATAAAACAATTATATAAAAAAGTTAAAACTAATTATTTAAAATAAATTATATAAAATTTGGCCCATATAGATTAAAATATTTATAATGCCATTCTTTTCTATGAACAGTTCTTATTGGATATATATATACATGTATGTGCCTATATGTTTATATTTGTATCTATTCACACACACTCACAATATATATGTATATAATGTTAAAATAAGTTTACACAAACATCAAAAGCATCAAAACCATTTGTGGGCATTGCTTATTTTGTGGGCATGGCTTGATGGTCATGTGACAATTCTTTAGGATTTAGCAGAGGTACTGGTCTACCAGGCTTTTAACTGCTTGCAGAGCTGTACCGATCTACCCCTTTATTTTTTGCAGGCACTGGTCTATCCCTTTATTTTTGCAGGCACTGATCTACTCATGTATTTTTTCAGGCACTGGTCTACCCATTTATTTTTGCAGGCACTGGTCTACTCATTTGTTTTCTTTTAACACTGATCAGCTGTAGGGCGGCCCTTTGAAGCCCTGTGGCAAGAGTTTAAACAGTTTTCCCTCTAGCCATCAGCTGGGACTCAGGAGGCAGCAATAGATTGGGGGTGGGGCCAAATAAAAGGTAAGAATAACACGGGAGGTGGGAGAGGCGCGTGGGGCAGGGGGGGCGCAGCTTTTAGGGGGGAAAAGGTGCGTCTTATACTCCGGAAAATACGGTAGTGGCCTGTACTAATGACAGAGAACCCTGGCAGTGTGGGTATGCCCTAGGAGAGGGAAACTGATATTTAATTTCCTATTTGTCTATCTAGCAGACATTGTCTTTCAGTATATATTGTATTTTTCTATGTTTGTAGGGGAAAAAAGGCATACACATTTCCACAGTCATGAGAAAAACCAGCACTTGGAGTCATTTCCAGTTGGGAATGGCAAATTGAAATTCTGCAGAATGCGAGAGACATTGTGGCTCAAAGGCAGCTGCTCATTCGATGTGGGCTGCCAGAAATACTCTCTGGATAAAGGAGAGATTTTGAAATTACCCATATGTACTATGGACAGATGTTTGTGGTAAGCAGATGGCAGAAACTGAGGGGTTTTTTTACAATCTCTTGCAATCAGCTAGGAGTCGCAAGATTCCATCATGCTCTGAATGGCTAATGTAGATTTTTGGGGGGACTCAACATTCAACAAACCCCATTTTTAAATCACTTTGGAGCTTTTTATTCTTACTGTTGGTTAAAGATTGAAAAAAACCTTCAGGACAGCACGTTATACGTTTCACTGGCTTTCTCTTTAGTCTGTTTAGAAAGAAAGAAATGTATATGCCTGCAATTTTGTAAGGTTTTTTTTTTTTGCAACATACAGCAAAAGGGTAATTACAGTGTTGATTTTAAAAAGATTTTTCAAAGGAATAAGAGTTCAAATGAATTTGCATTGAAGAAAGGCTTTGAACTTAATTAAAAGGATCCTCTCTCTTACATTACATTTTTATATAGGTAACATTTCTTCATAACTTCCTAGGATTCTTTCCTAAGAGTCAACATTAATTTTCTATTCTATTTGTTCTATTTCCTTTTGGCCTGGGCTCCAGGAAGATAGACATATCTCAGGTACGCCTATTAATATGTTTAATAGTCTTTAAAAAGCTTTTTGTATTTTATTTTAAGGTACATACTTACCAGGTTCCACTTTCAAATTTATAGTTCACCCTTTCTGGATCTGAAAACCTGTGATCTATAAAACACAGAATAAAATCAATTCCATTTCCAACAATATGGTTGAATAGCAAAATGAAATACTATCCATCTGAGATAGATAGATAGATAGATAGATAGATAGATAGATAGATAGATGAGAGACAGAGACAGAGACAGAGACAGAGACAGACAGACAGACAGATGATAGATATGATCTCATTGCAATACTTGCTACTCTAGGGCCTTTTCTTTTGCCCCAGCATTTGTAGCATGCGTAGAATCAGAACTGTAGATTTGGAAGGGAATACAAAGTTCATCTACTCCCACTTTCTCAGTTGTGTAGGAAAACCAGTTGAACTATTCCCGAGAGATGGCTATCTGACCTTAAAACCTCCAGAGATGGAGAACCTACACTCTCTGTAGGTAGATTTATGGCATTGTCACCTGCCTCCTTCAAAAATATACTTTCCATAGGATGAAGTATTCGCTGAATGATACAACACATGTTTGCATGCAGGAAGAGTCCGGTTAATTCCTAGACACACCCAGGGAAGGTTGGTTATGTCTTTCTGTATATCACTGAACATTCCTTGTAGTTCATATTTGATAATTTGATGGGTCAATAGTCTGACAAGGAAAACTTCTCTGCCTGAATCACTCTTTATTTTAATCCACTAATAATATCCTACTTTTGATAATCTCCTGCAATGATGTCCAGTATGGAGAGGGAAAGAGAAAGAGAAAGGGGGAAGAGCAGGAGAGCGGGAGAGGGAGAGAAGTAGTGGTGGGTTGCCCCTGGTTCGCACCGGTTCTATAGAACCGGTAGTAAAACCGGCGGGAGGCTCCGCCCACTGACCCTGACGTCATCAAAATTCTGCTTGTGCAGAAGAGCACGCAGCCCCGTTGCAATCTGGTAGTAAAGTTAAGTAGAACCCACCCCTGGAGAGAGGGAGAGAGAGGAGGAGGAGGAGGAGGAGGAGGAGGAGGAGGAGGAGGAGGAGGAGGGACAGAGTGGGGGAAGAAAGGAAAAAAGTTTAGCCACATTTAAAGATGCAAAAAGTGTATCCAATTTTGCTCTGTCCATATCTTCTTTGTAACCAGTTTTTTTACTTGTTAAAACTTAAAGAAAAATAGGTACTCAAAACCCATATTCCCATTTTTATTGACTATGTACCATCAAATCAGTATCGATTTTTAACGCCCACAAAGATTTAAATGATTTATATCTTAACATGTCATAAAGATTCAGCAAGGCATTCATTTTTGGAGAGCCGCCATTGACATTCTGTGAAAAGTATGATGCACATGTCTGGCCAAAGAAAACTGTGCCTCTAACACTAAAAAAATTCCCATTCCTGCTTCAAACTTAAAAACTTAAAAAAACCCACACAACAACCCCTCAAAAGAGCCTGTAGTACAGTGGTTTAAAGCACCCTGTTATTAACATCTATTAACATCTGTTGCTTGCAATTACTGCAAGTTCGAATCCCACCAGGCTCAAGGTTGACTCAGCCTTCCATCCTTTCTAAGGTAGGTAAAATGAGGACCCAGATTGTGGGGGCAATAAGCTGACTTTGTATAAATATACAAAAGTATGAAGGCTATTGCTTAACGCACTGTAAGCCGCCCTGAGTCTCCGGAGAAGGGCGGCATATAAATCAAATTAAAAAAAAAGGCAGTAACAAAAATAATATTGAATAGGTCCATACATGTAAAATTAAACCATCCCATCCCAAAAGAATACCCTCTATGCTTACTGTAGGCTTCTGAAATTAGTGCTAAAATCACATTGCCCATATCTTCTAATTGCTGCATTCCAAAACGTTGTGCTGAGCTCCGCTTGTCAGGATTCAGATCTGAATACAACAGTTAAGAATCTTAAAGCAATCGTTCAAATGGCAGGTCTTTGGCACCTCAAACCATCCTTGCCCCATCTTTAATTGTACCAAATGTTTGCCAAATTTACATGGGCTAGGCAGATTCCAGTTTAGGTGGTTTTCGTGGGATGCTAAGAGCTGGCAAGGAAGTGGTTTGTTTCCAAAGCTGTCTTCTTGGTCCCATTCCTGCACATAAAACCTTGACAACAAAGGCCAAAAGCATTCACCAAAATCCTTCTTAGTGACATCAATATATACCTCTGGCCTTCCAATAATTGGAGGAGGGGTGAAGTGTAGACCCAACCCTTCCGCTCTATAATGTGATCGCGATTTCTGGCATCTTTTGTTCATTTCCAGCAAACATGATGGCCCACTTAATGACAGCCACAACTTACAACCATATTTCTGCAGTCAATCACTCTTGTAAGTCAAGAACTACTTGTATTGGCATTCATTTTTGGGCAAAGCTTATACCTAATGCAGCAAAATTTTGCTACTTTTATTGAAACAAATTTACCTTGATTGTTTAAAGATAATGCAAATAAAAAATACCAGAGTGCCCCATTTTCTATCCTATTGCATCGTGTTTTTATTTATCCCATGTCCCTGCACTCCTCTGTCCTTCATTCCCATGGATTATCTTCCCTTAACACATCAATGACAATAGAAGGGAGTGCTAGTATATATTCTGCTGTGATCCAGTTACCTCTACAGTTTTTCAAGATTAGTGACATTAGTAATTATTTTGCTTAACCAAAGCATTGGTTGACATTATGAAACATCGTGATAAAAGCAAAATATACAACCTCTTAGTAACCTGTGAGCAGGCACATACCCTTTGCTATAAGCTATTAGCTTCTTTTAAAAATAAATTCAAGTTTCACAAGAAAATTCCAAAGGAAGATAAAAATCTGCGTTTGAACATTACCTATAAAATATATTTGGCAATAGAAAAGCAGATTAAGGGAAGCATTCTACTATGCCTTTTGTCTTGATTTGGGATTGTGAACAGTGGTGGATAATTTTCTCTTAGCAATACACCCAATCCTCGATTTATAGCCAATACCTTAGTGACCAAAATTAAGACCTGGCTCTGAAGTTAGAATATAGAATAACAAAGTTGGAAAGGACCTTGGAGGTCTTCTAGCCCAACCCCCTGTTTAGGAATCCCTATAGTATTTCAAACAAATGGTTTGAAGGCAAGTTGTTCCATTGATTGTTCTAACCGTCAGGAAATGTCTCCTTAGTTCTATGTTGCTTCTTTCCTTGATTAGTTTTCATCCATTGCTTCTTCTCCTACCCTCAGGTGCCCTGGAGAACAGCTTGACTCCCTCTTCTTTGTGGCAGCCCCTGAGTTATTGGTACATTACTATCATTTCACCCCCAGTCCTTCTTTTCATTAAACTAGACATACCCAATTCCAGCAACCGTTCTTCATATGTTTTAGCCTCCAGTCCCCTAATTATCTTTGTTGCTCTTCTCTGTACTCTTTCTAGAGTCTGAACATCTTTTTTACATCATGGTGACCACCATGTGCTGGATGCAGTATTCCAAGTGTGGCCTTACCAAGGCATTATAAAGTGGTATTAACACTTCACGTGATCTTGATTCTAAAGTTCTGATGGTTGGGTCCTCCCCGTCTTCCCTGTAGTCATCAACTCAGCAATTGGCAGCCATTTGCAGCGTCCTATGATCACATGACTGAATTTACGATGTGTTTGCCAAAACTCAATGTATATTTCCGGTTTCTGACAAAAACCTGCCCATAGTGAACAATGGTTTTGCTTAATGACCATGGCAAAAAAAAGGTAATAAAATCATGTCTGTCATATGACCCGCTTTATCATCATTGTGACTGTAATTGCCAGGATCAATTACGGTCATAAGTCAAGTAGTACCCATACAATCTGTAGGACAGGGTATTTAGTTGGTTTGGAGCAGCCTTGCAGTAGCTTCCATATGGTTACACTGCTACTCTATGTGTATTAAACCTAAATTCCCAGATTGCATCCTCAATGTTATAATGCTTAATTTTTTCTACACACCTGAATGTCATCTCAAAGTACAACTTAAGTACGCTACACAGTCTAGTTCTATGTAGGCTTATCAGTGGCTGTATAATGGTTGCTGCACGTCTAACTATTTAGACCTTGGCAACTTTTTAAGATGTGTGGACTTCAAAATTCTCATGCTGCCTGGAGAATTCTGGGAGTTGAAGTCCATATATCTTCAAATTGTTAAGGTTGACAAACACAGATTTAGAGGATAAGGGGAATGCATTCTCTGAAGGCACTTGATATATAAGTAGCCAGTGTAAGCTTGATTCACTCCACCCTTGGGGCATTTGCTACTGTGAACCGGCTAAGCAAGCTTCACAAGTTGAGAACTGCAGCTTATTAGTCAGAACAGAGAAGACTGACAAATCTTCCAGTGCTGGTATTTATGGGTAAATTGAAACAAAGACCTGGCCCTTTTGAAATTCGTAGTTCTTTTCTCAGCAAATATCTCTTTAAAGTAAAAACAAACAAACAAACAAAAAACCTTCAAGTTAAGCCATGGGCAGAAGAAATAAAAGTCCAAATCTTAACATGTACAGTATGCCTGTAAAATATACTACATAAATAGCAAAGAATGACACAACAGATAACTGGCTCAACAACAATATTTTCAAGAATGATGCAAGAGTTATCAGACCAAGGCTAAGCGAATTAGAAATGGAACACTGCAATCCAAAAGGTCAATATTATCCTACACAGGAACATTTCTAGCAAATCTTTAGAAGTAGCAAAATATAATTACATAACACTGGTTAGGTCCCTTTGGGAATCCTGTATTTATTTCCATCCACTGATATTTTAAAAAAAAAAAGGGGGGGGGAAGGATAGCTGCAGGACAATAAAAAAGTAGCCAGTTTTTTCCAACCAGAAAACAGTCATCAATTATGGCAGTATTTTTCAGCCTTAGTGACTTGAAGCTGGGTGGACTTCAACTCCCAGAATTCCTCACCAGCACAGCTGGCAGAGGAATTCTGAGAGTTGAAGTCCACCCAGCTTCAAGTCACTAAGGCTGAGAAACAGAAGTGTGATTGATTGGTATGACTATAAACTTCTAAAAATAAGGCCTGCTATACCTGTCATCTTAAAGATGAAAAATCAGAATACGCTCTAGGAAAAATAAAGCTGGGATATATCATGAAGGCTATAATTAAGATCGATATTCCACTTTCGTTCTAGGGAAAAAAATAGGAAGTGTCTACTAGTACCGTTTCCAACTAACAAAAGCTTTCTGTGAGCTTCCATGTTAGTTGGAAAAAAATGCTACCAGGTACCTCCTAATATTTTTGCCATAATATGCTAACATGGCTTTCTTGAGGTCTTTTTTCTATGGGTGAAAGACAGGGGAACATATAATATTATCTTTACATTTTATTCTCCCTAGGAATCATATTTGGAAATTCATCCCCCTGCGAGGTAGATTGCTGTAGGGGACAAGTCACTGGCCTCAAATCACTTAACAAACTTTTGTCATTGAAAGAGGACTGTTTTAAAACTGGAAAGTCAACATGGTGGCTACGATGCTAGATTAGACACTAAGAAATTTCCCCCTCCCCATTAACCTCCAGTTTTAGCCAGTGACTTTGTCAGTCCAAATCACTCACAGCCACAGGATTGTTGTTCCTGTGAGGAAAACAAGAACAGGGAGCCTGCTTTGAGTGATATAAATAAAAGTGGGATATAATTAAAATCAATTAATCAATCAATCCTATAAAAATAAAAGCAAAATACATATAGGGTTACGTAACTAAACTATCTAGAAATCTGGAACTAGGTAGTAACCAGGTTAATAATTATATACAACTATATATAAAAGCATACTTTATATTTAAGCCAAGAAAGCTATTGTCTGCATTATCATTACTTCTGTTTTTCTCCTGAAAAATTTCCACTAGAATGGTTTCCCTAACTATTTGCCATCATATGGAAACAAACCAATTCTATTTTAATAATAAAAAAATAAAAAAGCAAAGGGTTTCCAGGGACTCTGCCTAGGCCTCCCCAAGAGAGTATACTTTACAGTTGGGGAAAACCTGCTGTTAGGTATTATGGCAATTATCGAGCAATGTAATAATTTAGACTACTTAATAAAGTAGTCTCATTTACAATTTGCAACTTTTAATAACAAGTTGAGTCCAAAGTTGACTGAAAAAAGTTACCAGATGGCCACGTTTTTATTTCTTCATGTTTTGTCAAACACATCATGCTAGAATTTATCAGTATTTTTGCAGTAAATACTATTGTTAAAATATTTGCAATGAATTTTCTCTAATTTTGCTCAAGATCAGACTGCAATCATAAATGCATAGATAAAGAGCTTATATAGTGATATTGAAAGTGATATAGTGAAAGTGATATTGCTTTCAATCAGTGGTGAAATCTAAAATTTGTTACTACCGCTTCTGTGGGCGTGGCTTGGTGGGGAGGGGGTAATGTGACTGGGTGGGCGTGGCCAATTTTTTTTTTTTTTACTTTTAAAACCATGATTTCAAAAGGCTCTGATGATCCCAGCTGAGTTGCCTGATCGCAAAGGCTTTTTAAAAAGGCAACTCAGCTGGGATCGTCAGAGGCATTTAAAAGAAAAAAAGGGTTTTTTTCTTTTAAAAGCCTTTGACGATCCCAGCTGAGCCGCGCAATCATCAGAGGCTTTTTTTTTTACTTTTAAAAGCATTTTTTTTGCCGAAGAGGTTTTACAAAAAATGCTTTTAAAAGTAAAAAAAAAAAGCCGCTGATGATTGTGTGGCTCAGCTGGGCATGGGGGGGGGGCAGGGATTTTTGCTACCGGTTCTCCGAACCACCCGCCTCTATCGCTACTGGATCGATTGATCCGGTCTGAAGCGGGAGCATTTCACCCCTGCTTTCAATCCATTGGAAACATTGGTCTTGTTTTTCAATAAAGTCTTGCAAAGAGAAGACTTTAATTTAGATCAGGGGTGTCAAACTGGATTTCTTCGAGGGCCGGATCAGCACTGTAGTTCTCTGACACGAGCTGGCCTTGGAGGAGGCGGGATGGATGCTTCCTGCAGCACCCTGCCAGCCAAACCGGGACACAGGGGGCCATGCACACACACCCCATGCCCCATTTTCAGCCTGGACGGCCTCCTGCAGTACTTTGCCAGCCAACACGGGGCACGAGGGGCATGGCAAATTGCTCAAAATGATCAAAATTTGGATGCTTAGCAACTGGTTCACGTTTATGATAGTTCAGTGTCCCAGGGTCCTGTGATTCACTTTTGTGACATTCTGACAAGCGAAGTCAATGGGGAAGGCCAGATTCACTTAACAACCATGTTACTAACTTAACAACCACAGTGATTACCCACTATGGCAAGAAAGGTCGTAAAATGAGGCAAAACTCACTTAACAAATGTCTTACTTAACAACAGAAATTTTGGGCTCAATTGAGTTCGTAAGTCAAGGACTACCTGTACTAGGTGATGAGAAATGCCTGCATCTAACAGCATTTATTAAAGAAGTTTAAATTGCTATTTCTTTTGAGATTTCTATTAAACTGAGCATCTTTCTTCAAAAAGGACTTGAATTTAAAAGTAAATCTAGATAGCTCTTTAAATAAAATGGTGAACAAAAATGATTTACATGGAGAGAAACTGCTTTCAATTAAACTTTCCTTCCGAGTCATGTTAAACAAATCTCTTGGCCTTCTGCACAAAAGGTTTATGGTCCCAGGTTGGGACTATCTTTCAAGTCCTACAAAGGCTTTATTTAATTGCGTGTAAACATGTTTTAGCAACCGGTTAGAGTGCATATTTTCCAATCTCATTCCACCACTACTTATTGTTCAATAGAAGCTGCAACTGTCTTTCCATTCTTAGGGTTATTACCATATATAGAACCTCCCATTCCCTTGTTACATATATCAAAGGTCTTTACATGTTGGGACGTGTCCCCTAGAAATGGGGAACAGTGAATTGCTATTGCTTTATCCAGACCAGTGCTTCAACTTCAATGCCACTTTTGTCCCATAGATTGCTGGGCCAAGGAAAAACTCATTTTGGCAAGGAGGAATTTCAGCTTGCATTGAATGCAGAAAGAGGCTAGTTGTTCACCAGGCATTTCAATTATTGTAATTCAGATGATACCCTGTTTCCCCTAAAATAAGACATCCCCTGATAATAAGCCGAACTAAAATAAGCCCCCCCTGAAAATAAGCCATCCCTGAAAATATTTGAATACATGTGCAGCCGGTCCCCACCATTTCCTCTGGTTTCCTCCACGCACCCCAAAATAATAAGTCCTCTCCAAAAATAAGGCCAAGCGCTTATTTTGGGGTTCAAAATAATATAAGACAGGGTCTTATTTTCGGGGAAACATGGTAGTCAGGAACACTGGGCTTGCAAGCAACCCATCATAGGCAGCCTTTACAGTACAGCTCTACTCTACCTGATAAGGCAATGTAACAAAATCAGCTTCACTTACAACGATGGCAGTTCAGACTTGAACAATCTGTAACTAGGGCATATTTTCCTTTTAAAAGATCCATAAAAAATATCACATAATATTGATGATATTTGATATTTCATCAAAACAGAGCACATAGACAAGCAACTCCAATTGGGCCAAAGGATGTATTTTCATAATATTATTATGATGATACGTTATACAAGCAAACCATGCACCAAAGCCATTCAACAGACCAATATATAGAAATTATCAAAAAGCTGAACTAATGTTGCTCTAGGCATTGCTCACAATTAAGAATGTAGTTAGTAAATGGCGCCACATTAACCCTGTTTTTTACTGGTATTATTTATTTCTTGCACATTTGTTTTTAGAAACTGAGTTTAGAATCAAAGCTTTGTTGCATACAGTATTAACATCTGTCAGCTAGCATGACTTTAAAATAAGCCTATTCAATTAAGATTTCATAATAAACGTCCTTAAGATAATAAAATGTGTTAACTTATCCAAGGGGTACATACATACCATACATCAGTGGTGGGATTCAAGTAATTTAACAACCAGTTCTCTGCCCTAATGATTTCTTCCAACAACCAGTTCACCAAACTGCTCAGAAAGTTAACAACCGGTTCTCACAAAGTGGTGCGAACTGGCTGAATCCCACCACTACCGTACATGCATACATACCTACAGATAGACAGACAAGACACACACACACGTGTATTCTGTTCTGCATCCTATTAGTTCTCCAATTTTTATTCTAGTTTTGTATGTTTTAACACCCATCATTGGATCTACTATTTTGATTTTTTGTAGCTACTTCCTGATTATAAAAAAACAGCCTTTGGCAGGTCAATATTTAGGGTGAGATAAAGGCAATATATAAACTTTTCTTAACACCAGTGGTGGGTTTCAAATTTTTTTACTACCGGTTCTGTGGGTGTGGCTTGGTGGGCGTGGCAGGGGAAGGATACTGCAAAATCTCTATTCCCTCCCCAATCCAGGGGAAGGATACTGCAAAATCCCCATTTCCTCCCAATCAGCTGGGACTTGGGAGGCAGAGAATAGATGGGAGCGGGGCCAGTCAGCATTTTTACTACCGGTTCTCCGAACTACTCAAAATTTTCACTACCGGTTCTCCAGAACTGGTCAGAACCTGCTGAAACCCACCGCTGCTTAACACTATAGAAATATACAGATAAATTATATATTTATTAAAAGGATACATTGTATCATGGAACCAGCATCTAATTTGTCAATTCCGGGTGATCCAGGGCAACATTTCTTGAATTCTTTTCGGAGATCAAAAAATGAGTAGAAGCATTCGGGTAACAAGATATTCTGCAAAACAAGTTACATCTAATAAACCAAGGTATCAGTCACTTACAATTTGTAGTGCAAACTGTCAATTGATAACATGCCCAATTAAGTTAACTGACTACTCACTTACGAAGAGTTATACTCATTACACATTTGCCAAGCAGAGTCCTTCCAAGAAACAATTCCTGCCCTATCTTGATGACAAGTTTCTTCGTCAGCAGGTGAAGAAAGGCAGAAGGGAACCAGCTACTTTTGACATTAACCAAGACCAAGTGGAAACAGAATTTTCAAGGAAAATGGCCAATGTATTCAGGAAATCCCTGAATTAACAGAACCTAAAGCTAACTGTAGTTAAATGAAGATTTTGGACTTTTGATTGCATTGTAGAGAACCATCACAAGAAAAGAGAAGGATTCCATGATAGGAGACTAGTGCAGGAAAAGGAATCCAAGATGGATAGCAAAAACACTTAAAACACAATTCCAGCAAAAAATAATAATAATAATGGCAGTGTAGCTCTGTAAGAAACTAGTGAAAATCTAATAAAAAGACACTACAGGTAGTCCTCAACTTTTCCACCAATTGAGTCCAGTGGTGAAATGTAAAATTTGTTACTACCGGTTCTGTGGGTGTGGCTTAGGGCAGGGGATGTGACTGAGTGGGCGTGGCCAACTTTTTTTTAAAAAAACTTTTAAAACCATTTTTTCTACAACCTCTTCGGCTGAAGAGGTTGTTAAAATAATGCTTTTAAAAGCCTCTGATGATACCAGCTGAGTTGTCTGATCGTCAGAGGCTATTTTTTTCTTTTAAAAGCCTCTGACGATCCCACCTGAGCCGTGCGATCATCATGGCTTTTTTTTTTACTTTTAAAAGCATTTTTTTGGCCGAAGAGGCTGTAGAAAAAATGCTTTTAAAAATAAAATTAAAAAAAGCCGCTGATGATCGCGTGGCTCAGCTGGGCATTTGGGGGGGGGCAGGGATTTTTGCTACCAGTTCCCCGAACCACCCACCACCATCGCTACTGAATCGGTTGATCCGGTCCGAACTGGGATCATTTCACCCCTGATTGAGCCCAAAATTTATGTTCCTAAGTGAGAAATTTATTGAGTTTTGCACCATTTTTCAACTTTCTTTGCCTCATTTGTTAAGTGAATCACTGCAGTTGTTAAACTAGTAACGCGGTTGTTAAATGAATCTAGTTTCCCCACTGACTTTGTTGATCAGAAGGTTGCAAAAGGTAATCAAATAACCCCAGGACACGGCAACCGTCATAAATATGAGCATCCGAATGTAAATCACAAAACCATGGGGAGGCTGCAACAGTCGTAAGTGTGAAAAATGGTCGTAAGTCACCTTGTTCAGTTCCTCTGTAACTTTGAATAGTCACTAAGTGAACTGTTGTAAGTCCTAAATATGAACCAATTGCCAAGTATCTGAATTTGATCACATGACTATGGGGATGGTGCAACAGTTGGGTGAAAAACAGCCATAAATCATTTTTTTCCAGTGTTGTCATAACTTTGAACGGTCACTAAATGAATGATTGCAAGTCAAGGATTGCCTGTATGTAGGAACTGGAAAAGAGACAGGTCATCAAGGAAGAGTAAAATCACATAATGTATATTTTCATGGATGTTGGTAAGATCAGAGCCAGCTGAATAAGCAAGGAAGGCTAAGAACCACAATATTTTTTTTCTAATATGTTCAAAATAAGAGAGAAAAACATCACTGGACCAACTGCTTTGTAAAAAAAAATGTCAAAAGGACCAAAGTTAACCATGAAAAGGCAGATCGAGTTACCTCCTAACCCGGCCTGGTCCTTTTAAGAAGAGAATCAGTGGTGGGATTCAGCCACTTCGGGAGAATCTGTTGTTTGGGAGAATCTGAGGGAAATCTGAGCAGTTTGGTGTACTGGTTGTTGGAAGAAATCATTATGGCAGAGAACCAGTTGTTAAATTATTTGAATCCTACCACTGAAGAGGATGTACATTCCACTAAGCACTTAGGAACAAATGGAGGAATAGAATTCCAAGTTGGATAGAATTCTATCCAGGGAATGTTTCCTGCCCTTGAACAAATTCAAATAAGAATTACATCTGGACACTGAAGGAAATTGTTGATAGTCTGGTTTAACTTCTCTCCATTATCTTTAAGAATAGCTGAAATAGAAACTGGAACAGGTACAAAAAAGGAGGGCAGGGTGGAAGATTAGAGAATTGAAACAAATTTATGATGAAGAAAGGAGAAAGCGGGTATAAAGAATGAAGGCACTGGGTATGTTAAGCTTTGACAAATGGGATATGATAGAACTCCATCAATACCTGAAAGGATGTCACACACAAAAAGTCAAGATCTGTTCTCGATCATCCTAGAAAGGAGCACTGAACAATAGTTACAGGAGAGCTACTTCTGATCGAAAGTTTTGAGAGTCTTCTTAACAATAAGAGCATTTCAAGAATGGAATCAATTACTAAGAAGGGTTTGGCGATCTCATTAATTCCAGCCCAGAGCAAAATTGGACTTCACTGGTGAAAAAGACCTCTTTAAAACCAGCAAATCTGTCAGCCTTTCCCCATTGTAGAAATCTATTAAACCTCTGCTATTCCTAGCTGGCAAATCACTGAATTTACTACCTGGGATCAATAAGGATTCTTTCTAATCCAATGTATCTGGCAGCCATCCGGTTACAAAAACCAGATTCATCTTTTGTCAATACAAATAAGTTCTCAGCTTATGACCACATTGGAGTCCAAAATTTCCATTGCTAAGAAAGATAATTGTTAAGTGAGTTGTGTCCCATATTACAACCTCTCCTGCCACAAATGTTAAGCAAATTGCTGCAGTTGTTAAAGTGAATCTGGCTTTCCCATTGACCTTCCTTGTTGGAAGCCAGATGGGAATGTTTACAAATCACATAACCCTGAGACAGGGCAATTGTCATAAATGCATGCCAGTTGTCAAGTGCCCAAATCTTGTTCAGGTGACCATGGGGATGCTGCAACGGTCATAAGTGTGAAGCTAGTCATAAATCACTTTTTCAGTGCCATTGTAACTCTGAACAGTTACCAAACAAATGGTTGTAAGGATTACCTGTAGGCAAAAAATATGAACAGGCTTCTATATTTCAAGAACTTATCTAAAAGAGAAACTAATCTGCCTTAAACACATTTAGATTCTAGGTAAAGGTAAAGGTTCCCTTTGCACATATGTGCTCATTTCCGTTTCAAAGTCAAAGAGCCAGCACTGTCCGAAGACGGCTCTGTGGTCACGTGGCCGGCATGACTAAACGCCAAAGGCGATGGAACGCTGTTACCTTCCCACCAAAGGTGGTCCCTATTTTTCTACTTGCATTTTTTACATGCTTTCAAACTGCTAGGTTGGCAGGAGCTGGGACAAGTAATGGGAGTTCATCCTGTTACACGGCACTAGGGATTCGAACTGCTGAACTGCCGACCTTTCGATCGACAAGCTCAGCATCTTAGCCATTGAGCCATCACATCTCTCTATTTAGATTCTAGTTTTCTTTAATTACCAATTTCATTTCTACAGAAAAAAAGGATGGTGGCTGTGCTTATATATATTGCCAAGTCATAAACTGATAGATTCACAAAGTGGTTTAGTTGGTTTTGGCTTATTGTGTTGTGTAAACCTAGGTATTCTGGTTTGTTTAGAACTGGGGTGGTTTTTTTTTACATGTAATAAAGCAATCCAATTATGGAGTTTAACATATTTTACAAAAGCCCTTCAAAAAGTCTAAATTCAGAATCGGCAATTAAAGCAGTGGTTCTGACTTTTCAGGCTTTGCCTATATAGTATAAATGATTTTAAACTGAAAATAAATAAAACACCCATACTTCCTCCTGTCTTAATATTTACTTTGAACAATATTTCTATACAAAGTCCATGAGCAAACATCCATTTCAAGCCTCCTCTTTGGTTTACATAAAATATTTAACCAGATCAATCATGCTGTCTTATTCACCACAACATTTTACAAGATTTTTCGCCCATTTGATTGTAATTCATAAATTTATAAATCAAACCAATAAATAAATAAATTCAAAACAACATAAAGATGTATGATTCGACATAGAGTTGCCTCAAGAAATTAGGAAAAATCGTAACATGGAACAGCTTCCGTTACTCATACAATGCAAGGATTGTTCAATTGAACTCATCCCAAAGAAATAACAACAGAATCCCTCTCGTCCTGTCATTTTAAGACAGGTTTGTCTCAAGGTTAATTTCTTAAAATTTTATTTCAAGATGCTATGTTTTTTGACATAATCACTGTAGACGTTTTGTTTTGGTGGAACAAAAGTGCAACTCATCTCACCATAGTTTCCCAGCTTTGAGAACAACAGTTCTTCTTTGCAGCCACAGTTTAAAAAGATGGGCTGAAAGTCTTCCATCTTCTAGTTGTAAAGAGGAAATTTTCCTTGCCTTGTGAAATTAGTTGATGCTCTGTCCAACTATAAACTCCAGACAAGCACTATTTCTTTGCATGGCTGAGAGAAAGGAGTGGAGATGAAGTGCATGCTTTTGTGAATGATTGATCTCTGTTTTGTGATACATACACTGACAGACAACTGCTTCAAGCTCCTTGAGATGTCTGGAGGGAATTCTCTGCCAAAGGAGACTGATCTGTTATAGGCTGAATGTAAGCTGGGCTTCACAGGATAGATGAAATCATGCACTGAGAATATGTCATCAATTTAATTTTGCTCAGAAGCTGTGTAGAAAATCATCATGCTCGGATAGTGGTAGGTTTGTAGCAACTATGAGTAAATGTAAACTAATTTTTCCCAAGAGTTTGCAAGCTAGATCAGTTTATTTATCACTTCTTTTAAAGAACAGCCAAGTAACTACTGTCAATACTACTATAAAATGAAAGATCTTCAGCTTTGCTGTAGGATGTGTGTAAGATTTTAGAATATATAAACAATGCAGAAGAAGATAATAAAATGTGTTCATTTGGTGGGAACAAGAGAAAATTTAAAATATGTAGTCTTTGGGCCTTTGTATTTAAAGGAGGACCAAGTCTACTTGGATAAACTAATCACTATTTTGGGTTTCAATCCCTCAAGAATGTAAGTGTTTTTATTTAGTGGCAGGGCCAAAGAGTAGAATCTTAGCAAGAATTGAGACTAATCAATTACAGTTTGAACTCAATTGTTTTATGAGAAATGATACCTGTGGGTTAAGAAGAACTCTAGTTATAATAAAGGGAAAAAATGACAAATTGGTGACATATGAGTGGTATGCTTTCCTATTTTCTAAAATTGTAACAATTCATGCCACATGCATATTTTTGTCACAGACATTAACACCGAGACAGTGGGAATGCTTGGGGAATAGATACTGTTCACTACCAGAATTTCAAGATCTACAGCAATGTGATTTTTGAAGATGCAGATGAGAGATTTAATCTCTTTGAACAGAAGAGTGATAAAAAACAATGAAATATATTAACTGCAGCCAAATATAAAGTCACTCCACATCTAAAAGACAAATTGCAACAGTTCCTTATAGAGAATTGTTATAATACAAGCAATCATTACTGAGTTAAACACTTTCAAAAGATACATTATCCATGGTTACATGTGTTACATTTATTCCAAATTTCAAGATAACTTGCAAGAAATCCAAAACAAAGCAGTTCAACCAAATAAGCAGCAAACAAAATGCTCGAACAAGAATTGTCTATTACACAATCTTAGCCATTTTAAGATGTAGGGACTTCAAAACTCTGTGGCTGGCTGCGGAATTCTAGATTTTGAATTCCCTATATCTTAAAATGGCTAAGGTTGAGAAGCACTGTTCTAAGATCAGTTAAAAACTTTTCCCAGACATGATGTCTTTTCTAAAAGACATGATGGTTTTGCTGGGCTACTTCCTTTTGCTTCTCAATACCTACTCATGGGCAAGATCTACTATTGATGCAAAACACAAATCTATTAAGATTAAATCGATTCCTAATTCTTTGTACCATGGAAGTGCAAAAACATTGCCTAATGAATAATAAAATGCGGCACATTATTTTAAATATTTCAAACACTAGGAAGCCCGAAAAGTTTAGCTAGGGAGTCACTAATGCGATTCCAGCTATAATGTCATAAGCCTTAGTAAGCAAAAACGTGACAGCAAATATGAGTTTTTAAGGGAAAACTTGTGTGCTGCATCACAGCCTAATTTTTTGGGGGGGAGGGGGAGGAGAGAGACTGAATTTAGTCCACTTACCTTTTTTGATGCTTCAGGGTGTAAAACCTGCCTGATATGAAGTTGCCCATCGGCACAGAGACAGAAGGACGTACCAACGCCAATATTTAGTTCATTGCTCACAGACTGGTTGAACTAAAAAAGGATACAAAGACCCATTTATGATATGAAAGTGCATTCTGTAAAATTAATATTTGCATACTTTCACTAAGGATGCACATCTTAATGTAAATCGGAGGCATTGTTTATGTCAAACAATTCTCCCTGAAACGGGAAGCTCATTTTCTTCCATTCTAGCTTTCTAATACAGTGTTTCTCAACCTTGGCAACTTTTAAGATATGTGGACTTCAACTCCCAGAATTCCCCAGCCACCATAGTCTATATGTCTTAAAGTTGACAAGGTTGAGAAACCCTGCTCTAGTAACTTGAATTATCATACTTTTTATGACATCTTGGCTGGAGTCCTCTAATTTTCTAGCACCACACGGAAAGTCTGTTTTAATTGAAGCCCCCTTTTTCAGTGTCACAGAAATTGGTATCAGTTCAAACTCTTCGATAATAATGGTAAAAACAGCAACACACAATAGTTGTGTCAGCCTATTTGACCTAGCTAATGTTTGTGAATTATTTTGATTTGTCTTATCACGGTCAATATCTTTCCAAAAAGCTGTTGCATCTAAAAAGATCACCTAAATCAGCCTTCTCCAGTCTTCCAGAAAACACAATAATTGAGAATTGTAATGCAATACACTTGGTGCAACAGATTTCAGAGTGGCTTGGGTGGAGTTGTAGCTCTCTAAACTGGCTGGTACAAAGAGTGTAAAAAGACAAACAGGGTCCAAACCACTTAATTTTTATTTACTTGTATCCCACCTTTTGGTATTTTTACAAATAACTCAAGCTGGTGAACATATCCAACACACCTTCCTCTTATTTTCCCCACAACAATCCTGTGAGATGGGTTGGGCTGAGAGAGAATGACTGACTCTAAAGTCACCTAAGCTAGCTTTCATGGCTAAGGTGGGAATTGAATTCATGGCCACCCACTTTCTAGCCTGGTACTTTAACCACTAGACCAAACTGAGATGGGACATCCCTAGGAAACTAGAGCTTTAGGCTAACTGGAAAGTGGAAAATACTTCCAAGAAAGAAGATAATGGCAAATCACTCTTGTACTGTTGCCAAAAAAACCCTTGGTTGATGGTCCTATGCAATCAGCAGTGCTCGACCGCAGCTTGAGTGAGTGTGTACCTTTCAGTTTAAAAGCTAGACTAATTGTATTATTTGCATGAATCTTGATGCGTTTGTAGTAATCAACTTCAACCATTCAAGAGCATGGCGAAGTCATCATCAGCACCATGAGAAGGAAGAAGTCTTTAATGGAGACACTAGATTAGACTTTCTCAGCCTTTTAACTGTGCTGTACCGTACACTCAGAAATCCACTGCTGTCTAGGAAATACGGTGAAATCCAAGATAGTTAGAAAGCAGCAAGAGGCACCTGATCCAAATCATTACCGCATCAGTTAGTTTGTTGTTTACACTGCTATTCCAACCAGGGGGCAACCAGAAACTTTTCAAGAGCTCAGTCACATCTTCTGCCAGCCCTTAGTTGCATGAGATTGAATACTATTATGGGATATTTACTTGGCGATGTACTGCATATCCTTGGGCAGCGTTCCTCAACTTTGGCCATTCTAAGATGTGCGGATCTTAAATTCACCGGATTCAACTTCCACCATTCCCACAGCCAGCCATGGGTGTTGATGTCCTCTTGTCTTAAATTTGCCATGGTTGAGAAACACTGTCCTAGGGGGGGTCATCCACCCAACCATTGTTCTTCTGATGTAGCAGTAAGAGGATATGACTCAAGGACAGCTGGATGACTTGGAGCATCCAAATCAATATGGTGACTGCACATAGTTGTGACTGTCCTTTTGACTTTGTTGAACACCCTCTCTCCTCCCCTTCCCTTAGATTCTTCACTGGGTCAGAGTAGATGACTCTGGGGATCACTAATAAATGATTATAAGTACCATAAAGCTTAAGGAGCCTTGATGTGCAGCGGACTAAAGCGCTGTTAAGTAGCACTTAGCTGCCAGCTGCCTGCAATTACTGCTAGTTCGAATCTCACCAGGCTCAAGGTTGACTCAGCCTTCCATCCTTCTGAGGTAGGTAAAATGAGGACCCGGATTGTGGGGGCACTAAGCTGACTTTGTATAAAAAAAGAACACCGCTTAGGGCCCCCCGAAAGCCCTACTAAGCAGATATATACAAAAGTATGAAGGCTATTGCTTAACGCAGTGGTTCTCAACCTGTGAGTTGGGACCCCTTTGGGGGTCAAACGACCCTTTCACAGGAGTCGCCTAAGACCATCCGAAAACACATATTTTCAATGGTTTTAGGAATAATTTTATGGTTGGGGGTCACCACAACATGAGGCACTGTATTAAAGGGTCGCGGCATTAGGAAGGTGGAGACCCACTGACTAAGCCGCCCTGAGTCTCCAGAGAAGGGCGGCATATAAATCCAATCAATCAATCAATCAATAGCAGCAGGTATCACTGACCCCAGTGACAGTTGGGTCACTAACATCTTTTTTTCCTTCTGACTCAACCAGGCTGGCCATTCCAGTTCAGGCACCACCAGCCAGGGAACCGAGAGTCCACGTGGGCAAGATGCCACCTGCCTCTCCCGCGCTTCTCCCTCTCTCGGGCTGTGAGTCACCTCTAATCTCCTTCCCTTCCCACAACACACCCAACCCCGGAGTGATCTGGTGCGTCTTGCACACCCCGATTTCCAGAAAGCTCCATTGGGTGGGGAGGAGGGGGGGAGGGCAAGCAAGCCAAGGTTCGGCCCTGGAAGGGAAAAGGGGCTCATCCGTCTCGCCTACCTGCCCCAGGGCTTGTTCCAGCTGCGGGGCGAGCGCCAGGCTGTCCTCGTCTAAGCCGGTCTCCTCTCTGCATTCGTCTGTCAGCGCCAGGCGATCAGGCCCGATCAGGACGTGATGAAGACTGCCCACCTCCAGGGAAAAGTGGGGGGGAGGGTTGGGGAGGAAAGGAAGAGATCAGTTCGCCCCATGGGATCTGGCAGCCAGCCCGGCCGCGCTGGGAAGAGGGGTCGGGGGCGGCAAAGGCTTTCTTAGCTGGGGCGGGGAGTTGATCTCTAGAGCAGGGGTCTCCAACTTTGGCAACTTTAAGCCTGGTGGACTACAACTCCCAAAGCTGGCTGGGGAATTTTGGGAGTTGTAGTCCACCAGGCTTAAAGTTGCCAAAGTTAGAGACCCCTGCTCTAGAAGCTCAGTCTCTTGACCCAAGGAGAATAGAATAGAATAGAATAATTTTATTTCTATACCGCCCCTCTCCCGAAGGACTCGGGGCGGTGCACAGCCAAGTAAAAAAACACAATACAAACATCCCAATTAAATTTAAAAATGATTAAAATTATTACATTTATGGCCAAAATTCATTAAAACCCCCAAAATTTAAAACTCCGAATTTAAAACTCATTTACAAAGATAGCCCTGCCTGTCCGAAGAGCAGAGAAAGTGGCCTTTTTCTCAATTTAAGAGAGACCTCCCAATAAAACTCCTGCTTTTCTTTTGGAATCGCTTCCTTCCACTTGCTCGACAGACGGCAGGACCCCTGGTACGTCCTACGGTTTTCTTTTGAGCCCCTTGGAGAAACCAGGAGGCTCATTTATAACCCCCCCTCCACCCCCCCCCCCCAAACCGGAATCCCAAAACGGGGAACCCGCCCCTCCATCTCCACCCCCCGGCCTCCAGCCCCGCCCCTCTTTTTTTAGGGGGGAAGGGAGAACACATTTAACCCCGCAATGTTCCCCGATCCCCCCACCCCCGATCCTACTACTTTCCCTACCCCCTACCCCAAAGCCTACTACTTTCCCCTTCGAACGAAAACTTTCTCAAAACTTGCCCAACCAGCGTTGGTCATCACAGTGCAAAAAAAAAGAGAGAGAGAAAGAAAACTCGATTTAAATTATCTGCCTTTTCCCACCCGGTGATTATAGTTCCTCCTGTGGAATATCCACCCCCACCCCACACCCACAATTTACAACAGCTCGGACCAAATCCCTCCGAAGTTCTACTTAATCTTTCGAAATCGAGAGTAGGGCTTATCTCCCCAATAAGCGCGGATTGGGCTGGTCCCATAGTTTTAACTATTATTTTAACCGATCAGGGAAGCAGTTAACTTAAAGAGGAAGACAGAAGGTTTTCCCACCGGCCACGTTCAGGTAAATTCGTAACCCGCCAACTCCACGCCGGGCCAATAAATAAATAAATAAATAAATAAATACCTTTTTGCTGGCCAGATCTACTACTCGCCATAGGAGCTGGATTAATTCTCTCTCATCGGAGCCCAGTCGAGCTCCGGTCGCCCCAGCGGTGACCCCAAAGAGGATGACCAGGTAATCGGGAGACGTCGTCATGCTGAGGGCGGACGAGAAAGAAGCCCCCCAAAATTGGGGTGGAGAAAAAGGAAAGACAAACAACCCCCACCCCCACCCCTCCACGCACTTCACCAAACTTTGCAAAGAAGGAAACCTCCCCAAAAGCAAAAACCAGCCAGCCGCTATTTCGGAGCCCAATTTATAGTGTAAGAAATAAAGGAAGGAAGGAAGGAAGGAAGGAAGGAAGGAAGGAAGGAAGGAAGGAAGGAAGGAA
>WNWU01000003.1:43720040-43748504 GCA_012654045.1 Ptyas mucosa | reverse complement strand
GAAGGAAGGAAGGAAGGAAGGAAGGAAGGAAGGAAGGAAGGAAGGAAAGCGCCCCTTCCCTGGCCCCCACCTCCAGCCACCAAAGCCCTGCTTTTCCGTCCTGGTCCTTCTTTTAGGAGAGAGACGCAGGCCCCGTTGTGGCTTTCGGAGTGGGGGGGGGGGGGGCAGAGAAACTTAATTACATGGGAGCCAATTCCGAAGCATAAGTTCGGCTACACCCCTCGGAAGCGCGCAATGGCTGCGGGCTTGGCTGTATAGGGAGGTGGCTCTACCTGCCCACTCCTCCCTCCCCACGTGGTGCAGGTAAGACCGAGCGGGCTGGAGACACCTGAGGGAGCCCGCCCATTGGCTCTTTCCCATTGGGACGTGGCAATAAGAGGGGACGGACTAAGGGCTCGCTATAGGGGAGCAGAGCTCCAGCCAGGAAGAGCGCAGCTGGCCGAGGGCTAGTGAGGCATGTAGAATGTGGGGTCAAAGGGACTGTCAGGATAAAGCAGCTGATTGCCTTCTTGTCTAGAATGTCCCTCGGCAGGTGCTTTCCAGGTGTGTAAGCAGTCAGAATGGTTGAGAATGAGATATGGCCCAATATTCCTAGAACTTAGAGGAGGGTGGTTTACTTTTGCTTCGGGCACAAGTTTGGGCCAGAATTTTATATTGCATATGAATATTGTATTGCTTATTTGTACCCTATGACTATCATTAAGTGTTGTACCGTATGATTCTTGATGAACGTATCTTTTATGTACACTGAGAGCATATGCACCAAAGACAAATTCCTTGTGTGTCCAATCACACTTGGCCAACAAAGAATTCTATTCTATTGCAGTTTAAATCATGCCTTGCTTTGGTTGGCATCTTTATGGGTGAGCCCTGTTGCAAAACTTGCCAAGAGTCTTGCGATATTTCAAAAGAGGACACTTTATTGTGTATATGTGATCGATACCACCAATTTCCAACAACATAAGGTGGCATGTTTGCATTATGCTGCAAACAGGTTATGCTGCATAGTGTCTTAGTTGGAAATTATGATTTTTCAAAGGATATTAAATGCAGAAAGTATAAACATTGAAAATCTTACTGCAAAGGCCATTCACACACGCACCATGGTGGAGGTATCAAAGATGTAAATGAAGTGATTAACAAATGCACCATGATGAAAAGTCTTGGTTTCTATTTGGATATTTTCTTTTTATTAAATGTATAGACTGTTTTAACTGGACAGCTTACAACTTAAAACCAACTCATTAAAAGAAAAATACAAAAGCATAAAGCACAAAGTACATACTTTTTTTGGAGGGTTGTTTTTTGTCCCTTCAAGTTAGCACTAACTCTTGGTGAATGCCTGGGCAAGACCCTACAGTTTTCTTGGCAAGATTTCAGAAGTGGTTTGCCATTGCCTGCTTCCTAGGGCTGAGAGGGTGACTGGCCCAAGGCCACATAACAGGCTTTATGTCTAAGGCAGGACTGGAGTTCCTGGTCTCCTAGTTTTTAACCTGATGTCTTAATCGCTATACCAAGCTGGGCTTTCTATATACTGTATTGTATACAATGCAAATAAAACCGAACAAAAAAGGAGTTCCACAATTGTCATGACCTCAGGGTCTAGGAGCACACAACAGGATCTTCAAAAATTTCCTGAACGACATAAGGGTGGGACACAGAGCCACACAAATCATGATAATGATTACTTATGTTATAAATGAGACAAAGAACACAGAGAACAAGAGACACTGATAAAATGTGGAATCATGGCAGAAATAAATGAAATAGGGTGTGGGCAATTCCCTGAGACTAGTTATGGCTCAGTGGCTAAGATGCTGAGCTTGTCGATCAAAAGGTCAGCAGTTCAGCGGTTTGAATCCCTAGTGCCCTTAATGGGGTGAGCTCCCGTTACTTGTCCCAGCTTCTGCCAACCTAGCAGTTTGAAAGCACATAAAAAATGCAAGTAGAAAAATAGGGACCACCTTTGATGGGGAGGTAACAGCATTCTGTGCACCTTTGGCATTTAGTCATGCCGGCTACATGAGCAGGGAGACGTCTTCAGACAGTGCTGGCTCTTTGGCTTTGAAATGGAGATTAGCACCGTCCCCTAGAGTCGGGAACAACTAGCACATATGTGCAAGGGGAATCTTTACCTTTACCTTAGTTACAATTAATGAGGAGGCATATAGGACTTTACTTCTAAACTTAGTTACTTGAAACTGAGTTTTTGAAATCTGATATGATTACACCCAAACAAACATGCCAACTGTTACAAAGACTATGTATGTCAAAGCAAGATTGAGGAACATCAGAAGAACATGAAATATAACACTGTCTCGATCTGGGACTCTTTATGTTGGATTTCAGCTCTTGTAATTTTAATTAAAATAAAAATTAATTATGTGAGCCAATTTGGTGTAGTAGTTAAGGCACAAGGCTAAAAAGTTATGGACTATGAGTGTTGTCTTACCTTAGGCATAAAACCAAATGGAGTGAAATTGGACCAGTCATACACACTCAGCCCTAGGAATGAGGCAATGGCAAACTACTTCCAAAAAGTTGCCAAGAAAACTGCAGGGACTAATCCACTCATGTGCCAGGAGCCAACACTGACTTGAAGTTCAACAAATTTGGAGATGTTAAATTGGTTAAGCAGCAATGAATGAACAATCCTGATAGAGCTACTATATCCGTGTTAGAAAAATATAGAAAAGTTGGGCAACAATCCAAGATTCTGGATACTTTAGAGATAAATTGCACCTATATAATTAGTGCAATTTGTCTCTAAATATAGAAATTTGTTATACTGAAATATGACTGGAGTAAGTTTGTGTCAACTTTATTAAAATGCTATCAGTAATCCCAAGTAGAAATAAACTCTTGTTTAAATGCACCTAACATTAAACTATTGCTGATATTAATCTTGCTTAGAGGTCAAAATATATTAGGAATGCTAGAGGGCTTGAGCTATTTTCAGGTACTTGAAACCAAACTCCATTCAATTTTAGATATTTTAAGATGTTATCTTAGTCTGCTGCAGTAAAAGCAGGGAAGAGTGTGCTTCCCTTTGCAAACTTTCAATGTTGCAAGCCAAAAGCTTTAGTAGAGTGGATCATGAGATAAAAGATGGTTAACTTGAAAGGGATGGGCACAAGTTGGAACAAAAAGAGCTATAGTAGCTGCCCAAGGCATTTGAAATTGAGAAGTGGAGTAGGTGGCCATTGTATGTACAGGGCGGCAATAGCCCTGTATTCAGTAGATTTAACAAACTGCAGATTTGATACACAAGTTCCAGTGAATCTAGTAGGACTTAGTTTGGAATAAGCACAAGTGACATTTGCTTTTAATTTTCATTCTTCTTGAGGTATAAGTGCCATTCAACTCAGCAGGTCTCACTCCCGAGCAACTATGGATTGAATGTTAAGTACCTGCAGTCTTTTAAATCTAGTTGATCCACTGAATCCTAAACTAGCTAACCACATGTTAATCTTATGTATTGTATAAACATGGCAGGTGATTAATTTGCTTTCCAGTGAGCTGTATTCCAGTTAATTGAGTAAGTCCTCTCTCTCTTTATCCGAAGATGCAGCCCAGGTTCCTTCCAGAGAACCCCATTTGCGCCCCTCCTTATTTTGAAATAAAATATTAAAATAGGATCACCTGAAAAAACTGAAAGACAGCAGAGAGAACCCGCCAGGGCCACAGCAAGCTTGCCCTTAAAGTAGTGAAAGTAGTATTGTTAAACCTAGTTATTTGAATTCTTAGCAAGACATTGAATTACCAAAAGAGTATCAGATTCACTCCAAATAGGTTGGCTAACTCAAAATTCAGCCAAGAAGCGGGGACAACCGACAGCTCGGCCTTTTGGAGGGTGTCAAACGTGGAGGGCAAGGGGAGAGGCCTTGCAAGCGGGCGAGTTTGCGGGGGAAGCATCCGTAAAGCAACAGAAGAACCAACCAGCCCAATCAGGGAAAGAAAAGTAAGTCTGTGAAGGGCGCATCTTCAAGCGGTAGGTTCTGATTTGCCTTGGCTTTCTTCATTCAAAGGCGCCGCCCTCGCCTTCCCTCGCTCAGGTGAACGAGGCAGGCACTGGCGAATGCAGATTCCAGAAGGTGAAGCCTCGGGGGTGGGGGGTGACCAACCTTTCTCCAGCCCAGCCCTCAACTTTGATCTTTGATCTTTTCCAGTAGTTGGAGAGGCTGGCGAGGATGATGGGAATTGGACCCCAGCCTGGAGAAGGGCTGCCTTCCAAGCAAGTCCGTTTGATTAATATTTTCGTTCGGCTGCAGCGTATAAGCAGAAGCTCCAGAGCGGTGGAATGAATCGTTTTGCTTTAAGGGGTTCCGCAATCAAACGTTGGGTTGAGGAGCAGGTCACACATCCATCTACATTGTAGATTCTGCAACGATCTGCTCTTTTTTTGGCCAGCGTCTCTCTGTGCCTGCACTTGGCAAGAAAGGCCTCCACCCGCGATAGAAACTGCGGCAGCCGAAAACAGGTGGCCGAATGGGCAGCGTCGCTGCAGGACTAGGCGGTCAAGTTTCGGAGTCTTGAAGCCCCACCAATCACCTCTTTCTTGCTGAGCGAATCGTCGCAGGAAGCGGCCAATCGTTCCAGCGCCTCTTCCTTTGGAAGGGGGAGGAGACTCTCGCTTGCTCCGCCCTCCTCAGCGGGAAAGAAGCAGCTCTTCCCCTCCTGATTGCCTGCCTGCCATTCATGAAAGCGATCAAAAAACTTTTCAATCGCGTTTCTGGAGTCTGCGCAGGGACTCGCCTCTCCGCAGGTTGCTGCTACTCCCGACGCTACTACGTCTGCTCTGGGAGTAGCTGGGTAAAGAAAGGGATAGGTAGATAACACGGCTGTCCCCTAAGCGCGTTGCCCAGATTGTTGCGGGGGAAAAAAGGGATCGCGGAAGATTTGAGTAGGTTTCTGGACTGATTTTAAGAAGTTAACGAGGATTTCTGTCTACCCGGTTCTCTTTTTCTTTTTAGCACCAGCTATTACCGGTATTTTTTTTTACCGGCCACTTAATGAGAAGGAAGGACTCACTGGAGAAGATGCTGGGAAAGATTGAGGGCAAAATAAGAAGGGGACGGCAGAGAATGAGCGGGCTGGATGGAGTCACTGAAGCAGTCATTTAAGTGAGTTTAAATGGCCTCGGGGGACAGGAAGGCCTGGAGGAAAGTTGTCCATGGGGTAGTTCAGACACGACTTTGCAACTAAGACAACTTTACCGGTAGTACAATGAATTAGAGTTTAACAAGAATGCTTCCCCAGCCTGTTTCTCTCAGCTGGACTTCAACTTCTGTATCTCTTGCTCATACAACCATTAGCCTAACTAGGGATTTTGAGAGTTAATCCAACATCTGGAAGGTACCATAGGGTAGCATAGGGGATAGCTTCAGTGTGCATTTTATGTTTAAGGGCAGAACTCTGGTATGGTACCGGTTTGAAATTTCTAGGAACCATCTGTATTCAGAAGCATTTTGATGGCTGTTCAGTTTGACAACTGCTTTTGGTGGTTTGTTTACAAAAAAGAGCCTTGGTAGTACAGTGGACTAAAGCACACTGTTATTAACACCAGCTGCCTGCAATTACTGCAAGTTCGAATCTCACCAGGCTCAAGGTTGACTCAGCCTTCCATCCTTTCTAAGGTAGGTAAATTGAGGACCCAGTTTGTGGGGGCAACAAATATACATTTATTATAAAATATACAAAAGTATGAAGGCTATTGCTTAGCATTGTAAGCCGTCCTGAGTCTCTGGAGAAGGGCGGCATATAAATCAAATTTTTAAAAAAATGTCCAGGTTCTAGTAAAGCAAACAACACATCTGCCTAGCTCTGCATGAGAGCGGAAGCCGGAATGGGAAAATCTAAATGCAGAAATCTTTTTTATGTATTATATTTTTTCTTCATATTTTTTTTCTTGGAGGCATTCCAAGTGACTTGGCTTACAAAATTGCCCCCTTTTTATTCAGTTCTAAGAGTTTAGAAACTTTTCTGGGTATGTGGAGTTCCTTACAGGACATTTGGAGATGTTAACTTAGGTAAGACTTGATTAAGAGGAAATACAATAAATCAGAATACATCCTTTATTGTACTGAGAAATCACTCTGCATTTCTGCAGAGAATACAGTTGTCAAAACTCATCTCTGGTCATCCTAAATCGACTCACGAAGAAGCCCATTGGACCATCAACTTTTGCAAGCTGATATAAGGGGAAATATCTTTCCTTATTGCCATGGTTTACTGTGTAGATGTTACCGCTGGCATTAAAAGTCCTGGTATCTAAATTACTTTCCAGGCTTTACGTGGAATCTAACTATATTATTATATCCTATTTGGGATGTTATGCCAGCTGTTAAGTGCTCAGTGAACAGAAACACGTCACCAGTCAGAATCCCTGAAGGATACGTGACATTCATGGACCAGCTCAGTGGTGAAATTCAATTTTTTTTTTTACTACAGTTTCTGTGGGCGTGGCAGGGGAAGGATACTGCAAAATCCCCATTCCCTCCCCACTCCTGGGGGAAGGATATTGCAAAATCTCCATTCCCACCCTATTCTGGGGCCAGCCAGAGCTGGTATTTGCCAGTTCTCAGAACTACTCAAAATTTCCGCTACCAGTTCTCCAGAACCTGTCAGAACCTGCTGGATTTCACCCCTGGACCAGCTTCTACTAAACCCAGTGCCTGAAATTTATTTTCAAGATGAACGGATTTCGGGACTAAAGCGGTTTTAAAAATAGTAGTAATGTGAATAATAGAAAAAAATAAGTTAGGCAGCATCTTTTCCGACGAATACATTTTAATTTTTTTAAATAAAATATATTCGTCGGAAAAGATGCTGCCTAACATAGCCATGTTCGCAAGTTTACGGCACACTTCATCCAATACAGAGTGGAGCCCCCGGTGTCTTTTCGTAAAATGTGTTAGTCAGAAAAGGTGCCACAGCTTCCTCCTGTGGATTTTTAAAGAAAGGCTTTTCTCAGTTCAATGCTCATTTATTTATCCAGAGCTGGCCTCACTGCTCATTTGGACATAATCCCAGTTAGGTATATCTTAACCAGGCACCGGATATCTCAGAAGTCACTTTATTATATGGGTGGCTTATTTTCAAATGCGCCTGCCTTATAAATTCATCCCCACTCATTGCAGGCTTGCTATAAAATAAAAAAAATCTTAAAGCGAGACTCACATGTGGAACCAATCCTAGGCAAATAATACTATTCCTAAATAAGAGAAGACTTGTATGGCGGTTTTAACAACCTCATCCACCCGTCCGTTTGCTGTCAAACTCGAGATGTTATAGCAGGAGAGCTGCTGTTGGTCTATGGCAGGGGTTTCCAACCTTGGCAACTTGAAGCCTGGTGGACTTCAACTCCCAGAATTCCTCAGTTAGCAAAGCTGGCTGAGGAATTCTGGGAGTTGAAGTCCTCCGGGCTTAAAGTTGTCAAGGTTGGAGACCCCTGGTCTATGGCACCTTAAAAAGAAATTCAAAAAAATGCCTGCCTTCCTGATTTTTAACCTGCGGGCATGGGTGGTTTATTTTGCTTTTTATACAGATAAAAGAGAAGGGCAAAGGCAGCTATACAAACCATATGCCAACCCCTCCTTTTATTTTTTGCCCCGGAAGTGCTCGTCATCGAAGGTTCGGCGCTTCCGCCGACGCAAGATGGCGGCGGATGCAACAACGGAGCTGCTTTTTTTGGATACTTTCAAACACCAGAGCACTGAGGTAACAGAGGCAATGTGGGTCTTTCCGTCCCATCCCCCCCGCCCCCAGCCTTCCAGATAGGATGGAATTGGGTTCTGAGAGAAGATGTTTATTATCAGGCGGGAATTAATGAGCTCTTAAGTTCAGAGCTCCTTCTGCAGCCTCCACAAAGGAAATCAGCTTCACGTAACGGTAGCGATAGTTGTTGATCGATCTGGTTGAGGCGTAGGTGTGCGGCCGTGTATATATATGATGGATATTTCAATTTTTTTGCCGTTTTGGCATAACCTCCCCCCCAAAGCTTATCTTTCAATCGAAATATGAACCTCCCGATTATAGTTCATAGCGATATAATTCCTGTTCCTATCTCTCCCCAGTACAGTTTTGAAGGGTGAAATGCCAGTATATGACTAATTCAGTTAAATAATGACCGCAATAAAATCATCCTCTAGTAATCAACATTTTAAAACATGTAGCTTTCTTAAATTCATTATCAAGATAAAAGAAATCATGGGATTCATCGAAATGCTGTATAGACAGTAAGCAACAATAACTCAATCTTTGAATATAAATTTCTCTACATGCAATCATATTTGTGTTCTGTTTGATTTCTAAGATATTAAAGTGCAGACTGCTTTATGTTAAATGAGTGTGGATTATATACATGCATGCAGCTTTGGAGTTCTGTTGTCTTGATATAAGAATTTAATTTAAAATTTATGCTAGGAGATAGGTAAAAGGAACCTGTTGCCCAATGTTAGGTGCTTACATTATTTTAGATACTGTAGTAAAAACGTATCAGGAGAATGCCAGCCCCTTTGGTTTTTAATATGCTTTTGGCCCATATCTAGCAAATGAAGAGCATGTTGATTTTTTTTATTAGCTTATTTTAGTACATTTCAGTATAAGCTTGTAAAACTTCATTAGTTTATTTTGATCTCAGTTTTAAAAAGGACATGAAATATATTGAAATGGGGAAAGAGCAACTTTGTCAAAGACTGTGAGGGATCTGGAGAGCAAACCAAATAAGGAATGGTTAAATGATTTGGGATCATTTACTCTATATCAGAAAGGTGTTGCATGAAGAGGACTTATTCTTTATTGGTAGGAGAAGAACCAGTGGGTCAAAACTGGTTCAGGACATAGGTTCAGGATAGGCATAAGAAAGTCTGCAAATGGAGGTTGGATAGTCATCTATCAAACATTCAGTAGTGAATCCTGTACTGAGCAAGGGGTTAGGCTAAATATCCTCCAAGATCTTCCAATTAAATTATTCAATCTGATTATTACTAGTTTATTGTTAAAATAGTATCCTATCTTTCCAATTGATATTCTTAACATTACTAGAATATCAATAATATAATTGCCTAAGAATTTATTGTTTTCTGAGGAATCTTAGGCTATATTTTTTGGGGAAGATTTTATAATATTTAGATGCTTTTGTTTATGCACCTTTTCATTAAGAGTTCTTAGAGTGTGTAGAATTTAAAAGCAGTCAGTGTTTAAAACTAAAAAGTTGGGGTTCCTAAAATGTTCTTGTTTTATTTTAAGAATTACTTATTTCTTTAATGTTAAAAAAATTTGCTGACAAATTATTGGAATTGAAGTTCTTCTTTTTTTGATCATCAGATAAAACCAGTCACATATCCTGTAAAGGAAAGATATTCACAAGTTAGGTTCAGTTTCTATTAACTGCAGTCCTGTGAATGTATGCTAAGAAATACGTCTGTCTGTTTATGTGGATCTATCTGGTCTTTCAAGTCTCTATAGTTTACTCATTGCCACTGCCACTTATACCATCCACCTTGGTTATCCGTGTCTTCTTTTTCCTGTCACCTTTCCCAATATTAGAGCCTTTTCTAGAGAGCTGGATCTTCACATAATGTTCTGATGCTATTATAATTTGAGCTTGATCATTTTGACTGTTTACCACAAATAAACTATCATATGGAATTCAGCAGAGAAGCTGCTGCTTTGTTGCCATCTTAGATCTGCCCTTCTTGATTTATGCCTCAAACGAGATCTATGGGTTAATGTGTTAAATGATCCATAGTTTATTTTCTTTGCTGTCCATGATATTCTCAGGAGTCTTCTCCAACTTAATCTAATTATTTGATTTAATTATTTAAATAAGGTGATTTTAAGTTTCTGCAGGATGAGCAATAAAATTTTAAGTAAAATACTGTTAGATTGTGTCAGTAGTTCTTATGAATAATCAATTTTTCCATATTTTTGCTAAATATTAAATCTTTTCTATTTTCTGCAACTTCTTTTTTCTTCACTTGTCACTCTGCAGATGTTTTTCAGATCTTTATTTCTTGTCTGCTTGGCCTCTTCAAACCAATTCCTGGACCTTTCCTGCAAATCACCTGCCTCTACATATCATCAGGCTTATTAACATGATATCAGTCTCTAACAGATCCATTGAAATTTGATGGCTAAAATGAATTTTAATTGATTAATCAACTAACTAAAATGTTTCCTCTCACCACAATTTGTGCAGCATGTTTGTTGCATAACAGCAAACATAGTGTTATTCAATCTTCCCACAAATATTTGTCAATATTTCTGTCAGCCTTTCCAGGTAAACCATTATTAGGAAACATGACTAGATGAAGTAATTATACTTTATTGAAAGGCTACATTAATAGAAACTTGAAAGCCTGAAAGTACAAATTTCCCACCACCACTTTTAAATGCTTGATCCACTAGGGAGAGTCCTTCTCAGTTTCTTTATCTGACTGTTAAGAGATCCTAGGCAGCATCTCTTGCCCAAGTTTTGGAAGACCATCCACACATTATGTTAACAATTTCACAATATCACAAATTCACTCCATGTTTGAGGACATGTCTTTGTGAACCAATTGTCCAAATTTATTAAGTATCCAGACATACAGTATTGTACATAAGGTTACAATGTTTATCATAGAAAAATGGGGCACTGTTAAAATGACAAAAGCCAAATTAAAATGAATTCTGCAGTGTTGTTTTTAATGGTATTGTCTGTTGCAGATGGCATGTTACATCTGGACATGTCGGGAAGAATCAATGGTTATGGTTATACCACTTGTTACTTTTCGGCAATGTCTGGATTATGTGAAATGCATATTTTGACAGATTTTTGAGTGCTCATGAAACAAAACAAAGATACTTTGCACTTCAAAATTCATGAATTTTGTTCATTTTTTTTCTAGCAAAGCACTAATGTAGACGTGGTTCGCTTTCCATGTGTAGTTTACATCAATGAAGTGCGTGTGATTCCTCCAGGAATAAGAGCTCACTCTAACTTACCTGAAAGTAGAGCTTATGGGTAAGCAAAAAAATGATATAAGAAATTGTCCAGCACTGTTTTCTATGTCATTTTTAACATGCAGAGTGCTTTGTGATGTTCTCTTATTTTTATGAGAAGATATGTTAACTTCTGTAAAATGGGATATTGAATCAGAGAGTGAAAGTATATGCCTAAATTTGCAATAGACCTGAACCTGAGATTTCCTGGGTCCATCCAGCATTATATAATGGAATATACTTCTGCTTTAAGAAACCAAAAATATAAAATAACTTTGAAAAGGATTTGTGTTTTAATTGAGACAAGAAATATAGCTCTTATAATTTTTCAATTTTGAATAAGTAATGGCAGGATGTATGAAATGCTGATAAAAAAGTAAAAGAATTGCTGAGAAAATAATATTTTGAACTGGATTTGCCAGCCATAGTTTGGAGTCAGTTCTGGCTAATGTCAATTCTTGTTTGCCCAATTCAGATATTACAAATCATGACTCAAGATAGAAAAGGAAGAGGAAGCAATAGATGTTTGTTTCTGAGATCTTGCTTACACTCATTTCAAAAGCAGTTTCCACTAGTTGGAAAAGGGGATCATTGACAGTTGCATTCAATTCTTGATTTATTTAATTTATATGCTGGCCATCTCATTGTCAAGCGATTCAATGTAAAGTATATTGCAAAGACAACATTTTAATATTTCAGGATTTTATGTGGACATACATGTACTCTAGATTAGCCAGAAAGCTAGTGAAGTATATGAGATTAAAGAACATCACACATTAAAGAGATGAAAGTATCACACATTGCCAAATGTCATAGAAATTGTTGTATGGAAAGAAAAAAACTAATTTTTTGTTCTACAATTCGTGGATTTTATTAGATTTTATTACAAGCTTTAATTCAAAAATAAAAGAATTGGTAGTATATAGATAAGAATGCTCATTCTGCTCATAAGAATATTTGAGAAAAGTATAGACCATATTTTACAAAATATATGAAATATATGAAATAAGAGCTTAATAATATAAATATTGACTATTTTTAACAGTTGGGAATTCTTTATCTTCCTCCAGATCGATTAGCAGTCTTTTAAGGCTTGCCTTGCTCATTAACCAGATTTTGATTAAAGATGATATTTTTTTCACTTTGACTCTGTTCCCAGTGAGACATCTCCTCATACATTTCAGTTAGACCTGTTTTTCAACAATGTCAGCAAACCAAGTGCACCTGTATTTGACAGGCTAGGAAGGTAAGTACTAAAACATTCCTTCATAAAACATTGAATATATTCTACCAGAAACTATAAAATTGTGGAATACAAAAAACAAACTTATCATTTCTTTCTTGAGAAGGGATTCTGATAACACATACTTACCATTTCCTGTAACCATTATTTTTTGTGGTCTTCTCAGCTATCACATTGCCAAATTCTGTCCAACTGTACTATTGCATAACATTAAACAAGTAATCCTTGGGATACACAGTCTACAGAAAATGAATAAAATGCAGGTAGAGAGTTCCTGTATTCTGCCACTTAATGCAAAGATGTATAGTTGTCAGCCTAATTCTAAAAGGATAGGTTGTAAGAAGGTCCTATTGTAAGATTAGGTAGTAAGAGAAGATGTTGGAGAAAAATACGCATGTTTATTATCTAATATCTAATTTTCTTCTGCTTAATAGCCTGGAATATGATGAAAACTCTTCAATTATTTTCAGGCCCAATGCAAAGGTAATTACTATATAAATTGTGATGCTGTCCCTCTTGTTAGTTAATATCATAATTTTTAATAAACCCTTTTGGGCAGAGATAATCTTCAGAGACTGGATTACTTTCAGGGTATTCCATCAAAGTCTTCTCAAAGTTGGTTCAATGGATGCTGAAAGGTTACCAAGTATGTATATATACACACACAAATATATACATATATACATAAATGTGTTTGTTTGCACAATGCCTTAGATCTTATGAGTTGAGATTTTGTTTTGCATTTTGGGAGTCATCAGAGATATAACTGGGGAGTGGTTTGTTGCAATTGGTTACCAAATTGAAAACTTTAGGAAATGCTGTGTGTAATGATGATTTGTGATTTCTCTGTACTTTATGGCATTGTTGAATGTCATTATATTACAATCATTCAGAAGAGAAGCAAATATATTTTCCCAAATTTCATTCTTTGTCATAGCATTGTATGATACTTAGTTTAACAGACAGATGTTCCTAGCAAAAATGGGCTTCATGTTTTTAGGTAGATCGTCATAATTAGAGCTGAAAACATTTGAAATAAAAAGCATATATTTCAGAAGTGCTGTAGAATTTGGATATGTAGGATTTTTCAAAGCTGAAGCTTGGTTTAACAAGCAATACACATAAAACAGAACTAATGAAATTGATACTGTTAATTCAAATGTAGCAAGTCATATTTTAAATGCTGTGTTTTATTTTAAATAATGCAGGTAAACACTGATGGCTTAGTTTTAAGAGGCTGGTATAATTGCTTGACACTGGCAATATATGGCTCTGTTGATAGAGTGGTTGGCCACGATAGAGACTCTCCTCCTCCACCACCACCACCTCCTCCACCTCCTCAGCAACAACAAGCTTTGAAAAGAACTCCAAAATTAGGTGAGCAATTCTGTTCTAGTTTTTAACTCTTCCAAAAGGTTTTGGTTAGAAAAGCAAATCTTTCTTACCAGTCAAGCGTATTTTCCTAAACATTTGTGTTTTTCAGTACTACTTGCAGTGGAATTCATTCTGAAAGTTCATGATTATGAATATCAGTTCAGCACATGCCTCAGATTTTTTCCTGAATAATTTTCTTCCCAATTTAAACCCTTAAATTGGGTGGTGGTGGTGTTACCAGACACAGAGTTTTGTTTTCTTATCAATTTAAATTTCATTTCTCCCATCCCGCTCTCGGCAGTCCATTTCCGCTGCTTTGAAAACTGAAGGGAATTGCAAAAACAGTTTGGCCTTTGTTTATCATGCAGTACGATTTTAAAAATACATAATTTTTCTTTGGCGCGAACATCTTTTACAGCTGATGGAGAGAAAGAGGAACAGTTCAATGGCAGCCCTCCCCGGCCTCAACCTAGAGGACCAAGAACCCCACCTGGCCCCCCTCCTCCTGATGATGATGAAGATGAACCAATGCCTGTATCAGGTAGTCAAGAGGAAATTCTGTTCTCATTATTGTCATATCTGAGAGGAAAAGCTTTGCATCTTTCTAAAATAACTTCACTAATACATGTTTTGATGTCTAAATTAGAGAATCAAATATACAATGCACGAAAATATATTTGGTTTTTTGACAGACTGTTTTGCATCCTGCTATTGGGTTAAGAATTTTCCTTCCCACATACGGTACGTTAGAGCACATGGTTCCGTGTTTAATAAAGAATTGACATTCGTTTTTTTAAAATTTCACATCCCCACATCCACATTTTGTAAAACTGAATCTGGTGGTACAGTATCTGATGGGTCAATATATTTTAACATAACTTTAAATCATATATCTTTGTTACTTAACTTTCATTATGAGTAACTTTTCAGTATTGAAACCTCAAGCATTCAATTTGTTTTCCTGCTATTAATGTCATTATTTTCAGTTGCTGGAGAAAAAGATGACGATGTTGATCACAGAGAAGATTATTTTGAGCCCATTTCTCCTGATCGGACTTCCATTCATCAAGAAGGTCCATATTCTGATGAGGCAGAAGTGGAAGAAGAGCAAGCAGAAGAAATGGATGATGATGAAGAAGGTGTGGATGTTGAGGATGAAGAGGATGAGGAAGAGGATGATGATGGTCAAACAGTAGATAGCATTCAGGATGATGAAGAGGACGACGATGATGATGAAGATGAGGATGACGATGAGGATGAGGAAGAAGAGGAAGAAGTTGATGAAGAGGAAGAAGGTGAAGGTAGGCAAATACAACCAACTAGGTTCATGCATATATACATTATGTTGTCCTTGCTTGATAAGCATTGACTTGCAGATAAATATCTGGTTTGACCCTGTTCTTGAAACAATGTTGGCAGTGTATGAAAATTCTGTTTTGCGTAGTCTATGATGGCCAACCTAGAGGACCAAGAACCCCACCTGGCCCCCCTTCACGTGATGATGATGAAGAAGATGAGCCAATGCCTGTATCAGGTAGCCAGGAAGAAATTCTGTTCTTATTATTGTCACATCTGAGAAGAAAAGCTTTGCATCTTTCTAAAATAACTTCACTAATGTATATTTTGATGTCTAAATTAGGGAACCAAATACACGATGCACAAAAATATATTTGGTCTAACAGAGTTTTGCATACTGCAATGCATACAACTGAATCTTTGCTTGATGTTAACAGTCAGTCATTGATTTACCTGCAAGCTGAAAGTATGGTATTTAAGAACCAATTTTGAAAACACATTATTTTAGAAAGGAAGATTTAACTCTTAATTTTTGGAAAAGGATGAAAAAAAATGTATTCATTTTTACAAGAGAGGCTGCCAACATTTGTAAGTGAAAAGGGAATAATTGGGTATATAATCAAATCAATAATTTGCAATAATTCAGTCATTTATGTGAGCTGTTGATGAGCCCCAAATTAGTGTTTCCTTTGAAAGTATATTTGATTTTTCCAAAGCTTAAATTGCAGTATTTATTTGCTGTACTGATATTCTTCTTCACTCCACCCAGTAGCGAATGCTTTAGTTAGTGTCATTCTTAGGACTAATCAGTCGTTCTGACATTTACTAATGAGATGTGCTCAGATTAGCAACATTTCTGCATTCTTTTTAAATACATATTTTCGCATATGTTATATTTTCTTTTCCTGTCCTGTTAAAGATACAGTAGGAGCCAAAAAGCTCTAAACATAGGCATTCCATCTGGACAAGGGCCAGAAAGTGAAGGAGCTGTTCATTGCGCCTTAGTAACCTTTTCAGTGTGGCTGCAATAAAGATCGTTTGCAATCTTTGGGAGGGCTGTCGGGATTGTAGGCCAGTACATTCAAGTATTTTTTGCAAAGACTCTTGGAATTTGTCTCTACATATTGATGTATATTTGACAATCTGTGTTCTATTTTGAGTTAGTTGCATCAGCTTTTGTAAGCATGAGAAACCATTGCTAGCCAAAGTATTTCTCTTTATTTTCTCTTTGAATACTTGAAGCCTGATCTTGGTCTTGTTTACTTGGCAATCATTTATTTTTTGGTACATGCACCTTTTTAGAGGTCCATATGATTGAAACTTACAGAAACTTTTGGAATAAAAAACAAAAGAATCTTAGATGTGGGAAGATTATTACATAGCATTTTATAGCCGCCTGTTCTTAATGTGTGCTTTGATTAATAATACATTATTTATTGCTTCGGTGGGGCAATATTGCTTTGGTGCGTGTAGAAGGACACACATACAAAGTGGGAGCCAATATGTTATTTTATCTAATCAACAGTTAAAACGTAAGTTTTATAGTATGTTTTTAACGACAATATTTTAAATATTTGTTTCAGGAGATGATGGTTATGAACAGATTTCAAGTGATGAAGATGGAATTGCTGACTTGGAACGAGAGACGTTTAAATACCCAAGTTTTGACATTGAATATACTGCTGAAGATTTGGCCAGAGTGCCACCTGTAACCTACGATCCTTTTGATAGGGAGCTTGGACCCCTTCTATATTTCAGTTGCTCCTATAAGACCACTTTTGAGATGGAAGTTGCCAAGATGAGAGATCAAGATCTAGAGAAGGAAAACAATGGGGCAGTAGAGAGTTCTGTTAAATTGACTGAGCTCCTTGAATTATATCAGGAGGAGAGAGGTGCAAAGTGGGTCACAGCTTTGGAAGAAATACCCAGTTTAGTAGTCAAAGGACTAAGTTACTTGCAATTAAAGGATACAAGCCAGGATTACCTAAGCCAGTTGGTTGACTGGACAATGCAGTCTTTAAATCTTCAAGTAGCCCTGAGACAACCGATTGCTTTGAATGTCCGTCAGCTGAAAGCTGGGACAAAGCTTGTCTCTTCGCTGGCAGAATGTGGAACTCGAGGAATAGAAGCCCTCTTGCAAGGGGGAGTAATTGATTCTTTATTTGAGTTGCTCTTTGCAGATCATGTGTCCTCTTCCCTTAAACTTAATGCTTTCAAAGCTTTGGATAGTGTTATTAGCATGACTGAAGGAATGGAGGTTTTTTTGAGGAGTAGTTTGGAGGCCAGTGAAAAAAGTGGCTATCAGAGACTGTTGGAACTTATTCTCCTGGATCAGACTGTAAGGGTAGTCACTGCAGGTTCTGCCATTTTACAGAAATGTCACTTCTATGAGATTCTGTCTGAGGTAAAGAAAATTGGTGACCAGCTAGCAGAAAATTCTCCACCCCTTCCAAATCATTCTGAGTCTGAGCAAGATCCAGATGCTGGACCTGAAAGAGGCAACCAGGAATATGATAATGATGTAGATGCTCCAATGGATATGGACAATATTTTGGAGTCCTCCCCTATGAATGAAGGAGAAATTGAAAAACTCATTAACATTTTAGATGAAATTTTGCATTTGATGGAGACAGCCCCGCACACCATGGTCCAGCCACCTGTGAAATCTTTTCCAACAACAGCACGTATTACAGGGCCTCCAGAAAGGGACGATCCTTTTCCAGTTCTGTTCAGGTATGTATATTTTTGATTTGGGTAGATGGCTTTAGTTATGTGTATTCTGGTTTTTCTAGTTGGTACCTTCAAGATACGTTCATCAGACTTCCACTGTTACTCCACAGCATATTTAAAAGCCAAACCTGGGCTAATTGGAGTTGAAACTTGGCTCAGGTTGGGAATTTCTGTTTACATGTTCCAGAGGATCGCCAGATTCCCCACTCCCAATTTTTAATATGTCCTGATAATGCATGTACATTATTTAATGAAAATTGTTGATTTAACAGGAAATATTTTAATTTCTTTACTACTTTCATTTCCATTTCTTTGTCTCTTCTCATTTTCCTTGACAAGTCAGCTCACTTTCCCCATTTAAATTAAAAAGATTTGAGTTACTCAAATGTTTACTTAGAATTGCAGACTATAGGTAATTCACTAGTTCTTAATACTTGCCAAGCAATGTGCTATTCTGAGTTCTTCATGATTTTAAAGAGAAGATTGTGCATAATCTACTCCCTGAATATCCTACAGTATTTCCAATTTGTAGTCCTTGAAAATTGTAGTAATCTCCTTGTTACCATGGTGGTGCTTTCTGCTTATGTTGATAAAAAGAGTAATAATTAGCCATCTGCTTCATTAATTTAAGTTTGTAGGGACATTTGATGTCATCTGATTTGCAAAATCATTAATTAACTTTTAACCAATAGTCTTGATTTCTTGGATTGAATGAATATATAGTAATCAGTAAAAATTTGAAATAATATTTTTATGTTTTTTTAATGCAAAAATATAAAACAGGTATAGATCTATTCAAATTAAATTTAGGCTCAGATGAATATCATGATGCGGCTGCTGCTGCTATCCATTCAACTGTGTCTGACTCTTGGCAATTCTATGGGTCAAATCTCTCCTAATCTTCTGAGTTTATACTACTACTTTTGAGTTGTTCTATGGCTCTTGCTGGTGTCACCTTTGATGGTGTCCAGCCACCGTGTTCTCTGACGCTCTGCTTTCCTTTTACCTCTAACTCTACCAAACATAATTACTTTCTCCAGTGATGGATATCAATTTTGCTTTTAATATTGGCGATATTAATTAATGTGATATTAATTAATCCCACTTTGTATTTGTGGGATTTGTTTTCTATTCCAAACCACAAGGATGCCTTGTGTAATACAAATATAGAATTGTACGATGTTGCAGTTTAGCTATCTCATGGGAAAATGTAGTGGATAGATGTTACTTCTTAGTATTATTTATCCTTTTCATTTCTTCAGGTATCTTCACAACCACAGTTTTTTGGAGTCTGTCACTTTGCTGTTGTCCAATCCAATAACAAATGTGCATCCTGGAGTGCTTCAGTCTGTCAGAGATATTCTGAGGTTTTTAGCACAGTCACAGAAAGGTCTCCTTTTTTTCCTCTCTGAATACGAAGCCACCAATTTGCTGGTTCGAGCATTTTGTCAGTTTTCGGATCCCGATCAAGAAGAAGGCCTGCAAACAGATGGAGCAGGCGATGAAGCATTTCCCTTATGGCTTCTTCATTCGACCCAGACGCTGCAGTGCATTTCAGAACTCTTCAGCCATTTCCAGCGTTGCACAGCCACTGATGAAACTGATCATTCAGATCTCCTGGGAACACTTCATAATCTTTACTTGATAACTTTTAACCCAGTAGGAAGAGCTGCTGTTGCCCATGTCTTCAGCCTTGAGAAGAATCTCCAGAGCCTTATTACTTTAATGGAGTTCTATTCCAAAGAAGCATTAGGGTAATGATTTACTATTAGATTTATATCTGTAATGGGCGGGCTCACAATATTCTGTCTTTGTTTTGTGCAGCTCAAGAAAATGTACACAATGCTGCTGCTTTCCACTTGTTCCACAGATGCAGTCTTGTGAGGTGGGTTGGGTGGAGAGTATGACTGGCCTCATCACTAAATGTTGTAATACATTAAGTGATATCTCTGAGGGCTCCTGTGCAGATAGTCTTCAAGTTACGGCCATTCATTCAGCGACCATTCGAAGTTGTGATGGGCTGAACAAAGGGACTTAAGACTGGTCCTCAAGAGTTCCGGTCATTGCAACACTCCTGCGGTCGTGTGAACTAAATTTGAGTACTTGGCAAACAGTTTGCACTTAAACTGGTTGCAATGTCCCATGGTCACGTAATCGCCATTTGTGAGCCTCCCTGCAGGCTTCCCACAAGTAAAGTCAATAGGGAAGGCATTAGGAAAGAAAACAAGTCGTTTGGGTAAGTCTCCCCCACTCCCCGACTTTCTTCACTCGTATGCACTATGCTGTCATTTTGCCCTTCTCTTGCATGCACGCTGTACCCTGTTTTCCTGCATCTTTGTGCTTGTATACACCCTGCACCTTTTCCCCCAACCTTCCCCGGCTTGAGCCATACTGCAACACCCTCCTCCCCCAACTCATGTACAGCCTGCACTACCTACTCCCCCCCCCCCCCCATATGCTCTTTACCTGAGATGACTCCTGCTTTCTTCCTAATGACCAGGGGTGAAATGCTAGCAGTTCGGACTGGTTCTCCTGAACTGGTAATAAAAAATGCTACCGGTTCAGGCGAACCGGTATTTCCGACAATCACCTGGGCGACGATCAGCTATGATGTGCAATTTATATTAGCTAGAATCGTCAGATTTTCTGCTTTCTAGCTAACCTGAATTGCGTAGCACAGCGGTACCCCCGCCCTCCCCCCCCTGCTGTTCTACTTACCTTTGCAGACTTGAAAGGCTTCAAAATGTTCCTTTTTTAGTGCTGCGCAGGTGTGCCTCAGGCGTGCCTGCGTGCGCTCAGTACCAGACTCACAGAACCACAGAACAGACTTCAGAGGATTTCAGCGCTCCTAATGACCCTGTGCATCTGGAGTTATGACATCAACCAGGATTGCCTCGAATGTAGTCATTAAGCAGGGCAGTCATATGATATGGTTTATAACCACATTGCTTAGTGACGGCAATTTTGATTCCAACTGTAGTGGCGCGAGAACTGTCTGTAACAGCCTTGATAGAAACTGTCAACTCAGTTCAGAACAATACTGTTTTTTTATTAATCTTTATTCTAAAGATTATTGCTTACTTCTATGTACTGTTCTCTGTACTGTAATACGTTTTAAAAGTAGAAGGATTATGAAAGAATAGGATGGCTTGGTAAAATCTCTTTCAATTTTAATGATAACTATATTGGTCTCCTGTGTTTGATATAAGTGGAATCCTGTGCTGGGCAGGTGAGAATCCTCTTGCACAGTTGCCTTTCCTTCTGAGTTCTATGTGCCCACTAAATTTCTGGAGGGTGGGAAGCCAGTCATGGAAACGGAATCTCTGGATTTTATGCTTAGTATGAAGACTAAAACATGAAATGAAGTAATACGAAGCAAATTAGTAAGTTGTAGGTCTTTGTTTTAAACAGTGATTCCAAATCAAAAAAGTCAGTTGCCTACAATTATGCTTGCATCCTTGTCCTACTGGTGATACAGTCTTCAAGTGACGTCCAGATGCTTGAGCTGTACTCGGCACCCCTGCTGAAGCTTTGCAAAGCGGATGAAAATAATACCAAGTTACAAGGTACACTGTTTGTTATTGTTGGACAATGTTTTAAATGATGTAGGAGAAATATTTCTGATACTCTGTTTCACTATTGCTATTGTATGTATTAAGATTACTAGAGATGATCATTGAAAGATCTTTAGCAGTCTTATAAAGTTGGTTTCTAAACAAAAAAAAAATAAATCCCTGGTTTGTGTAATACACTACTCATGGACAGATGCCATAAAATAATTTGAAAGAAATATTTAGACTCACATTCTATATTGATGAATCACTTAGATTCTTTAAATCAACTCTTGTTTCCACATCACTTCCTCCTGTACAGCTTTAAGATGTAGTGGGCTGGTGCTAACATTCCCAAACAGTATTGGGATTTTTGTTCCTTGAGTAGTTACCACTTGCTGTTTCCCAACATTATAAATTTGATTTGCCTTAATATCAAAAGTGCTGTCCAAAGCATTGTGTAAGTCTGCTACTGAGTGGAAAAGGCAATCCTGACAGATACATCTAATTTCTTTCATGCATGAAGTGTACTTCCGGGCATTTTGTTTTCTTTAAAGTTACTGTCCAGTTTCCGTAGCTGCTTAGGGTATTTAGGTTGGTGGTTGATACAGTTTATGTGCCTCATACTTCATTGGTGGAAAGATGCTTTTGAATACAATATGAATAAAATGAGTTGTATGGAATAGTTTTTCCTTCTGCTGTGAAATTCATCTAGGTCAGTGATGGCTAACCTTTTTGCCATCACGTGCCAAAAGCGGTGGGAGCGCGGTGGGGTCAATCAAGCGTGCCCACATCCATAATTCTATGCACCCCGCACCCTCGTTCTTACCCTGCTTTTGGCACGTGATGGCCTGGTAGGCCCGTTTTTTGCTCTCTCCAGGCTCTAGAGCCTTTCTAGGAGCCTGGGGAGGGCAAAAACGACCTTCTCCACCCCCCCAGAGGCCCTCAGGAAACAGTGTGTTTCCTGACTTCTGGTGGGCCCAAAAGGCCTGAAAATCAGCTGGCTGGCACATGCATGTGTGCCAGAGCTGAGCTCGCGTGCCCACTGATATGGCTCCGCATGCCACCTCTGGCACCTGTGCCGTAGGTTTGCCATCACGGATCTAGGTAGAAAATACAATATTTCTGTTTTATTATTTTGTTCTAAAACCTTACATATCAAGTATAGGGGAGACATCTGTTGGGAATAAACTGGGAGTGTGTGCCAACAGTCCTGTCTGTCAGAGAAAAGGTCCAATCTTTTGAATGCAAACTGGCTGAACTGGAGATGTTTAGATGTATACAGTCTGGTCCTTCTGATATGTGCTACCTCAGAACAACAATGACTTGTTGTCAGGCAGAATGAGAATCTTGGGAAAGGAGGATATGATTTCAGTGATAAAGGAGATATTTTCAAATTTGGGATTCAGTCCTTGGGTGATGTTAAATTTAAATTTACTGACAAAGAAATAAAGGGAAAGCGGAAGCAGTATGCTCTGTCCCATATTTGGGTAGACCAGGTTGCCCTGATAGACTGGTCTCACAGGAAAAACACTTTTTCTTGGGTGATGGAAACAATATGCTCTAGTCCTAAAACTCTTATCAGGGGGACAGAGGGCTTTTGTTGTGGCTCATTCAATGTTTAGAGTTTGTGATGAAAAAAAAAAGATCTTCCTGGTGTGAAGGTAATGGATGTTATCTGTAATCTAGATAAATTATAAATAGTGCTCAGAAAGAAGTGGTGTTTATAATCCATGTTGACATCTATGATATCGGGGAATATAAGCAGGTAATCTTGGAAGTTACATTTGGGCTGCTAGGTAGTGAAGTTCATAGCTTCCAAGGCTATGCTTAGAAATAGCATCTGATTCATATGCAAGCAATGCTCAAGGCCTCAGTGCATAGTCCTTGGGAGAAAGCAAGAAAAGTGTGTCTTTGCCAGCCTTTTGATATAGACAAATCAGGAAGCAAATCCCACAACAGATGCTGTCTCACCAATCTTAGAGTAAGATGGCTTTCTTCTTCCACCAGATTAACCAGCCTTTACTTATGATAAATAAGCCAAACATTTCTTTAATGGTGTTCTTTATATGTTCTTTTGTCCTTTGGGAGAACATCTGATATTCCTTTCTATCTTTTTGTTCCCTTTGGGCTTGGAGGGTTTGTATTCTTTGCAACTGTTGTTCTTTTGTCTGGTGCTGTTTTTTGTGCTCTTTTTTCCCAAATGATTTTAACAACTGTAAACTATCCAGAGTTGGGAGTTGGGCAGCAAATACTTTTACTATATTAGTCTTTATTTGACCATATTATTATTATTATTATTTATTATAATTATAATTATTATCTTAAATAAGGAGCTGTAAGGAAAAATAGTGGGGAATATTCAAACTGCAATATAAAACTGTATAAAAGTTTCTTAGACTTTTGGTTAAAAATGAGTACCGTGTTCCTAGTGTGTGTATGTGACAAAGTACGTCCCCATTGTTAAGATTCAATCAGTTTTAAAACCAAAAGCCCGACCGCTCTAATTGTTTTCACATTTTCTTGAATGCCTCATGCAACATTCATCAAATGATCTTCTTTGTTTTTAGAACTTAATAAATGGTTGGAGCCATTGAAAACAATCCGATTTGAAATTAATTGTATCCCAAATCTCATTGAATATATTAAACAGGTCAGTAAAATAAATAAGTAAAAGCATATGGGGGAGTGTGTTTTTACTGTACTATGTAACAAGTTTTGTAGTTTTTACATGGTTTACATTGCCATCCTTGGACAGCGAGATTAATGGCATATAAATTTAATAAATAAAAAGTAAAAATAAATATGACCTTAGAATAGCAAACTGCTCATCTTTTTGAACAAATATATTTTGAAGTTAATTGTAGTTCAGATTTTGTTGAAAATGGACATGCTGATCAATTAAAATGTTTTGGGAAGGGAAAAAGTTGGATTGGCAATGCTGTGTTTGCTGTTCACTTTGGATTGCTAGATTGGTCCCTCATTTCAACCCTGAGCTACAAATATTCTCCTTTATGGAATCTAGATTGGTCCTCCCACTCTAGCCCCCTTTATTCTATTTACAGTTTTACTTATATATTCATGAAACAATAAATACATGCTAACATTTAGTTTGGTATTTAAATATTCTAAATATTGGAATGGTGACCTTACAGGACACATACCAATTGTTCTCTTTTAAAAACAAAGCTGGATGTATTGGACAATAAGGAAGGACCAAATCTTGAACCAAATCCATTGCTAGACTGCTGAAGAATTACATAAATCAGGCTTTCTGTTTCCCTGGGCTTGCTATATAAGTGAACTTCAAGTCCTAAATCTACACTATTAGTCAACATGGGGAACCGTGGCTTTTGCGTAATTGTTTTTGTTACGCACAATAATTAAATGGATCTCTCCATAGTTTGTGCAGAAGCAGTGTTTGCCTGTTAAATCAGATATATCCATTTTGAATATTTTTTTTTAATCATCTACTTCTTTACTTTAAAGAACATTGATAGCTTGATGACTCAAGAAGGAGTTGGTCTTCCTACAGCACTTCGTGTCTTGTGTCATATTGCATGTCCACCACCACCTGTTGAAGGTACAATCTTTAACCTCTTAGCTTTATTGATTGATTGATTGATTGATTGGATTTATATGCCGCCCTTCTCCGGAGACTCAGGGCGGCTTACAATACGTTAAGCAATAGCCTTCATACTTTTGTATATACCTGCTTAGTAGGGCTTTCGTCCCCCCACTAAGCGGTGTTCTTTTTTATACAAAGTCAGCTTATTGCCCCCACAATCCGGGTCCTCATTTTACCTACCTCGAAAGGATGGAAGGCTGAGTCAACCTTGAGCCTGGTAAGATTCGAACTTGCAGTAATTGCAGGCAGCTGGTGCTAGTTAACAGCACATTAGTCTGCTGCGCCATCAAGGCTCATTCAGTAGAATGTATTGTATTAAATCACACAAGCATCCTAAAATATATTGTTCTCTGCATACCAATCATATAAACTCTGGAGTAATTCTCAGTTCATTTTAGTGAGTGAAAAAAGTACATCAAAATATTTACCTTTGGTCACCAACAAAATCACTGCATCCAATTTCTATTAATTATAAAGTCGAAAATAAAATATAAAGACTTTTCTTTTTATTTCTATCATTCATAAAGGTCAGCAGAAGGACCTTAAATGGAACCTTGCAGTTATTCAGCTCTTCTCTTCTGAAGGAATGGACACTTTTATCAGAGTTCTGCAAAAACTAAACAGCATCCTTATTCAACCCTGGAGACTCCATGTCAATATGGGGACAACTCTTCACAGAGTCACTACAATCTCCATGGCCCGATGTACTCTCACGCTTTTGAAGACCATGTTAACTGAATTGCTACGGGGAGGATCCTTTGAATTTAAAGATATGCGTGTTCCTTCAGCACTTATTTCTTTACACATGCTTTTATGTTCTATAACCCTCTCTGGGCGTTTGGACAGTGATGAACAGAAAATCCAGAATGATATTGTTGATATCTTGTTGACTTTCACCCAGGGTGTTAATGAGAAGTTAACTATCTCCGAAGAAACTCTAGCCAATAATACTTGGTCACTAATGCTCACAGAGGTTCTTACTTCTGTTCTAAGAATCCCAGAAGGATTTTTCTCTGGCCTTATATTGCTTTCAGAACTACTGCCTCTTCCTCTGCCTATGCAGACCACTCAGGTATATAAAAACTACCAAATGATTTAAAAAATCAGCTAATCAGAAAGTTGAGGAGTTATGAAACATATTTATTAATTTTGTTTTTATTAATATAGTTGTACTGTATACACACAGAGCTTGGTTTAATTTAGAAACCCTGAACAAAATATAGTCTGGAGAATCAAAGAAAATATAGGATCAGGTACCACAGGGATATTTATATTGAGCACACAGATGTGTAAAATTGTTTCCAGTTATGTGCCTTTATAGGGATGTTTTGTGAGAATAATTTTGAATATGAATTCCAATTGACATACTCTCTGTGGCAATTTTTCTTGGAACTCCTCACTCCATTCATATACATTTTCTATAAAATTCCAGAGTGGAAACTAACACAACATGTTGCAAATGTATGATTATTGTGCATTTCAAAGGATTATTTTGTTTTCTGTAGGTTATTGAACCACATGACCTATCAGTAGCTCTGAATACTAGAAAACTTTGGAGCATGCATCTTCACGTCCAGGCAAAATTATTGCAAGAAATAGTACGATCCTTTTCTGGTTCCACTTGCCAGCCTATTCAGCATATGCTAAGGCGCATTTGTGTACAGTTGTGTGACTTGGCTTCACCAACGGCTCTCCTTATTATGAGAACTGTCTTAGATCTACTTGTAGAAGATCTGCAAAGGTACATTTCAATATTTTGTTTAATTTGGCCAATTATAAACAATTATTGTTTAATAATTTGTCTAATGATTTATCCAAAGTAGAAAAGTCGATCTCATTGGTCACAATTTTGTCTGCCCACAATTGAATGTAGACTTAAAAGGTCCTGTTTGGGTTATGTTCTCTTTTCCTGTTTTATTCGATATTAGTCATTTGCTTTGAACCAAAGGCGTGTTTTTTTTTAAAAAAAAAGGCAACTGAACTTTCTTTGTTTTTTCTTGAGGACATTTTGCTTCTCATCCAAGAAGCTTCTTCCAGAAGTGAGAACTGAAGAAGCTTCTTGGATGAGAAGAAGCATCTTTAGAAAAACCAAGACCTGGATGACTGAGAATCTCCATAAGCAATTGCTTTGGACCTTACACCTTCTGTTGCTTCAGTCATGTGATTGTCCAGCCAAACATTCCCCTCCAAAATTTAATTCTATTTCCTGAATATTTGCTTTTCATTAAAGTCACTTAAACACCACTAATAATATTATTTTCAGCGTTATTAGTAATCCCAGTAACTTTTCAAGTACAGTAGAACCTCTGGTCATGACCATAATTCTTTCCATAACTTTGGTCGCAAACTGATTTGGTTATGACCCGAACCTAATTTTGGAAATTTGGCACTTACAAAAGAAAAAAAATAGTGTGGAAGGGGAAATCGCCCACAAAATTTTTTTTTGAATTTTTGGGTTGGAACCCAATTTGGCCGTGGTCCGAAGCATTCGTGACCAGAGGTTCTACTGTAGGTGGCAGTTTGACAGTTGTGCAAGAATGAACGTTGTGTGTGTGTGAATGAATGGGAATATTCAAACTTGCATGTTTGTTTTTATTTGCATTTCTACTTAATGCACTATCATCCTAATAAAGAAATTTCTCACCATTTCAGCAACCCAGAAGATAAGGAGAAACAATACACTGGTCAGACGACTCGCTTGCTTGCTTTATTTGATGCTCTGGCTTCCCACAAAGCTTGTAAATTGGCTGTTTTGCACCTGATTAATGGAGCTGCTAAAGGCGATGAAAAATACACTGAGGTTTTCCTGGAACTTTTGTCTTTGATGCAAACTCCAGGGGAAAACATAATTCATCAGCAGTGTGCAGAATACTTAGCTTCTATTTTACAGTCCTTCTGTGACCAGGTATTTAAATGGAAAATCTAAAGAGGAATTCTGTATTCTTTACATGTTCCCATGTCTTCACATACTTTGATACATGAATGTACTGTTATACATTGGTAGGCTGTGAAAGAATGGATTGTTGGTAGTCTTTGCTAAACCATTGCCCTGTTTAGCAACCGCAGAAGTTATTACAGGCCTGAAAAAAATATAATTTTAGGATTGGTCCTCATATTTAGGACAATTGTAACATTCTGCGGTCATGTAGTCACAATTTGTGTGATTCACAGCCATGTTTCAACAAACAGAATCAATGGAAAAGCCAGCAGTAAAATCAAAAGTTGTAGTCATGTGATGACTTCTTTAATGACTAGAGGTGAAGTAAGGTCATAAATCTGTTGCCGTTACATTATGTATTGTTTAGTGATGGAGTTGTTGGTCACCAAGTCCGGTCCTTAGGACTACTTCCAAAGACATTCTTTTTCTTGGAAACAGTTGTGTTGTATATCAGAACAGATTCAGAATCTTGTCTGCTGTGCTATGGTAGTGCAACCAACCTATGCATGCTTACATTCTGGGTTTGTTTTTTTGTGATTTCCTCCCTTGGAAATTTTATTTTATGTACACAGAGAGCATATGTACCAAGACAAATTCCTTGTGTGTCCAATCACACTTGGCCAATAAAAATCTATTCTATTCTATTCTATTCTATTCTATTCTATTCTATTCTGTCCTGTCCTGTCCTGTCCTGTCCTGTCCTGTCCTGTCCTGTCCT
>WNWU01000003.1:43694321-43720030 GCA_012654045.1 Ptyas mucosa | reverse complement strand
CTGTCCTGTCCTGTCCTGTCCTGTCCTGTCCTGTCCTGTCCTGTCCTGTTCCCCAAAATTAAATGCTGATATTTCTTCAGATTATTTCTCCCCAAGGAATTTACTACATGAACAGAATCAACGGAATGAATTATAAAGATCTACAGTTTACTGCAGGGCCTTGTAATAATTGGATTAATTTGTTTATGTGTCTTAAGATGTCCTAATTCCCAATATGCTAAATTTATGTATATTAATATTTGTTTTTTAATTTCCCCATTTGAAGTTTTTCAATACTTAAAATTGTATATTCTATTATTTTGCATATTCTAGTGATATTTTAATTTTAGATGGCTTAGTTTTGCTGAGCTTTCTGAATTAAATCTTAATTGCTGCTTCTGTGCAAATAATAATTCTAAATGAGCATTCCCTTAGAAAAAAGGCCTCTAATATCGAATATAGTAGACATTCTTAAATTCACTAATCAAGATTCAAAAGACTTCCTTCTTTGGAAAACTTTGCATTGGAAATAATGCAGCAATAGGCAACTCATTCCCAGGGGTCATTATACTTACAGATACTTATGTTGATACATGCTAGACTTCCAACACTAAATGTTCCAGGTCTCCAAAACTATACATATGATAGGTATTCTTTGAGTAAAAATGATACTATTTCCCCCAAAATAAGACATCCCCTGATAATAAGCCCAATCGGGTTTTCAAGTGCATGCGCTAAATAAGCACTGCTGAAAATAAGCCCTCCTTGAAAATAAGCCCTCCCTAAATATAAGCCCTCTCCAAAAATATTTAAACACATGCGCAGCCGGTCCCCGCCATTTCTTCTGGTTAAAGTTAGGGAGACAGAGCTGGAAATCAGGTAAGATGGCAAGAGGAGCCCAGTCTTGCTCCATATGCCCTATAAGGCCAAGTGCTTATTTTGGGGTTCAAAAAACATGTTCATCTGCTGAGAAAAACAAACTTGTTTATTTCTGATCACAGACAAATGTTACAAAATTGACATTTTCTGACTGGCAGTTTCCACTATGTTGCCATTTTATAAGAATGTATCCAACATCCTCTCAAAATCCCCAATGTGTCCACTAACCCTAAAGGAGTTACCTATTAGTCAATTAATTATTGTGAGTAGTAAATCTGTTTTCTGTGCCAAAAGCATTACTACTGTAGGGAATTTCAGATATCTTTTGTAATATGTCGTGTTGGTCTGTTATTCAAAAAAGAGAAAATCTTTGAGGCATTCTCCCTGAACCAAGGTACATTCTAAATTAGCTCTTTGAGTCCCAGCTAGGCTTGCATTGCCATAATTATAAAATATGCTACTGCTTTTCAGTAATGCATTGTGTGTGTGTGTGGTTTTTTTTTTTTACAGGATATCGCCCTGATCTTGCCCAGTTCCTCCGAAAGCATTCTTTCTGAATTGGAGCAGCTTTCCAATTCATTGCCAGGCAAGGAACTCATGGTTTCTATCTGTGACTGCCTGATAGAAACAGTTATTAATGCTGAAAGTAGCTATACCTGCTTGCTGACTTGTATCAGGACAATGATGTTCCTTACAGAGCACAATTATGGATTCTATCATCTGAAAAGGTATAATTTCCCCATTCCAAATGTTTCTAAAAGTACCTGTAAATTTCGTGCCATTCCCATTCATTTTCAGTGGAGATTAGTCATATCAGTTCAACACCAAAAGAAAATGTTACAGTGAAAACCAGTAGCTGAAAAATCAGCTTCCTAAAGCGAGCTTCGTATCTCTCAATGCTGTTTGTGTCCAGTTTCTTACAATTAAAATTTAAGACGAATATTCCAGTAAAATTCCTCACTGAAATTCTGAAAGTTGATCTTGGAAGAGCACGATATATAAATTCTGTCCCAGAGGTGATAATTGGGACTATAAAACGTAGTTGACTGCATGTGCTTTGTTCAGTGATGTCATCCCATTTGCATCGGTTGGCAGATTTATAAAAAGAATAAAGTATTCAGTGTCCTGCTGCCTTCTTTTCTCCCATGCATTGGGCCATGGTGGTGGATGAACCCATTTGTAATAGCTAATATGGAAAGATTGTGGGTTGGCTTCAGTGATTTCATGCTTCATGTTGGTGTTCCATTACTGGAGGCTTTCAAGAAGAGACTGGACAGCCACTTGTCTGGAATGGTATAGGGCAGTGTTTCTCAACCTTGGTAGCTTGAAGATGGGTGGACTTTAACTCCCAGAATCCCCCAGCCAGCGCTGCTGGCTGGGGGATTCTGGGAGTTGAAGTCCACCCATCTTCAAGTTTCCAAGGTTGAGAAACACTGGTATAGGATCTCCTGCTTGAGCCAGGGGTTGTACTAGAAGACCTCCAAGGTCCCTTCCAACTCTGTCATTTTTATTTTTGCTGGTGTTTGGTTTCAATATTATATTAAAGGAAATGAGATAAGAATATTACTCAATAATAAGAATTGCAGCCAGTCTTTTAGAGAGTATTGATAGACACGGTTTTGGCTATCAGTTGCTATGGCAATTATTTTAGAAGAGACCTCCTCTTGTGCAAATGAAGGAATAAGAATTGCCTCATGAATGACAGGTTCTGCTTATCAGTTCTGCAATTAAAATGATTTTTGTGTGTGGTTTAGGTATTGTAACTGGCTGACTAATCTAAAAGCATTGTAGCAGTCTGAGAGTTTTGCTGCACCTAAGTGTAATGACTACTAAGTGTAATGAAATTACTTCACATTTATCTAGCAATACTCACTCATGAAGACATGAACCAACTGCTTTTTAGTCTCTTGATCATTTATGAACTGCATTAAATTCAGTAGGTAAAGAAAAATATTTCTTTTTTGAAACAACTTAGCTCTCTGGCAAAACATTGTGGTGCTCTGCAAACAGTACTGAAGAGAATAGTGAGCAGCTTCAGTAAAGACACAGGAGAACTGGCCTCTTCCTTTCTGGATTTCATGAGACAGATACTAAATTCTGATCCTTTGGTAAGTAAATACAAGCTTATATTTTACAGCAAAAATGTACTGTAATTTAGCAAAATATCTTTGAAGTAGACTACTATGCTATCTAAATAGTTAAGACACTTTCTAAACAAAGTATCCATTTAAAAAAAAATTAAAATTTGATTTATATGCCGCCCTTCTCCGGAGACTCAGGGCGGCTTACAATGCGCTAAGCAATAGCCTTCATACCTTTGTATATTTATACAAAGTCAGCTTATTGCCCCCACAAACTGGGTCCTCAATTTACCTACCTTAGAAAGGATGGAAGGCTGAGTCAACCTTGAGCCTTGGTGAGATTCGAACCTGCAATAATTGTAGGCAGCTGGTGTTAATAACAGGGTGCTTTAGACCACTGTACTATCCAAGGCTCATTTAGTTTGTTAGTATTGATTTTAAGGTTATTTCATTGAAGAAGTTTTACATCTTGCTTTTCTGTTGCTAAAATACGCAAGGCGCATCTAATTTTTAAAAAAATCTTCCACAATAATTTCATCAAAGCAAGAAATAATAAAACACATAAAATGATAGGAATTTCAGAAGGTTTTCAATAAGGGAATGTGTTCAGGCTTTTGGGTAGGGTAGTTGAAGCCCCTTTTGAGCAATGTTTGCATGTTGTTGTTTGGTTTTGCAATCTTTTTATTCATTTGCCTTTATGTTACTGTATTGTTTATGGTTCGATTGTGGTTTTTTTTTACTTTGTGAACCACCCAGAGTTGCTTAATAAACAAATTTATTCATCAAGTAATTCAAACTACAGTTCTCAGAATGTTGAAAGTGCTTACCCATAATTATGATTATAGGGAAATAAAAAGTTGTAAGAACAATTATGTATGATCACAGTGTCAACAATTAACATGGTTTTGTGAAATAGCTTCATACGATGGATCTACAAGTATAAAAAAGCATTTTGCAAAACCTCTTTGATGTGCATCCTGTAAGCATGTTTCCACAGGGCTATTGAGAAGGAAAGACATCTCCTTGATCTATTTAGTATTGAAAGGAAGTTTGTCTTAAAGGACAGAATGAGTGTATACTTTTTTTTTAAAAAAAATATTTTTTATTAAATTTACCAAAGTATAAAATACAAATGAAAATGAAAATAGTGGGAAAATGGGAGAATGGTAAAAGGACGAGAGAGAAGTGTAGGATAAAGGGGTCTGACTCTTTTCAGAGCGGTAAGATAGAAATAATACGACTACAAGCTTTTTACTTTTGCATGCTTAATATATATTTTAGCCATTTCTGTAACAAATTAGTGCATACAAACAAGTGTACCCAAAGCTATATATTACAGTGGTCATAAAGATTCTTATCTTTGTTTAGCTTGTTGAATGTTTGTTTATTTTATGTGTCCTCCATTGGCAACATTACGTTGCATATAACATGGCTTTTTATACATTTTGCAGTACTTTTTCACTTAGAAACTTTTTCATGTTCTTCAGGGATCTTGTGGGGATGATGGGAGTCTTGTGGAAGTAGATGGAAATCATCCCACCAGAACACTGGGTCTTAGCACTGCAGAATTAAAATACCAGTTGCAGACCAAAGAAGAAACTCCTGAAAACCTGCTCCTTGAACTGGAGAAACTGGTTTTGGTAATGTATCTTTCACTAAAATATATATATGTGTTTTCTGAGGTTTTCGCGGGTGTTTGTATGTAAGTCTTTGGTTATTCGGGTTTTCTCCCCCGTAAAATTAGAAGTGTCTTGGCGACGTTTTGACGAAGTCTCATTCGTCATCTTCAGGCTGGTGTTTTCGGCTTCGTGCTTCTAGGAGCAATATATATATATAATATAAGTGAAAGCCTATACAGTAGTAATATTGGATACAGGCAGTCCTTGACGTACGATCACAATTGCGCCCAAATTTTATGTTGTTGAGCGAGATATTTGTTAAGTGAGTTTTGCCCCATTTTGTGACCTTTTTTTTGCCACAGTTGTTGAGTGAATCATGGCAGTTATTAAGTTAGTTACATGACTGCTAAGTGAATCTGGTTTGACTTTGCTTGTCAGAAGATCGCAAGAGGTGACCACATGATCCCAGGACACTGCAATCTTCATAAATGTGAGTCAGCTGCAAACTGTCTGAATTTCGATCACATGATTATGGGGATGCTGCAATGGTCGTAAAGTGTGAAAAATGATCATAAGTCACTTTTTTCAGTGATGTTGTAACTTTGAATGGTCATTAAATCAACTGTTGTAATTCGAGGACTGCCTGTATTGTGTATGCATTATTCGGATTGAATAGTTACTGTTGCGAATGAGAGAAATATAAGATTAATCTTATCACATTTTTGGATAATAATACAGCCATCCTGATTTTCTTGATCATGGTTGTCATCCTGCATTCATTTAGCTTTTCACAGAGTTCTCTGCCTGCATCTATCAGTCTTCATGATTATTTGGTCTTGTTGTCTACACATCTTCTTGATCTTACATAACCTGCCAACAGCCTTTTGTACACTATATCAGATAAAATGGCTTCTACGGTACACAAATTTTTAATAAACCCATTCACCTTTAAAATGCCACCTTTTGTTGCATTATGTTAATACAATTGCTGCTTATAATTGTATTGTTTTGTAGTGCATCATCTTTAATGGGAATCCAAAATAAATATATTCTGGTGAAATGCTCTCTCTGTGTATCTTGTTAACTGTCCAGAATGCTAGATTTTATATGATTGATGACTGTAGAGTTTCTTATCTAGGAGTGTTCTAAGGAAGAAGAGAACCTGGAAGCATTACTGGATAATGTTGTTGGGCTTAGGCAGATGTTGGAATCTGCTGGAGAGGCTTGTCCTCTAAGTGATCAAGATGTGGAACCAATTTTGCCTGCTCCAGAATCTCTCCAACATCTATTTAATAATAGGTAAAATAACAAAAAGACATTTGCATGGACAAGAGAACTATAATATTTTGAATTGGTATATTTGGATCACATTTAAATAAATCAGTTTATTTTCAAGGGGATTGTGGTACACAATAGAAATTCTTCAGTAATTGTATAATTATTAATACTATGTTTATTATACTAAATTATTAATTTCCTATCTCTGTAAAACATGGAGTCCAACTTTTTCCTTCTTTCTGTTAATTTTCTTCCAGAATTGCGTATCAAACAAGTGTATTTTTATTTCTAGTGTTCTATCTGTTCCTTTTACTTTTTAACTTACTTTTTTTTTACTATTGTACCATGTATTGAAGGTAAGTAAAAATTGGCAGGTAAAACAATGTGATATAGTTTTAAAACGATAAGATATCTAATAGTTGCAACTGAATGAGAAAATGGCAACAGTTTGTGAGTTAAGAACAGATCTTCATAAGGTTTTTAATAGTGTGGGCTACAAAAAGATTTTTGGCAGGGTAATTAGAATTTGGCCTTAGGACAATGGTTAGTAAATATGTAGTTTGAGGAAAGAGATGAAAAGTTTTAATGAATTTGTTAGTGTCAACTCAACAAGTATTGACCAATAATGAAAGCTGTGTTTTACCTTGCAGGACTATGTACATCTTGGCAGATGTGATGGATGACCAGTTGAAGTCTATGTGGTTCTCACCATTCCAGGCTGAAGAAATTGAAACTGACCTTGACATGGTAAATAATTAAAAAGTAATTCTTGGGTAATATTTTTCAGCTCCGAGAGTACTACAGTTCTCTCTACAAACTTCTACATTAAGCTTGTTAGCACTTGGCGTTATCCAATATAATTTTATATTCTATTTCTATTTTTCATATCAACATCCTCTCCCCCATCTTGAATTATATATTTCTGCATCTTTTTGGAAAATCCCTTTGGTCTGGAAAACAATTTACCAGATGCCATAGAAACTTTGACTACAATATATGTATTTTTTTAGTACATGTGACTTTTTTTTCTACTTTTGACCCTAGGCGTAGTATTTTACATATTTGATCACTGGGGACAGAGCTGATACTAATAGCTGATTCCAGTATTACTTTGCAAAATCCCTTTGATTTGATAAAGCTGACGAAGAGGGACTTATCTATACAGATTTGCTACAATTTGTGACGCTATTAAATTTGAAGTCCTATGCCTCTCAGTTGATACTGTTGTTTCTACATTCTTGTGGTCAGTGATCAGGTTTGAAAATCTGTCCAGTCAGTGCCAGATCTGAATGGTACATTCCACAGAGTGTTTTAAATTTGAAATGCCTTGATTTTAATAAATGAAGCAAATGAAAAGATTTTATTTTAAAGAATGCCTTTAATACACATTCCTCAACCTTTTAACTAATAATTCTGGAGGGATTATATCTGTAGATAATTTCCACCCAATCTGCATATTATTATAGTATAGTTTCTAAAGGAATAGTCTGATCAGGAGATTTGGATTCACATTGCTACTCTCGTAAGTCTTCTTCCTCTTCTATTTTGTAGTGTAGAATATTTTCCATTCTATTTATATTGAGTATTAGTATGTTACTCATGGATTTACAAAATGGAATATTTTCTCATTCTTGTAGGTGAAAGTTGACTTAATTGAACTATCAGAAAAAGGATGCAGTGACTTTGATCTGCAAGCAGAGTTGGAGAGGTCATTTGTTACAGAGCCTTCTTCTCCTGGTCGGACCAAAACCACAAAAGGCTTTAAACTTGGCAAACACAAGCATGAGACATTTATAACTTCTAGGTAACCAGTGGTCTTGATTTTGCACATTTTTTGTGTGCCTTCAAGTCATTGTTGACCCATGGCAACTGTCTGACAAGTCCCTGCAGATTTCTTGACAAGATTTCAGAAGTGGTTTGTCATTGCCTACTTCCTAGGATTGAAGGAGAATGACTGGCCCAAGATCACTCAGTTGGCTTCATTCCTAAAAGGCAGGACTAGAACTCACGGTCTCCTGGTTTCTAGCCCAGAGGTTCCCAATCTTTTTCGGTTCGCGGCTCCCATAGCAATCCGACTTGCAACTGCGCATGCGCACTAGACGTTTCAGAAATGGCGCATCAGCGTTAGACCCAGCGGGCGGAATATTTCGCGGCGCCCTTACGACGATAGCGCGGCTCCCCAGGGAGCCGCGGCGCACACTTTGGGAACCACTGTTCTAGCCTGATGCCTTTAATCAGTACACCAAACTGGCACTATATGTACAGATAGAGTCCACTTTAGGGTCAATCCTACAGATGGATTTGTATTACTTCACTGCACAAATTGTAATTTTGTGAGCATGATATAATGAGATTAGCTGAACTGTGGTCACAAATTATTCAACCCATTGTTTGCATTGTTGCAGCAAACCTCTCATAAGCCTAATAATTTATGTGAATTATGTTAAATCATTCAATTTCCATGTATTTTATATCCCATGATTTAGAAAAATTAAACCCTGAAACTTCAAGTTTTGTAGTTTGGTAAACAAATCAAAACAAGCAAAAAAGTAAGCGTTGCTGAAAATGATGCAACTAACCAATGTGGGTGAGCTTCAGTCTGGATTATTTTGTCACAAAGAAAGTACAGTCGACTCCAATGGAAGAAGCATTTCTCTTTCTAAGATGTTAACAGATATATGTGCTAGAATGAAATAAGGATATACCAGATTGTTGAGAGAAGGGAGGACTCTTTAAACCTCCCCCCCCCCCTTTTTCTTAATTTGATTTATATGCCACCCTTCTCCGGAGATTCAGGGCGGCTTACAATGCATTAAGCAATAGCCTTCATACTTTTGTATATTTATACAAAGTCAGCTTATTGCCCCCACAATCTGGGTCCTCATTTTACCTACCTTAGAAAGGATGGAAGGCTGAGTCAACCTTGAGCCTGGTGAGATTTGAATTTGCAGTAATTGCAGGCAGCTGATGTTAATAACAATGCTTTAGTGCTGATGTTAATAACAGTGCGCCACCAGGGCTCTAGACTTTTAGACTTAAATCTGAGATTTGGTAAATTCTATAGAATATATCAATGAATTATAGTAATACTATTTGTACTTAACTGACATGAAAATGCTTGCTTGAACTATCAACAATGTCAACGTAGTTCAATTCTGAAAAATATTCAGAAAAGTGACTACAAAATAACAAGAAAAAATTCTGTGTGATTTTATCTGGCTTGCAAAGAATTTGTAAAAATCCTCCTTCTCTTTTGCATCTCTATAGTGGAAAGTCGGAGTACATTGAACCTGCCAAGAGGGCTCATATTGTACCTCCCCCTAGAGGAAGAGGCAGGGGAGCATTTGGCCAAGGCATCCGCCCCCATGACATTTTCCGTCAGAGGAAACAGAATACCAGCAGGCCGCCCTCTATGCATGTTGATGACTTTGTAGCTGCAGAGAGCAAAGAGGTGGTTCCATCGGATGGGATCCCCCCTCCCAAGAGGCCACCTAAAGTTTCACAGAAAATTTCTTCCCGTGGTGGCTTCTCAGGGAACCGTGGAGGGCGGGGAGCCTTTCACAGCCAAAACAGATTCTTCACACCACCTGCTTCGAAAGGTAAGTTACATGGTTCACTTGAACTTGAAAACTTTGAACTCTTAGAAAGGCAAGTGGACAGTCAGTTATCTCACATACTCCTTAAGGTAGGAGTCTCCAACCTTGGCAACTTTAAGCCTGGTGGACTTCAACTCGCAGAATTCTGGGAATTTTGGGAGTTGAAATCCTCCAGGCTTAAAGTTACCAAGGTTGGAGACCCCTGCTTTAAAGTGAACTTCATTGTCCTGCTGCTCTATTACTTACTCTTGCAACTAAAAAGAAGCCTAATCTACAGGGTTTTTCCCCCACACTTTCTCCTCTCTGTTACTATTCCTATTTAAAAATGAGTAAAATTTATAAATAATTTTATAAGTAATTCATTTAGGCGAGGTGGGTGCTGTTGAAGTTTGCAAACAAATGAAGTCTTGCAAAATAAATCAAGAGTTTTAACACTTCTCACTTTCTGCACTGTTGTATTACCGTTGTCATTTTTTAAAAAAAATACCATGGTGTTAAACTGAGATGTTGTTAAATCCAAATTAAAATAAGAGCAATATGCGTTTGGCTTAAATTGCACTTTTCATTTAGGAAATTACAGCCGCCGTGAAGGAGCCAGAGGATCAAGCTGGAGTGCCCAAAGCTCCCCCCGAGGAACTTACAGTGAAAGTCGAGGTGGACAGAGCAATTTCAACAGAGGCCCTCTTCCTCCTCTGAGGCCTTTAAGTTCTGCGGGTAAGGGATTGTTTCCCTCCATAGTATAATTAATTCATTTATACATTTTGTATCTAATTGTTCTTTGCATGGAGCCCTCAGTATGCCTTACAAAACAAGAGTGAAACCACAAAACCACCATTGAATGTGAAATTGAGAAGTGAATACCAGATGAAAGTTTTGTTCAGAATAATAGAAAGCAAGCACATATAATTGCTTGGTAGTCAAACAGTTTTCCTGAGATAGTAGGTAATCATCACAAGAAATAAAAGGCGTGCCTTGCTAATGGCTTTTAACTTATCCGCGCAACAACTTGTATGTTTACCTATTCATTGTTAACATACGTAGCTTTAAATTGATTAAAATGTGAGTTGGAGATATGTATTAGACCAGTGATTGCGTGGCACCAGGTGCGGAAAAGGGAGCATTTCGTGTGCACGCGCTCGTCAGGGCAGCGACCAGGAAGAGGAGCTGCCCCGGGGCGCATGCACATGCCCGAAAATGAAGTTCTGGTTTCCGGTGCACACATGCGTGCTGGTCAGCAAGTCTTCCGGTTACTGCTGCGCATGCCCAGATCAGCTGGCTGGCATGCATGCTCATGCCAGAAAACGAAAGACTAGATCTTCCGGCACTGCCGCACGCACAAAGGCCAGCTGATTGTCACATGCATGCCAGAAACCCGGAAGAGGAACAGGTGCCGCCATGTGTGCCAGGCGCCATGGCTCTGTATGCCACTTTGAGCACACATGCCATAGGTTCGCCCTCTCAGTATTAGACAATATCAGAATTAGCATATCTTTTTCAGCTTTAGTCGTTCTCAGAGTTTACACATTTTCAGTCAGTTATTTATTCTTGGTAGCAAGTTTTGGTTTTAGCTGCACTAAATTCTAATCCTAATACATTTTTTCCCCGCCTGTTATATATCATCTTAACTCTTTAAACTGTATTCTAAGAAGCTTTAATTTGACCATTTGAAGGGGCTTCAGTAAGATGATTATAATGCATACGTTGCAGAGCCTACAAGAAGTACATAGGTATGTTGCCAATAACCTTTCCCTTTGTTTAAGGCTACCGGCCAAGCCCCCGTGATCGGGCATCCAGAGGTCGTGGGGGAATTACACCATCTTGGGCAAGTACCAACAGCAGTGGTAGTGGTGGTTCAAGAGGAAAGTTTGTTAGCGGAAGCAGTGGAAGAGGACGTCACGTTCGTTCCTTTACTCGATAAATGGATCTCTGAGAACATTCTGACTCGGAACATTTCAAGATGATGGTGAAATACTTAAATATATTCGAGGACCAACGCTAGACCTTCTGGTACCTGAGGGCAGCAAGATATTATTTTTTTTAGGGATTCAATTTTGTTTCATACAAGACCTGAGATTTCAATAAAACTGTCTTTTTTGTGTGTGTAATATTTGCCTGTGTTTGGGGCATGACATGCGCCAGAAATAAAGTATTTGTTTTTTTTGCAGTAGGTTTGCGATGTGGCTTTCACCTAAGATACCATTGAGACAGTCTTCTAAGTAATGAATGAAGAACACCTTTTGGCGCTCTGAGCTAGCAGAATCTGACAAGCACTTTCCTAAAGCTCCAGCTGTTGCCTTTATTTGATCATCTTCTAAAGCTACTATTTGTCAAGCAACTCTGGATGTTGCAAGATCATTTTTAGAGGAAGCCATTTCAGAAGAAAGATATATTATAGAAAGTTTAGGCAACATGTAAATGCCACATGCCCTGTCTTTTTTTGTAAAACAATCAGCGCTTCCCAGGTATTTAAAAAGCCGAAGATGAAGAAGAGCCAGGTATATGTCGATGGCCCAAAGACTCTGAGGAACGGTCTTTTGACAAAATAGTTACGTTACAGTGGTTCACTGAGTATTGGAACCTACCGTTAGGGTCCCTGATGTTGGGGCAGAACTACAGCTATACATGTATATCCTCGATTTAGTAGTTAGTTGTAACTTGTAACTTGGTTGTTAAGTGAAGTATATCACTAAGTGAAACTGCAACTGCGCTTGCTGAGAAGATTCCTTCTGGTCTCTGGAGGTTGGCCGATAATGCCCTTTGCCAAAATCCAAACAGGGTTTTCTTACCATGGAAGATTTTCAGTCCCAAAGTGGAAAGGATTCAAAAGCCGTTTGACTTTGGGCCTGAAAATCCAATTGGCTCTGAGGCTCTTGTGCACAATCTCTTCTCTGACCCTCCTCCAGAATCTTGCATACCCTCCCTGGCTCATGCTGGAAAGATGTTGCCTTGCCTAAAGACCAGGGCATTTATTTAAGGATGGCAACCAGGATTGCCTGGATTGTCGTAAGCAAAGCAGTCACACTTTATAACCGCTTTGCTTGGCGACAGCAATCCCAGACCCAGTTGTCATTGTAGGTCAAGGACTACCTGAACTATAGAACAGTACAGCTGCTCTTCTGATCTTCCAACTTGCTTAGCGCATTGTAAGTCGCCCTGAGTCTCCAGAGAAGGGCGGCATATAAATCAAATTAAAAAAAAACAAAACTTGAGACAGGCACTGGGATAGGGTCTTGTGTCTCCATTTTGGTTTTCTGAATGACTGAGTAGGCCTGTTATTTCATGTAACTTACCAAAATTCCATCTTTCCAAATTTCAACTGGTTATATTGGTATCAGTGATAAGTTACTGAGGGTGTGTCTTTAAGGACATCTGCTTCACTGAGACAGAAACTGGCGTTGAAGTTTTAGCATGTGAAGAGAAATATAAAGAATTTGTGGAAAAAGTGGAACCACTTAACAGCAGTGTCCATACTTTCTCAGGCCCTGAGATTTTCTACCTCTTTCCCAGGGCTATTTGCTAGGAATCACCCACACTTGTTTATCTGCATATTTCCTTTTTTCTCCTGTTTCTTGCACCTCAGTGTTTCATTAAAAAGAGAAAAGGAACAGGTAGTTATTTTTGAGCATGGTTAAAAAATTTTGTCATGCCGTTTTTGGATCTCAGCCATTCCTCTGTGTATATGCTGGGGGATGTAGCAATAACAATAGCACTTAAGAGACATATACCACTTTACAGTGCTTTACAGCCCTCTTTAAGTGGTTTACAGAGTCAGCATATTGCCCCCAACAACTTGGGTCCTCATTTTACCCACCTCAGAAAGATGGAAGGCTGAGTCAACTTTGAGCCTGGTGAGATTTGAATTGCCAAATTGCAGGCAGCCGGCAGTCAGCAGAAGTAACCTGCAGTACTGCACTCTAACCACTGTGCCACCATAGCTCATGTACCTTCCTTTGGATCTTCTGCCTTCCCTGGAGGCTCCTGGTGTCTGCCCTGAGTTTGGGGTGAAGCATGTCCTTGTTTGGGTTTTCACTTCTCCCAGGGAAGCCTCCAGCCAACATCTTCATCCTCTGGGGCCAGTAATGGAAAATGCACATTCCAATGGATCAGCACTCACACAGTGATAGCCAGCAACATCCTGCACAGCTTCTCCAAAGCCATTTTCTGCCTTCATGTCTCAAGCAGCACATGTTCAAACATGTTTCTCTCCCTCTCCTTTTCTCATTAAACAGGTCAAACCTGCAGTATTGTCCCCCAGCAGCTGAGAACCAGGGTTCCAAGATTTAAGTCCCCAAAATCGACCTCCATCTGCCTCAAAATAGCCCTGGTTAGCAGCCAGAGCAAATCATTTGCTCCTGGGATGCTGTAGTGTAGTTGTGGTCTGAATATATTTCTCTTTCCTCCCGTCTCAGACAAGCACAAAAGCACCAACCTGGCCACAAAACCCATACCGTATGCCATAGTATCGCTACTGAAGGTTTCTTTTTGAGAATTATATCAGGCAGTGTTAGTGCTTTTATCTAATTTGTTCACATGTTAAGTCGTCATAAAGTTTTGGTTTCATGTACCATTTGTGACTTGGGTTAACATAGTTTCAGTTGTCTTCCATCCATCAAACTTTATCAGTATCAGCACCACCATGAATATAACTGTTGAATTTCTTTTTAGTCTATGGGGGTGTTACAGGATCAGCGTAAGAAAAAAGTTTTGTTTGGCTACTGAAACCAGCCAAGACCTAATGAACTCCTCTGTTTATTTCTCTCAGCAAAATCGCCATAAATCTAACCCACAACAGCATTGCACTTTCAGAACATGCACATGGAATAAAAATATTGGATATGAAGTATTTATTTCAAAGAAAGATACACATAGATGCACATTTTAGCAGTCTACAGTCAGACCTCTTCTACACTTCTTTCAACAAGCATTAACCACACCAAATAGATCAAGGTTCTCTTACCGTGGCACCTTAAAGACCTGTGGAGTTCAATTCCCAAAAGCTTTGCTGGCTGGAGAATTCTGGGAATTGAAGTCCCAAAATGTTCAAGTTGCCAAGGTTGGAGATCCCTGGCATAGATTATCATATTTGTCTCCCTAATTTCTTTTTGTGCAGCCTCCCTTTCCCAAAGGGTAAATTCCTTTGAGTTTCTTTTTTTTAATGTATTGACACTTTTATATTGAACAGTCCTTGACTCCAAAAATCCCATTTTGGATCATGTGCAAAAATATTCATTAGCTTTATTAGTTATCGGAAATGCTTTTTTTAGTAGCTGAGTATTTGTAATATTGATTTTCTAGTTGTTTACATTGTTTATATTGTTTACAAATTTACTATTAATACTGAAAAACATGATAATCTAACGGTAGAAATGAGATTTATGCTTTTATGGTAATGGAAAATTGAAATGCTCATTAACATAAATAGGTTTGGTCCAAATGTGGTTATGGAAGAACTGCTTTGGTGTCAACTTATTTTTTGATTCGGGTGATATCTTACTTTTATTGTGGGATCTCCAGTGAAATATGTAGCATTTCCACTTTCAAATTTATTCTTGAAGCAATCATATGAGGTAGGTTGGACTGTAAGATCAACTTACAAATCGTTTTAACTATATTGCAGTTCTACTAGCATCCCATAGCTAACATAAGGGCCAGGATTATGAAGGCACTGTAAAATCCTCTCTTTACATATCAACTATAAATTTTTAAGATCAAAACAAAAGCTTAAATTTATTATTACTTTGTCTTTCACCTATAGGATGGTAAGTAGACTACTTTGGAGATTTACAAATTACCTGAAAAAGAAAAATTCTGAGGTAAAGCAGAAATCAGGATCAGAATCCAATAATTTATCTTGCATAGTTTAGAATATCAACTACTGAAGAAAGGTTGTGATTTTTTGCTGAAATCTTTATTCCTATAATTTTCATATTAAAACTAAAGTCCTGTGTCCCTTAATCTTCATGTCTAAGGTTTTTTTAAATACCCTGTTCTGAGTAGTAGATGTCTAACATGCAATGAGTTTTGTTACTCATTTGACCAAAAAAACCCCTTCAAAAACAATGGATCACATAAAACAAGGTTTTTAAATCATTCCCAGGTTTTTAAATTTCTAAGATTGACTACTGAAATGGTTAACACTTGAAGGTGCTCTCTTTTAAACATGATTCTTCCCAAACTCAATGAGATTTGAAAAGATCTCAAGGAAAATAAGGTCTATAAATGAGTAGAACTGATACTTTTTTAGAATAAGGTGACTTAATAAGTTTGTCCTCTAAAATTAGTTCAAAGTTCGGCAAACCTGGTTTTAACTTAGTTTTATATGACTGTTGCCTCCCATGTCTTTAGTCTCATAGAATCCAGTCGTGCGATAGGTGGGGAATGTGGTGCTTTCCTGCTTCTATTTCTTGGAGAGGAGCTCTCTTTTTGGAAGTTCTTCATTATTTCCAGCAATTCGCGTTTTTCAAGTTCTGCCTGCGCCAGTTCTTGGCGGTGTTGTCTTTCTGTTGTCATCAGAGCCTGCATGTTAGACATCATCTTGGACATTTGACTCTAAAAAGCATTTAAAGAGTTAATTTTATCAGACTGTGTTGCCGATTGCTAAAAGAGAATGGCAAACGTTGCATTTTCTTTTACACAGGCATCATCTTTCCTGTCCAGTAAATACAGCTTTGTGGTATTCTTAAGAACTGCCTCCACAATTTTATCCAGGCATCAATTATTTTTTATTATTTTTTATTAATTATATTTCTATACCGCCTTTCTCCCGTAGGACTCAAGGCGGTGTACAACCAAGAAGAATATAGACATACAAACATCATAAAATTGCTAATTAAAATTATTACTTAGTTTGGTCAATTAAAAAAAACCCAGAGTTAGATAACATTTTAAAAGATCATTCACATGTTCATATGTTTAGCCCCGCCTGTTGGAACATCAGGGTCTTGAGGGCACGGCGGAAAGCACGGAGATCAGGGATATTCCGTATCTCTGGGGGCAGTTCATTCCAAAGGGTTGGAGCCCTCACAGAGAAGGCCCTCCCCCTGGGAGTCGCCAGTCGGCATGATTTGACTGACGGTACCCTGAGTAGTCCCTCCCTGTGAGAACGAACTGGTCGGTGGGAGCCTATTGGTGGCAAAAGACGGTCTCGTAGGTACCCAGGTCCTAAGCCATGGAGTGCTTTAAAGGTGATGACTAACACCCTGAATCGTGCCCGGAAGACCACTGGGAGCCAGTGCATTATGAGAGAGTAGTAAAGATGAATGGTAGTAGCCAAGTTATTTTATTCTTTTCATTAATTATCTGAACTGTCTACCTGATTAAGCTCAACAGAGGCTAGGTTTTCTTTACAGGCAGTCCTTGGATCATGATGGTAATTGGGGCCAGGATTGCCATTGCTAAGCGATGCAATCATAAAGAGCAATATCAAGTGACTGCATCGCTTAGCATACTGGTTGCCGCTGTAACTGCAGGATACACAGGTTGTTTATACCAGAAGAGATGGGAGTGCAGGGGAATGTGGGGGTATTACAGGAGGTGATGTTAATGCAGGGGGGATGCCATGGGCAGGCGCTGGGGACTGTGGGTAAGTCCACAGAGTGCAGACAGGTGCTGTAGAATATATAATTTGTGTGGCCTTAAGGAGAAGAAGTGATGGGCACAAGTTGTGATCTTTCCTGTTGGTTTCCCTATTGACTATTTGCTGCAACATCATAATATGTGCCAGGGATCTATTTATTATTTGGATTTATATGCCGCCCTATCTCCAAAAGGACTCAGGGTGGCTCACAACAATAAAACACATACAGTCCAATCCTTCCTTTAAAAGTACCCAATAAAACTATAAAAACCATTAAAATCCCCTCTAAAACCCCTCCAGTCCAAGCCGGCCAGGCGAAATAGCCATGTTGTAAGGCCACGGCAGAAAGAGCGAAGGTCAGGGGCTACCATCCAAGGGGAGCTGATTCCACAGGATAGGTGCGCCCAGAGAGAAGGCCCGCTCCCTAGGGGTCACCTGCCGACATTGTCTGGCCAACGGCACCCCAAGGAGGCCTTCCCTGTGGGAATGCACGGGGCGATGGGGAGCTGTTGCTGGCCGCAGATGGTCTGCCAAATACCCCGGGCCTAAGCCATGTAGGGCTTTATAGGTGATTACCAGCACCTTGAATCTCACCCGGAGGGCAACTGGTAGCCAATGCAGGTCTCGCAGGAGGGGTGTAACATGAGAATGTTGAGACGCTCCCATCACTACCCGCGCGGCCGCATTCTGCACCAGCTGAAGCCTCCAAGTGGTCTTCAGGGGCAGCCCCATGTAGACAGCGTTGCAGTAGTCAATCCGGGAGGTGACGAGCGCATGAGTGACTGTGCGTAAGGCATCACGGTCCAGGTAGGGGCGCAACTGGCGCACCAGACGAATCTGGGCAAATGCCCCCCTGGTCACGGTTGTAACATGATCTTCCAGAGTCAGCCATGAATCCAGGAGGACGCCTAAGTTGCGCGCCCTATCAACAGGGGGCAACAAGTGCCTGGATTCTGATGACATGACCCTGGGGATGCTGCAATGGCCAGAACTTTGAGGATTGTTGCCTACAGCCTGCAGAGTAGCAATGTCATTTGGGCATAGTGGGCTGCACCTCTAACTACCTGTGCCACTGCATTCTTGACCAGCTGAAGCTTCTAGATGGTCTTGGAAACCATGGAAGCTAGCATGACAAATAACTAAAAATTAATACAAATAATGAGCATGCCATACTAGTTAATGAACACTGGTCTTCGTCAGCTCAGCGAGCCATGGCAAGGTGAATTTTACAGCAATTTGGAGCCAACTACAGAGTAAAGCAATAAGAACACCAGTTCACTAAAAACACTTTCTGTTACTAGTGGCAAAAGACAATGCGGTTACCTTAAGTTCTTCAATGTCTTTTTGCAAAAGACTCTCTTTTTTCACCATGTGTCTCCTTTGAGAATTTAAACGAGACTGCATTTCCTGTTTTGTATCTTCCATTTGGCAGATTATGTCAGATCTTTAAAAAAGGAAGTGTATTTTCCTTTAATAACACTGATAATTTTTACCTCAGTTTGAAAAAAAATTGAAATAACCCCATAGCTATTTTGACAGTACTTCAAATGTAAAAAACCAAGAATCAGCAGTTAGACAGTTTTATCAGCTTGTCAAATTTCTTCATGCTATACAACCTTTAAGTAACTGTCTAATTCCCCTCTTGATAAGTGAAATTGTTTCCAGGATTGGCAGAGATGATAAACCTGTGATGGCGAACCTATGGCATGGGTGCCACATGGAGCCGTATCAGTTGGCTCGCGAGCGTTGCCATAGCTCAGCTCCAGTGCACATGTGTGCGCCAGCCAGCTGATTTTTGGGCCATTCGGTCCTACCAGAAGTTAGGAAATGGGCTGTTTCCGGCCTCCGGAGGGCCTCTGGGGGGGTGGGGAAGGCTGTTTTCGCCCTCCCCAGGCTCCTAGAAAGCCTCTGGAGCCTGGGGAGGGTGAAAAACGGGCCTACTGGGCCCATTGTGCCATCATGTGTTAAGGGGGGGGCACATGCGCAGGGGTGGGGTGCATTGAATTATGGGTGTGGGCACACACATGGGCGACCTCGCCGTGCTCCCCCCGCTTTTGGCACGTGGCGGCAAAAAGGTTAGCCATCATTGTGATAAACGCTAAGCAAAATATTACAGATTTTCTAGAACCAGTAGTTTTTTCATCTTTGGCAATAAGTTAACGACTATTACTGTGATACTAATATAATGATTAAATTAGGAACTAGAGGTTGTTACAGTTGACTTTCAAGCAAGAGGATATAACTTTACCTGACTAACTCTAATTCATTTCTCAGTTCTGCCACACAGTTGTGCTGGGCATCTTCAGGACCTAGAATGATATATCCACAGCCATTGGGGCATTCACGAGTGCGGAATTCACACAATACCATATGACTATATAAGTTACGCCGTTCAACTTGGACTGGACAAGCTATGTGAAAAACAGAAGGTGGGTAGAAACAGAAGAAGCAATTTTATCGCCAAAATTGTATTGTTGATAAATTATTTCTTTACTAAGGTGTTCTGACTCAGAGAAAATTTTGAGTGATAGTGAAAAAGGTGTTCTGTTTTCCTCTTCCTCAGCAGATCTTTAGCACATTTAGGAAACTTATAGCTTCTAGAAGTAGTTGGGACTTTAAGAGTCCTACACAATATGGCCAATATTCAAGAATGAGAGGTTCTGTGATTCCATTACATCAGGAAAGGTCCTTGTTAGTCATTTCTAATCTAACACATGGAAAAGCAGTTTGTCTCCCAAACAATAACAAAGGGGAAGAAAGAAATATCAGTTGCTCTCCAGTTTCATGAAAGCTGATGTCAGCTCTTCACGGATTCTATGAATCCATGGGTTCCTCAGCAAGGTGCAAACAAATTAGCTTGCACAGAAAGAGAAAAACCAGAATTCAAGAAAGGTCACCCGAGGCCCAAATCATTTAATGTAGGTATTAAAAATGGGTTTGCCATCGCGACATAAAACATCTCTGCCTTTTACCTACCATTATTTGGACAGGGTATCTGGGTGTATTCACACTCGCATTCATGACTGTCAATGGATTCTAGTGAGCACACTATTTCACAGCCATGGTCTCTGTTTGTGCAGTGAAGCTGAAGTCGATTAAGATCATTCCTCATGTACCTACATTAAGAAAATTATCACTCTTACAGTACCATTAAAAAAAATGTTTTCTGACAAATTTTTCTTTGAGAAACATGGAAAAGTAATATTTTTTAAAAAAGAAAACACAACCTTTCTGTGGTTTGAATAACAACTGACCAGGAAAAACAAACCAGGGAAAAAAATTGAAAAAGGATTATGGAATTTTTCCCAATACAGGTAGCCCTCATTATCTATTGTGTCCATTATATGCAATTTTGAATATTTGTAGCTATTAAAAAGAGGCCAAACCATTATACACAATAAAGATTTACACATCTCCCCTGCATTTATCTTGACTGTTGATACTTTATACATTTGCTAAACAGCAGACAGGTTTTTTGCAGATATATTATAGGTAGCCCTCGACTTAAGGGCACGATTGAGCCTGGAATTTCACTTGTAAGTTTCTGCAGTCATTAAACAATGCATCCAATGTTAGGACCTTTTGGCAGCAGTCGCTAAGTGAATCCATTTTATCCAATGGGTGTTTTTTTGTCAGAATCCAGAAGTAAATGCTGGAAACTGGAAAAAGACTATAAAAGTTGTGGTCATGTGATCATGGTAAGACTGAAAATGGCCGCAAGTCGGTTGCCAAGCACCCATATGTGATCACGTGACAATGGTGTGAGTGTGTGTGTGTGTGTGAACGCACGCACGCATTGGAACTTTGAAATTGAGTTGCAAGTATCTTTTGAGGGTCTGTCATAACTTTGAACCCTAGCTTGCGAATGTCTGCCCCAAAACCTATTTCTCAAGACTCAGAAAGCCTTTTCAAGGTTAGCTTTAAAATCCCTTTCACAATCCCATTTTATGAGAAGCAGCTGCAAATAGGAAAATGGCACAAACTGAATCCTTGTCCTATAGAGCGACTAATGCCAGATCCGGACTAGGAGCTGTGGCGAGTGGTCCCATACCTGTACAGTGGTCGAAGGACAGACAAATCAAGGAACTGGCGATCCTCTGGGCAACTGTTGTGTTGAATGAGCCATCCATGGATGCAGGAAGTGCAGAAGGCATGTTCGCAAGGAGCTTGCAGAGGATCTTGGAGCACACCTCGGCAAATGCAACAGATCAGCCCTTCATTGACATAACCAACAAAGCGGTCCATGTCATAGCCCATTTTTTTCAAACACGATTAATCTAATATGGGAATGAAATACAGCATTAGCCCAGAGCAGAGCAGAGCAGAGCAGAGCAGAGCAGAGCAACTTCTTACACTGCCTTTGAAAATCAAGGCTTTCTCTCAGAGACGTCAGTTTTGCATCTTTACAAAGTGACTGACCTGGCTGGCAAGTTTTAAACAACTCTCACATACCAAAAAGATGCCTAGCAGATTCAAAGGTAAAAGATACTTTTACCTTTCATATCTATCATACAGAACATCTAATGCATGCAAATCTCTTCAAGTTCCTTGACTAAACTTCTCAAACATTGTGATATGTACTTAAGCAAACAGCATGGCTAAAAAATAGAATATGATAAAGTGAATAACATAAAGAATTCAAAAAACACTGAAGCAACGTAGCTGGAAAGAGGGAACTGTCTCATCTTCCCACCTGTCTTAAAGCGAAAGGAATAGGTTATATATAAGATCTAATGAGCCAATCCTCAATTAATGAGATGAAGAGCCATATGTCATTGACTCATACACCCACCTTTGGCCTAGGAAGAACAGAGAAGTAAGAGATACACAATATATATTTATTTACATTTCAAGGCTGCCCACCTCAATACCTCTGAGCTGCTTAGAAAGAAAGGAGACTATAGATAGATAGATAGATAGATAGATAGATAGATATAGGATGTTACAACTAACCAGAAAAACAAACACTGAAACTAAACTAACTAGAAAGGGATACAAAATCCCCTAAGCCAAAGTCTGGGACAACAAACAGGTTTTGAATAATTTATAGAATGTCATAAGGGTGAGAGCTGCATAAATCTCTGGGAAATAGAATTCCAGAGAGCAGGAATTACAAGATGACATTGTTTAGTAAACAGGATCTGGAGGACACCCATACTGATTAATTCTACAGGACGGGCAAAAATGCATGGAAACAAACAAACATTCCAGGAGATAACCAGGCCTCCTGCCATGAAGGCCTTTAAAGTTAATAACCAGCATTTAGAATTGCACTTGGAAGCCAACCAGCAACCAGTGCAGCTCACAGAGGTTACATGAGCATAATGTACCACTCCTGGCTGGGCTGCTGCATTCAGGACCAGCTGTAGCTTCCAGATGATCTTAAGAGTAATCTCATGTAGAAGCAATTACAATAATCCAATTGTGAAGTGATCAGGATGTGAGTGACTGTCTGAAGAGCCTTTAAGTTCTGGAAAGGACACAATAGGTGCATCAAATGTATTGTGCAAAGGCCTTCTAGGTCACAGCTAGCACTTGCTCATTGAGTAGAAGCTGAGAGTCCAAGAGAACCCCATGTCGTGCACAAATCTCAAATGGGAAAGTGCTGCCCCACTGAGAGTTAACGGACTCGTAAGGTATGAGCCTGAATTTGTTCCTCCCAATTCAGATACCTGCACAGTCTTTAAAGCACTGGGCTAAGACTTTGGTGGCATCACTTGACTGGCTTGGAGTCGAGATGTACCAATGGATATAATCAGCTGATGCTCATACTGATGATGTTTAACCCCAAACGAATGGATAATTTCACCCAGCAGTTCCACGTAGATATTAAACAGAACGTAAGAAAGTGTAGAAACCTGTAGCATTCCACAAGACCATTCACATTCACCAACGACAACTGTAACCAACCATAGAGAAACAAGCCCATCATCACAGTGGCCCCTCTTCCAACATTTGCTGCTGACCAAAGGACACCATAGTGGATATTAATAAAAGACACTGAGAGATCAAGGAACACAAGCATGGCCATACTATCCCATTCTGGCTTTGCCACAGAGATGGGGATGACTAATGTAATCTCCATACTAGACTACAACCTGCCTACTGGAATGGCAAAAAATCTACTTCCTCCAGGGACGTTTGACCTGAAGCCTGACTACCTTCTCCACCATCTTCTCTAAAGAAGGAATGTTGGAGAATAGGTAATAATTGTACAGGACTATTGGATTTAATGATGATTTCTTCAGGAAAGGACACATCAGTGCCTCCTTCAGGACCAAGAAAACTACTTCAAAGAAGCTGGTGCTGCAGCACAGATATTAGTACAATGATATAGACATCCGTACAATGTTCTAATGTCTAAGATATATTTGCTTACTGAAAATAGTATGTGGAGCTTAAAACTGTTTGCCTCTCTGTCCATCACCAGGATAACTCTCCAAAAACTGGGGGGGAAAACAGGACTATATTTTGTTGTGGTGGACAGCTGTAAAAGACAATCTGGAATGTAAAATGGGTTTTGGGTTGCAAAGATTAAAATTATAGGGAAAATATCTCTCAATGAAGGCTTATGGTGGGCAATGTTTCAGAATGTTTCTAATTTTCTTCATGGTTTATCCTAAACAAATATAAAGGTGTTGGAGAGCTCAGCAGCTGCTTCATCATATCTCCCCCCCCCCCCAATTTTCTATTTATTGCTGACAAAGATATTGACATAAAAGCACAGTTGAGGCCATGCAGAAGATTTATTAATAGCATGTTTGCTAATGGCATATTTGGGGGCAGCTGGGCCATAGCAACTGTCATGGTCCCTTTAGAGCCTGGTTTGGGGGAGGAGGAACTGGGACCGTCCAACAGAAATGGCACATCTCCCTTGGCATGTTTGGAGAGGCCAGGGGCTGAGGATGATGCTGTCCTGGGCTGCTCAGGCATTGAGGGAGGTAGTCAGCCAGATGAAGAGCTGCCTGCCTGCACAGACACGAGAGGATCAGCTGCTGACAGGCAGTGGTGTTGATAGGCAGCAGATCTCCTCTGATGAGGAACGGCTGTCTCATCCACTGATCCAAGGGCAAGCAGAGGTGAACATAGGCAAGCCCAGAGAAGGGCTGCAAGGCTAGTCAGGAGGAGGTCACTCCACTTCTCCTCACAATGAACACCTGGGATAAAGTAACTTAAGGTGAAGCCACGGGGAGTTAGTCTTTTCCAGGAACAAACGTTTTGAGTTATACTCCCCTGGCTTTGACGCCTACCTTTGTGCCTTGGTTTGAGGACTGCCCTTTGTCTTACCCTAGCCCTGTGGCAGTGGTGAAATCCAAATTATTTTACTACCGGTTCTGTGGGTGTGGCTTGGTGGGCATGGTGTGGTTTGGTGGGGCATGGCTTGGTGGGCGTGGCAGGGAAAGGATACTGCATAATCTCCATTCCCACCCTACTCTGGGACCAGCCAGAGGTGGTATTTGCCGGTTCTCCAAACTGCTCAAAATTTCCGCTACCAGTTCTCCAGAAACTGCTGGATTTCACCCCTGCCCTGTGGACTTTACCTTCAGAACTGCCTTTGCCTTGTACCTTGTCATTGCCCTGAGGACTGTCATTTGTCTTATGCCTGGACTTTGCTTTGTGAACTTTCCTGGTAATATATGGGTTGTTTGGAAGATTGAGGGTGGCTGCCTTCAGGGTAATGTGGGGTGGAGCCTTACTGGTCATTAGAGGACCATTTGTTGAACACTTCTTGAGGACAATAAAGGACTCTCTAAAGGCCTGCTTTGCCTTGACCACCTGGGTCATAACAGCAGCAAGAAAGCGTGTAGCTAGAAATCTTATGAGTGGCATACGCAGATGGCAAAAAGTAATACATCTTACCTGAAACTTATAATTTATAATCTCCAGATGTTTTGAGGCTACAATTTCAGTTCAGGCAGAAACCCTGGCTGGAATATTGGGAGTTCTTAACACAATTGTAAGGCTCCTGGAATAGGAAAAATGAAATGAAAAATGGAACCAAAAGCAAAGGAACTGCTGGAGGTGGTTTGTCTCTGAAAAGTTCACTATTTATAGTTACAGAAAATATCTAAAATCTGTCAGTGTCTTAAAAATGAAACATTGGTGCATTTACAGATCAACAGAAGTAATGTGTTTTTATGGACTAGGTACCACTGAACCAAATGTAGAAATACAACCCTCAACTGACTATTTTGTATCTGTTGATGAAAAAACATAAGGAAAAGAAATTCTCAAGAACATGGACACATGGCCATGAAAATGCAATCTGCCTTAAAAATAATCAGTCTCATGATATCACTGTATCTTAAAAGAGCAACACAGGTTTTTGATGGATTTGGATACAATAGAGTCCCCTCCCACACCCCTGCATAGGGCTGTCTGTCTGGAGGAATTTATTAATTTTATGCCCACTCATCCCCCCCACCCCCCAAGGAAATTTGAACTCGACACATTTTAAAGTGACCAAGTTTGAAAAACAGGCATGAAAGCTTATACAGCTGGTGCTCAACTTATGACCACAACCGAGCCCAAACCCTCTGTTGTTGAGTTAAGTGAATTTTGCATCATTTTATGACCTTTCCTGCCACCTTTGTTAAGCGAATCACTTGTTAAAGTAGTAACAGTTAAAGTGAATCTGGCCGGCCGGTTGCCCAGCATGCAAATTTTGATAATGTTTGACCATGGGGATGCAGCCATGGTC
>WNWU01000003.1:43667533-43694221 GCA_012654045.1 Ptyas mucosa | reverse complement strand
AAAACAAACTATTCTAAAAATATGAGTTCCAGGTATATTAGTAAAAAAAGAAGCAGACATACTGCGAACTCCAGAACTTAAGATTTTAAAATTTTAAAAGAATTACAATTTTATTTTACTAAGCTTTCGTCAGCCATCTGCTGACATCATCAGAGTATTAAACTACCATTAAACTACCATTACAGAGATCTTTATTAGTAAAATAAGATTTTAATTCTTTTAAAATTTTAAAATCTTAAGTTCCGGAGTTCGCAGTATGTCTGCTTCTTCTTTTTACTTATATATATGAGAAATATAAATATATATATATATATATATATATGCACAGGGGAATTCCTGGAAAATATGACTTTTTAAAAAACTCTATATAAAAAACTATATAGTTTTATATGTATGTGTGTGTGTGTGTGTATAGTTTTATTTATATATATAGTTTTTTATATATATAAAACTATATATATAGTTTTTTTGAAGTCATATTTTCCAGGAATTCTGTGCATATAGTCAGCCTCTCCTGCCTTTCCCTGGGCAAGGCTGCCCACCCTCGTCCTCCCCATCTATTCCGCGTCTCTCTCACCCCTTCAAAGCCAGGTCCAACCTCTGAATCTATCACGTATCACTTGCTCCGCAGCCAGCAAGAGAAAAGCGAACGAAGATTCTACCGGCCTCTATATATGCCGCATCTCATTGGTCCAGATACACCTAAAACATAGAGCGCCAATGTAGAGTCGCGCAGACAGTTGACTTCCGAGTTTCTCTTCACTGAAAGAGCAGACTAACTGGGAATTAGATTTTGAGAACCCCGCGGCCCTACAGTGGTAATTTTTCCATTTAGTTTCCAGGCGGCCGTAGATGGTCACGGGTGGGGTGGTGGTGGTGGAGATGTATCCTTCTTTATTTTGTTCTTATAGGAACCAGCCTATGAGGTAGGGTGGGCTAAGACTCCATGAACAGCCTAAATACATTTAATTTTAAGTTTTATGGATACCCGGACTCGGGTCTCAAAACAGAGAAAAGACTTGCAATTAAAATTTCATTCTGAAAGGACTTGCTGAAGCCTGATAATATAGACGTGCCTTGAAATCTATTCAAGAGAATAAATAAGAAAAATATACCAAGAAATTTCCTCCTCAATGCTCTCTTCAAATGCATAGCTCTATATTTTTATGTAAATGATATACCTCTCTCTCTCTCTCTCTCTCTCTCTCTCTCTCACACACACACACACACACACACACACACACACACACACACACACCTGAAGCAATTTCTATAAAAATAAATAAGGAGTAAACAGAGACATTATTCTAACAGTATGCTCAATAATTGACAGAAAAAGTATGGGCAAAATAAAAGGCGGTAGCAGAGCATGCGCAGTACAGATTCCCTTCCTCTAGTGGCGGAATTGTGCTAGGCCGGTAAATAACCGCCTGAGATTGTGCGCATGCGTAATAGGCAGAGAAACGGCCGGGGAGAAAGAAATATAGAACGGAGACTTATGCTGTGTACGCATGCGCTGTTGAACGTAGTTGTGGAAAGGAAAGGCGTAAACTATATGGCGGGACGATTAAACTGCTATGTAAGTCTGGCTTTGCTTTGTATGTTGTAGGAAGCGGGCATCGTTAGGGATAAGGAGTTACTATAGGTCCGTCCTCGGGCATGCGGTATGGGATACTCTGCGTAGTATGGTATCAGTTTGGATTCCTTTTTCCTATTTGCATTTTTGAAACTGCGTTTGAAAAGCAGTCTGTATGTTCTCAGAAGCCCTTCTTTGATCTTGAACCTTATTAAGGCAGTTTCATATTCCATAACATTAAAAATAATAAAATCTTATAAGAATGAGCTCATCGGATATTTTTATTGGACAGAGTCTTACAAAAAGCAGGGAGTGGGCATTGGAAAATGTTGCTCTGCTGGCATAATCATGATTATGCTGGCACCCAAAGGCATTTTATTGCTAAAAAACAGCATTGTTAAGAAAGCATATTGAACCGAACCTTTTTCAAATAAATGCCAGGTTAATAGTGCCGCTATAAGACGCACATTTTATTATAATGCACATTTTATTGCAGCATTTGCACCCCAACCCTGCAGGATGCACATGTCAAGAATGGTTAACAGTAACGAGTGTAATGAAATTGGCAATAAGTAACATATAAATAGAGTGCAGAAACTAAACCATATGATGAAAAAAAAATAAGCCACATCAACCTGGCTCCTCGCATGATTTCCTTGGAATTCTTAAAAGATCTGAGAAAAAGTCCTTTCTTCCTCAACACTTACTTCAGAAAATATAATATTTTATATTATAACTATAATATTATATATTATATATTATAATTATTATTATAACTATAATATTATATTATATATTTTTATATATTTTATTTTATACATTTTTATATAATTATAATTATATAATTATAATAAAATATAATATATATTATATTATAAACACCTAGAGAAGGTGTAAGGGGAGTGATATTTTGTAATTCCTCAGCTTTAATGTCTAGATGCAATGTAGTTAAGATGCCTGTTATATAAAGAGATCTGTCTACACCTGATTACCCTTAGTAGAAACAGCTTAATGAGAGGTGCATTTGATTGTGTAAGAATTTGTTTCAGGAAGTGGTGAACTTTCTTCTATTAGAGACATAGGTAGAACCTGAACGGTGCTATGTCAAGAATGCTGCCACTGATTTCTAAACTAGCTTCCTGGTTGTATGTGGATTTGAATCCTTACAATAGGCTTTCAGAGACTGAATTTGCTTCACACTTCCTGCTTGCTACTTTTTTCAAATCAACAGAGCCAAAGATGAGACGATCAGCAGCTCCAAGTCAACTGTTGGGGCATTCGGCCAAAAAGCCAAGATTCATACCTCCAGGAAAAATCCTGCAGAAAACATCTGAATATGTAGATCCAGAAATTAAAACAGATGAGGTAATATTAAAAGAGGAGAAGACCACAAAGACATTAACATTACTAATGTGAACAACTCAGAAACTCAAATTCTCTTTCATACAAAAAGTTTCTCCACACTGAATATTAGATATCAGGAGCATGTGTATCTTTTTATTATACAACATTTTGTTTGGTTTGGAGATTGTAGCTTACACATATTGCTTAATCACCACAGTTAGCCATCTCCGAAATATCCTGAACTAGCAGAAATTTGCCCTTGTATGTGGAGTTTAGGCAACAAAACTCCAATATGGTCTTCGACAAAAAAGAATTAGCTTATTACTTAGCAAAAACCAATTTAGTTCATATGCTATTTCAAAGGGAAGATATACAAATTATCCAATCCTATGGTATTTCCTCAATCATGAATTCATTTGCATTCTTACACATTTCTCAGACATTCTGTTTCTCTATTTAATCAGGATGCATTGTGGAAGACTATAAAAATAGATCCTAGCTTTATCCCCTTTGATATCAGTTGCTGTCCAGAATTTGGAGGCATAACGTCTAAATTTTTTTTCTGTGAAGACTTCTCATGTAATGATTTTTTAAGGGGTGGGTGTGTAAATAAAACGGGAAATGTACAAAAAAAGGGAAGCACTTAGGGAGTAATAAATCATAAACTAGTGATTTTGTCCAGATTTTCCAGCTGTAAATAGATCATCCATTGAAATTAGACATCTGACTAGAACTCTAGATCTTGTTTCTTATGTCGCATTCTATATTGCTACCAAAAACCTGCATGTATTAGTTTATGTGTCACAGGGAACTGTCTTCAGCTCAAGAGAGTCTCTTCTTTTTTGTTTGTTGAACTAATTCATTATATCACAACTGAGCCATCTGAGGAACTGCAAATGAGATCTGTTAATTTGGATTTGCTGTTCATCTGATAAGTGTCAAGAACTGTTTCCAGAGATCTTCCTATATTTTTTTAAATTGGTGTGTCTTCATATGAGGTTCTCTTCCCTTTGAGGATGTACTCTTAAAGGACATGGCTTTAATATTTCAGAGTCATCAGGCAGGAGAGGCACATATTTATTTTGAAGTTGTTGCATGAATATTCCACAATAGATATGTATTCTGTTTTATAGGTGCACGAGAGACAATTGTGTAGTTCAACTTCTGTAAACATTTGTTCTACAACTTCTGGCTTTCATTCTTCTGTAACCGTAAAATCTAAGGAGGAAGAATTGCCCTCTGAAAACAAGAATACGGTGATTGGGCATTTGAAATCTGGAATGAAATCGCTGTGCAGAACAATAGGTAGGAATATGCATGCTTTAATGTAAAGCAGAATAGTTTTTGATATATCTTCTGAAGGAAAGCTGTAGAAACTGAGCAACATTGGCTTCAGGACAGCTGTATCTCAGGGTTGTGATGGCAGTTTTCACTCTTCAAAATAAGGTAAGTTTACTTGTGTTATACTTATATACAAACAAATAGTTGCTGTCTAAAATATTCACAGGACTGTGGGATAAAATTATATATACAGTATGTGGCAGTGGTGAAATCTAAAATTTGTTACTACCGGTTTTGTGGGTGTGGCTTGGTGGGGGGGTAATGTGACTGGGTGGGCATGGCCAATTTTTTTTTTAACTTTTAAAACCATTTTTTCTACAACCTCTTCATTGAAGAGGTTGTTAAAAAATGCTTTCAAAAGGCTCTGACAATCTCAGCTGAGTTGCCTGATTGGCAGAAATTTTTTTTCTTTTAAATGCCTCTGACGATCCAAGCTGAGTTGCCTGATCATTAGAGGCATTTAAAAGAAAAAAAGTCTCTGTTGCTCAGGCAACTCAGCTCGTCAGAGGCATTTAAAAGAAAAAAAAGGTTTTTTTTCTTTTAAAAGCCTTTGATGATCCCAGCTGAGCCGCGCGATCATCAGAGGCTTTTTTTTAACTTTTAAAAGCATTTTTTCGGCCAAAGAGGTTGTAGAAAAAATGCTTTTAAAAGTTTAAAAAAAAGCCTCTGATGATTGTGCGGCTCAGCTGGGCATGGGGGGGGAGAGGGATTTTTGCTACCTGTTCTCTGAACCACCTGCCTCCATCGCTACCGGATCAGGCAATCCGGTCCGAACCGGGAGCATTTCACCCCTGGTATGTGGGGTTGTATATATTAATATTTTCTTACTGCAAGTACCAGATACCTCCACATTTGCTGTGGAAACAAGAATGGTTGCTACTGAAACAACATGGGTTAATAGAGATATCAGTAATTTGGGAGGTGGTAAGAATTGGAGTATTGTTATTGTGATATATGCAATCTTTGTATTAAAAGCATCAGCAAAATGTTCTGGAAGGGAACAAGGAAATCCTTCAGCTAGCTCTTTCTAATGTTTTCTTAGTTCAGCTAAGACTGTGGGCAGCCTAGCAATATCCTGGAAAAGTAACTATAAGTAAACCTGGAAGCTAGCTATAAAGCTGGAACAACCTTCAGCTAGTTATGTGTCAAGATTCATTCACTTTTAAAATACTTTTCAAGTGCCCCAAGTTGATGTTTCCTCCTTAGTATTAATTTTGTTTCATAGAATTCTTCCAGAAATATCTTTTATCATTAGACTGCAGCTCAGATTTCTCCTGTGATGGGTTTATTTATTAGAAATATAAAATGAGCTACTTTTCAAACTCAGACATTTAGTTTGCTGAAGGCTGCAAGCCTTCAGACACTTAAGCCCTGCTCAGATATTCAGGATCTAAAAGACTTGACAATTGAATGTTCTGGGTAACACCCTCCATCCCTTTTCAGGAAGCATTACTTCCATGTTATCTGAATAAAAGCCTAAAGCCATATGGTATGCAAATATACGTTATGTCTGCCAATGATCATACTGAATTTGTGATTGCCTGCAAGTAGTTGACAATGTCTGTGTGATGTTGGTGAGCCTTAATTGAAGCATTCGTGGTGAATATCCTTTGTTAAGTAACCCCTAATTGGGGTTCTACACTGAAGGGATTTCACTTGATTAAAAACAATCAGATTTACTTATGAATGGATGTGCTTTGCGTTGTCTGAATTGTAAAACATTTCATACATTCCAGTTCTTCTTCAGACCATTAAAGGATTATTCAAGCATTTAATCTACAGGGTTTTATGTATGCATTAGAGGCTGCACAGCTAGGGTAAATTGTTAGATTTGGGAAACTCTATATTGCAGTGTTTTATAGACAAGAAGCAAAACTTCTAAGACCATTATTTTGGAGGAGGAAAAGATACATCAATTGAAAAAATAATAAGATCATTTTCCTCCAGTATCTATGATACAGAGAAAATATTTTCTACTTTGTATTGTGATAGCATTGACTCTTTTTCCTAAATATAAAATGGATTCTTCCAGGCATGCTGTTTGCACTGTCTATTTAGAATTGTTTGCTGTAAGAATTGCTTTTGAGAAGTTGTCCTTTAAAGGAGACATTTGATTGGTGAGATAATTTTGCTGATTTCCTTTCTTTTAATATTTCTGTTCATTGGACTTATCACCAATGCAGCCATGGAGCTTGAAACAATGAGCAGATATACTAGTCCAGTGAATCTGGCTGGGTTTCCACATCTCACAGGTGCTCTTGGCCATAGGCATGTTTTCAACAGCTTAGTTCTTTGTTTATGAAGTGATACCCACCAAGCTTTGAGTAGTGTTCATCTGCTGAATTTCAAATTTGCTTTTGTGATCTTGTCTTCTTTAAATGTCAGTATTTGTCAATCACTTTTTTGATGGCAAGAGTCTTAACCTATGAAATCTTACATTGAATTCAACTTGTTTCATTCTGATAAACATTACACAATCTTATCTTAGAAAACTAAAACAACAACAACAAACACCAATAATAACATAAATGGTTGGAGCTAACAATAACTACCATAATGTAGAGTTTGCCCTTCATATACAGTATAAAAGCTACTTCAATAATCAAAATTGTAAGAATTTGAATATCCTAACAGACATACTTTGTTTATTGTCATTCAGATGCCATTTATTCCACATTATTCCATTATTTTACCTTTCTTCAAAACAGGTTAGGATTTGCATCATGATGTGATGTGATATGATATAATATAATTTCAATATATCAGTGACATAAGATGATGATATAAATTGGTCAGTTTTATTTAGTACAATTATATTCTACTTTTTTTCTAAGGAGCTCAACAGTTTAAATTTCATTCCTTTGCTTTTTCTCATTTGATCTCAGGCTTTGTCTTAGTCTGTAATAGATTGATGCCATTGGATAAGATGGACTTGAACTTTACGTTCAATCTTTTAAATTATATTTCAGAAATATGTTAATGCACTGCATGAATATATAATTTGATTACAGTTCTCTAAAATGGTTGCAAATTTTCCTAGACTTGTGCTGCAGTTGTAAAAGGCAGCCGCATGTTTCTACGAGAAGGTATAGCAGCTTTAAAGAGTTGCTGATAAGTGCTGTGTTATGCAAGATGATAGTGGACTCTAGTAAAATGTAAATATATGTCTAACTGCTACCCATGAATAATAATAAGTGAATAAAATAGTTTTCTAATATTTTTAAAGAAGCACATGCTCAACAGAGCCAGGACATGAATAAGTAGAAAATAAGCTCCTTTACAGCTGGAGTTTGTCCAAAATATCTAGTTATTAAATTTTTGTTCACATTTTCAGAATTCTGTTTCACTATCTTTTAAGATTCTGCTTTCATTTGCCTGAATTTAAGTAAAAATAATACTCCTTACAAAAGAGAATATATTTCCATAAAGATGACTGGCTATTAATGTTTTTTTTAATCTATGTATAGATAGATTAATCACCCTTAATATAAATAAAACTACATCTAAAATTGTGGTGGGTTAGAGATTTTTAGACCTTGATTCAAGTGAGAGCATTCCAAGAAATACTTTCTATGTATAGTCCTTAAATTTAAAAAAAAATAAGGAAAAAAAAATCTATTGGTAAGAAAATTATTCTAAAATCTATATTTGGATAATATATCTTTCAGTGACCAGATTTCTGACTTTTCCAGGACCGTTTCTCAGATCTGTTATGGAAAAAAAATGTTATTTCATGTTAATTGCCATGGGACTTGTGTCTGATCATAAAGTCTTAAAAAGAAACTCTGAGAAGAAACAGGCAATTTACCGGTAATTGTATTCCATTATACATAGGAAGATTTTATGTTCTACCTCAATTAAGCTATAACATAACTTATTTGGTTTTCACACAATATTGTAAGTTGTGTGAATGTAGTCATTTGATGAGGAACTTGAAAATAAAAAATAAAAAATATTATAAATATTTGAATATTATAATATAATATATATTAGAATATAAAGTATTGATTACTTTAGCTGAATCAAGCCAGCCATGACTTAGTAAACTATGATTAAACAAACCATGACTTACGTTGTGGGATTCTAGTGAATGCTTTTCTTACAGAAAGGAATAACTTTTGTTTGTTTGTTACAATAACCAATTAAGTAGAGTAAGCCAGGAGGTAATGACTTTAATGACCTAGAATGGGTCACCTGTTTCTAAGGCCATCAGAGTGCCCTGTTCCTATCTTTATATAACTTCCCTGAGAAGCATTCCCTGAGAATATTTTGTGATTTGGAGATAAAAGTAAAGATGGACCTGAGGTTTAATTTATTCCTGAAGGGTTACAAAAATAGTTTGAAGTGATGTGTAAGCATAATACTCCTTAGGACTGTGCTCCATACATAAAGTAGAAGTGTGATCAGTGACAGTTATGTGATAAAAAAAATTGACGAATTCTTAACACCTGCTCTTATATTACAAGCTGGTAAGTTGACAGAATGATTGAATTTCTTATCACGAGAGTATTATGGCAGTGTTTCCCAAGCTAGCATCCTTCATGTCTGCAGCAACTTGCATCAATCCTAGCTCCTTCCTGCTTGGATAGGATGGCTCTTTTTTTAGCCTAACTCATTTGAAGGTCATTAGAAGGACAACCAGAATCTTGACTGAAGATTGTCCTTAAGATGCACCTCTGGAAGTGTGTGTTCCTTGCCATGTGATGGTTGACTGTAATGAGTTTCACATTTACAACTGCAGCTGTAAGGCGGGGACCCTGTTTTCCGCTTATTCCTGTCTCTGTTCTGTGGAGTATCTGCCTCTTTAAAAAGTGTGTGCGTGCATAAAGCCAAAGCCACACTGCAAAGTGCTGGGGAAGCTTAGCTTTGCTGCGAAGCCCGACCCTGAGTGAAACCTAACTAGCTAGGCAATCTGCAATTCCTGATTGACAGCAGGACTAGCATTATGCAAATGGAGCCTGAGAGAAGAGCCGCTGGGGAACAGAACCGTGATCTGGGGGCTCTTTAGGGATCTCTCTACACACGCCTCCTCAAAATCCAGTCGTCTTGCTTGTTGTTGGTTTTCCTTTCTCCTTTTTGCAGAGGTGGTACAGCTTAATAACCAATAAATGCCTTCCCTTCCCCATAAAAAAAAAGTTGTCCTTTTCTTGAGCATGAATAAATCCAGTCTTCTATGCAGTTCCTTTTTTTTTTCCTATCAGCAAAAGAGATGTATGTGTGTAAGCTCGTAAACTCAGGATGAATTGGGTAATATTTGGCAGGGTAACATGCTAATCTTTAAACCTTTATGTTTTCAATCCTGTTTAAATGTAGGGTTTTTTTGGCACAAAAGTGTCTGTGCGTGCGCACTACCCCCCTCTTCTCTTCTCCTTCAGTCTGAAGCCTTATGTAGGTCAGGCTTGGCTTAACCAGATTTCACGAACCTGCGTCAGCTTAAGCTGAAGGAATTTTAATAAACCCTCCCCTGTAGGCGTGGGCCTAAATGAGACAAGCCTAGTTAAGCCTGATCTTTCTTCTGTTTGTGAAAAAGAGCTGAGCAGAGCTAGGATCTGTGTGGTGGTTTCAGGAACTGCTTATTCTTCAGGCTGGAGAGGACGATGGTTGGGAAGGCCAGATCCTCGAATTTCACTTTGTCTGAAAAGCTTGATTTGCTGAAACTTGTCAAGCCATACGTTAATATTCTCGAGGAACACACCAACAAACATTCAGTCATAGTGGAAAAAAACAAATGCTGGGATATCATAGCTGATAACTACAATGCCATTGGAGTTGACCGCCCTCCTCGCACTGCCCAGGGCCTGCGCACACTATACAAAAGGCTCAAGGAATATGCCAAGCAAGAACTCTTACAGCAAAAGGAGACCCTTTGTGACTACAAAAGCTACATCTCTGAACCGACTAAGAAAGTTGTGGAAATGATCCCTCAGATTTCCACTGTGTGTTTGAGAGAGAGGAATAATCTGCCATGGTAAGTTGCCTTTTATGCTGGGCTTGGTTGGCCAACTTGAGCATCTTCCAGCCCTTGTTTGAGCTAAATGCTTTAAGCTTAGAAAAACTAAGAATGCTGCAATCCAAGTCGGCTTTTCAAAGCAGCCTTTCGAATTTGCAAAAACAGGGGCCGATTGGGCAGTTTAGCTTGCAGCTGTATTTCAAGGATCTTATTGTCAGACCCCTGGCAAGTGAGGGTTAAGAAAAAATCCAAGTGAAATAGGAGCTCCAACTTTTACCCCTCCCCTTTTAATAGGCATAGCATTCAAACATTGACCAAGCGAAGGGCTGTTCTACATTTAAGGTAGTATGGTACTGCAGTCATCTGCCTGCATAGGGAAGCTGTTGCCTGTTTTGGATAAAATCTACATAAAGTCGAATTGGAGAACAAAGGAGCTCACTCCTGCGTGTGCCCAGACAAGGATTATGTTAATCTCCCCCGGAGCAGAATACATTTTAAACTGCACTCGGACTTTTTAGACGATTTTACCTGCCGATTTTACTCTGCCTTTTAAAAATACAAAGTAGATTTCAAAACCATTTTTAGCCTTGTGGGAAGGCAGAATAAAGATAAAGTTGTAATTAAACTTAGGAAAAGAACGTGCCCAGGTTTACAAGGCTCAGGTTCAGGCAGATAAGGATGCTGCAGCTGCACAAAACCTTTTTATTATTAGGACAGGCTCTTTTGTGCTTAATCGAATTGAACTGTGTCTAGATTTGAGCCAGACATAGAACAGGCAATGCGTTTGACCTTTCTTGCAGGGCCTTTGATTTTACCCTTTTCTCTGCTGCAAGCTTCCCAGGTCTGCCCTGGACCCTTGGATATTTTTTTTAAAAAAAACCTTAAGGAAAAGCAAGATCTCTTTTCCTGGCTCCTATTGCTCCTATTTAAATTTATATCATTTATTGTAAACAAATATAATAATCTTAAATGGAATGTCTGGAGAGACTGGCATGTATGGGCACGCTAGTCAGCCTTTGATATTCTCTGCCTCCCTTTACTGCCCTGCCTCCGGTTACATTAAACAGTACTGTGCTCTAAATTGCATCCATGGAAGACGCATGTCAAATAAAGATATGTCAATAACAGGTTCTTTTCATGTAAGAGTTTTGTACCAGCTATGCTTACATGATATGATATATGACATAATCACATGGTTATTTTTATTTCATTTTTATCCCAGCTTTTTTATCTAACTTAGGATGGCAAACATAGCTAATACTCCTTCAAAAATGGTGTTTTGCAGCCTGGCACTTATAAACAAAAGTGTATTAAGTTCAATGGGGACACTAGTCTAAAAAACCCCCCAAAAGCAGTAGTATCTTTGAGATATGAGACTTTCATAATGATTATTCAGGCTGATATGTTTAAAATTGATTGGTGCCAAACATCACTTTGATTGAAAGATGTTACTTAGTGAACCAGTAGAGTAGGTAGTATCTTGGTAACAGATTTGAGCTTGAGTACTAATGGCTAGAGTACCATTGTTGTTTAGTAATCTTGCTTAGATGCTGTGTAGCATCTAATATTAATTTTACAAAAAAAAAAACAACAACCCCACAAGGATCAATTGCTTAAATATTCTTTTGAAATGCAATATAGATGATTATTGCAGTAGTTTAGTGTTACAGAATAATTTATCTGGAATATTAACCATTAGAAATGAGTATCATGATTCTAAACATGTTTTGTGAGGATAAATTTCAGTAAAATGAATTTATCTATTATCCCTCCATGTAGATCTTTAAAATAAGGGGAAAATGCGAAAGATTTTTGTTTAAGAGAGAACTACAGACATAGCTAGCCATAAAGCTTTTGCCTTCTTAGCCACTTTGGTTTTATCTCTTTACCTTTCCATGGCTATGGTTCTTTGCAGCTGTAATTTGTGCATTGCCAGATACCATATTTATTTATGAAAAATACAACTGCTAAAACTAATGGATCAGGAAATGAGCTTGTGGTGCAAGTAAAAAAGGGGACATACCCTTTTCCCAGTTAAAAATTGTATGGAAGTTGCACTTTTTAAAATCCAAGATATTTTATTTTGCTTGGCAATGTTTACTGATGAGTATTAGCGGTTCAATTGGATATCAGCTGTTTTCATCCTTAATTAGATGCAACTCCAGTTTTTCTCTGTGGGTTGTCCGCTACACAAGGTCATATGACTAATGCTCCATTGCTCACAGCTGCTGATTTGCTGTGATCAGAAACCTCTGCTTGGATCTTTTCATTTTGAATGTCCCAATGTGCCCTTATACATGCAAGTTCTGATAAAATTATTGTAGCTTGCTTCCAAGAAAATGATGTTGACCAATATTCCTTACTTTAGTGTTAGGAAGTTTAGAGTAACCTTTCTGTAGAGGAATCGAATATACTTGCAATATATGATCTAGCTGAAGGAACAGCTATGACTGCCATGCAGTAATAATAGAAGATTGCTGAATAATCAATTATTCAATAATTTATTTAAAACAAATATTTCAAAGGGAGGACTTTTGAGTGGAGAAGCAACGACAGGAAATGAAAATATATGTCTTCTTAGTTTTTGTCCAGGAAATCTTCTGTCCAACAATGAGGTTCTCACTACATCTTTAGATAAATCTATACTTTGTAGTGAAAACAGGAAGATCCTTTGGAGCTGGTAAATAATAAGCAGATATAGATTAAATTATGTTAAACAAAATTGCTTTTATTTCAAAAAAAAATTGGTGCATGAACATGCTATGGCTTAAGGGCTGCATGTATAATTCTTCTCAAATTTACCAGTGACCAAAAGTGTCTTTAAGGCAGTTTAATTTTTTTTCCACTTAATTTTAGTGTTTTCCACTTAAAGTAGATATTTTAATTTCCTGGAAAACTTTATATTCTTATTTTGTCTTTAATGAAGAGTAATTTCATGAAACATAGGAAGGAAATGGAGTGGAAATATAATGCCACCCATTCCAGTGTATTCAGTTTTTCACTGCTGCTATCTTTAATGTTTCTTAAGCTATTATATCAGGGGTGTCAAACTCAAGGCCTGGGGGCTGGAACCGGTCCATGGGGTACTTAGATCTGGCCCATGGGACTGCCCTGGAAACCGTGAAGGACCAGCCCGCGGTGCTTCTGCCAGTGAAAACGGAGCTCAGGAGGGCTGTGTGTGGCCCTTCCAACCTCCACTTTCTCAGGCAGAGGTTTGCAGGAGGCCGTGGCAGCTGAAAACGGAGCTCGGGAGCCAGTTTTTGCTGGCAGAGCACTAGGGTCACCACAGGTGCTCCCGACACGAGTGATGTTGAGCTGGTCACGCCCCCCCTTGGCCACAGCCACTCTGCCGCCCCCTCCCCCCCGAGACCAGTCACAACCCTGATGCTGCCCTCAATGTAATCGAGTTTGACACCCCTGCACTATATGGTGAGAGGATGATTTTCCTGTCTCCTTCCCTTCCATCATCATCTGGGAAGAACAAGGTCATTCGCTGACTTACTGCTAGATTGGAAGATACTTGAAAGCTTCTCAGCTTTCTAAGTGCTCTTGTCAGTCCAGTTCCAGGTGAGCAACTGTCCCTGACATTCCCTGGAGTCCTCTGCAGCGGTCACAGCACTGAGGGAAGAGAAGATTGGAACGAGTCCAAATAATAGTAACCTATGTGGACCTCTGGTTAATGATATTCTGACTAGCAAGCAATTTTGGAGGACATGTGCTGTGCAGATATGGAAATAAATACTTTAAGACAAGAGGGAAATAACCCGTGGCCCTCCAGAACTTGCTGAACTACAACTTGCAGCATGATTCACTATGGGCCATGTTACCTCTGCCTGCTAGGAGCTGTAATTCTGTAGCTTCCGAAAAGGCATAGACTTCTTGTCCATGTTTTCAGGACAAAGAATACTCAGTGCAGTATTGAGTATTCTTGAGTATTGAGAAGAGAATTATACAAACAAGAAGTATTCAAGATGTAATTGCTCCATGATATTACTCTCTCTCTTTTTCTATTGTCTTTCCTGGCAGCACATATGCACATAAACAGGTGTGAGATGATTCTCCTTTTATCAAAGTACAAATAGCTCAGAAGTAGATTTAAAAAATTCATCTCTTGATTCTTGGTAATTATATAGGCACCTATATGTAGTTTTCTTAGTAAAAATGTAAGTTACAGTAGTATTTGACATTGCCTTCTTGGGAAACGTTTTCAGTGGACCAGTCTAGCCTAAAGTCCTGGACTTTCCAAGTAGTCTTTTACTCAATGTTTGTCTATTTAGCTTTTATGGACCCAGTAATGTCAGTTAATGCTATTTTGTGTTCACAATCTTTTGTGGCTAGAGAAGACTCTGTTCTCTAATGCCTAAAATATTATTCTGTTTTAGTGCTACCCTGGTAAAAGAAACAGTTGCTACTACAAGTTCTCCTCAGCTAGTTTTGGAGCCCCATCCCGCTGCCATCACGCTGGAACTGGATCCAGAAGAAGAAGATGTGAAGCCACCACCTTCACTAATACTTGAATTGCAAGCACAGGATAACTTGGAACAAAGAGATCAGCAACATATGGTCCATGTCATGGAGAGATCTCCATCAACTTCCCTGTCTTCTGTGGATATAAGAATGCTATCTCCATCGCCTATCCCCAGACGAGATGAGTTTTTTAGGCTCGAAAGTGGTGAACGATTTAGGCCAGCATGTGGAGGGTATGATCCACAAATGTTACAAATGCTAAAAGAAGAACATCACATAATTTTGGAAAATCAAAGGAAAATTGGGCTCTATATCCAAGAAAAAAGGGATGGGTTGAAAAGGAGACAGCAGCTGGAAGAAGAGCTTTTGAGAGCAAAAATTAAAGTAGAAAAATTAAAGGCAATACGATTACGTCGTGATCTTCCTGAATTCAACAGTCTTTGAATGTAAAAGCAATTCTGCTGCATAAAACTGTGCTTATTCTGTGTTTGATTAGAAAAGATCAGTTACTTTATTTGGATGGATTGGAAGTGGAACGATAAAAGAATTTTTTTTTTTAATTTTGGATTTCATTTATGTTTGCAAGAAATCAAAAGACAGTTTTCACTGGTTTTCCCAAATATTCAGATCTCAAGGAAAACCTCATCTAAGACTTAAAAAATAATCCTTTTTGAAATCATGTGATCTTAATACTGTTAGTAAAAGCCATTGTTGATTTATGAAACTATTGTAAAAAATTCTGTTTAATTTTTTATTTCATTTTTTTTCTGGGAACAATTCTTAAGTACCCGTTTAAAATATTTATTTGTGGGTAAATAAATATATGCAAAGTGGAGAAAAAGACTGCTCATTTTTCCTTATTTTATAAGACAGTGGTAACTAGTATTTTAGTATGGCCTTATGCTATCAGGAAAAGCATGGATAGAAATATCTACAGTAGTGCGCATTTTCATGTTGAGCTGAACTGTTGAAATATGATTCTACGATATTTTAGAGTGTTATAATTCTGAAATCAGTAAACAGTTCAGAATAAAAATAATACCTTTGACACTTTCTTCTTGTTTTTATCAAACATTCTGCAGCCCAGTTAAGAATCATGGGAGTCCAGAAGGGCAAGTTAAAGAATGTTGTATTAATCTTTTTTTATCTAGACAGTGCTCAGCATTTTCATGGTTGGTTTATACCTGATTTTTGTGCATAGCTACCAGTGCATAATCCGCCTGAATTATGGAGGGAGCTGTGGGTTATCCTAACATGTCTTAAAAAGGATAAAGATTATTGCCATTTTGCTTGGGTGATCAGCTGATGTAATGTGGAAATGGTACACACAATTCCTATTGAGAAATTATATATATATGTATGTATGTATGTATGTATGTATGTATGTAGAAGTATTGATTGGTCCTTATCCAAATGTGTAACAATGCAACATTTAAGGATCATCAGAATGTCTGTCTGTCTGTCTGTCTGTCTGTCTATCTATCTATCTCCATCTACAATGACACTCCAGGGATAGAATAGAGTATTCCATTAATTTTTTTAAAGTCTGTAATTGATTCATCCAGAACTCCACCTTTTCCATTTTGTTGCACAGAGCTTACCATTTTTTAACCCAACAGATAATTACAATTATGTACTCACTTAGCATATTTAATCATTATTGTCCTTTGCTCTCTTTTGTTAGAAACCACCTTTCTTTCCGAAATCATCAGCAAAACTGATTTTCCCCCAAGCTTGCTGATACTAGTAGTTTTCTTTCAGATGAATTTTATTGTTTTGGCTACTTGCAATGAAATCATACTGTATGCACACACACACACACACACACACACACACACACTATCATGCTATTCCTTTTCAAGGTAAGCAACATAATGCAAAGTGCAGAAAAGAGTAGTAAACAATAAAGAAATTAAATGCAATGAACAAGAGAAAGAAAGGTAAATATTATTCCATCTCTGTTCACTGTACCTCTCTTTAGCTGATCCTTCAGAGATCTTTCTGATCTCTGCCAATCCCCGCTGCCTGGAACTGGCTGAAAACGTAACGCGCGGAGGCCGAAAATGTGACGTGCGGAGGCGGCAATGTGCTGTAGTGATCCACAGCACGTTGTGGATTTGGAGTGGGGGGGAGTGGTTCTTATACTTCGAAAAATATTGTATTCATTCAATTTCTATTTCTCTAAGCTAAGCTAGCTTAATCTTTGCTATATTAAATTTCAGATCCAAAGTACTCATTACATCATACAATCCATATAGCTTTCAGGACATATCACATAGGAGCTCAGCTAACACAACATCACTTCCATAAAAATTCCAGCTATGTTTATCTTTCCAATCAGTTCACCACAAAACATCTCTATATCGCTAAAAACTTGTTGGATTGTTTGTATCCTTCAATTGGGCCAAACAGTACATTATAAGGCAACAATATTTGAATTAATGTATCTCAAATGGACTATCTTACAGAATGCATCCAAAATCTGGAATCCATGACTCCCATGGAATTGAAATTTTGCAAAGGTTGTGGCTGCTTGACTGCTGCTGCACCACAGTAGTCATCTACAACAAGGGTTCCCAAAGCCTAGACCGCGGCCTGTTTGAAACTGGGTGCTTGCACTCATGCGGAAAGCTCCACTTACATGAATGGCAGGCGCTTGCACAAGCACGCCCACATGTCACAAGCAACAAATGGGGCTATGCGTGCTCACACGCATGCGAGCCCATGCTGGGCCGCCAAACCGGAAAGGTTGGAGACCACTGATCTACGGTCATATACTTGCCATTTCTAATGCTCCCTGTCTGCTTCTTACAAAGAAAGTCAGTGGGAAAGCCAGCAGAAAGTCTGAAGTCACTCCCACTGCTGTATTGCCTCTCTGTGGTCATTTTGTTTCTCTGTTTAAGGAAATACCTCTGAAATTATGATTGAATGATAATGGATTGTCTAGTTATTTTTTTATATAATAGATTTATTTATAAATACACTAAACAGTCCAGGGGATATCACATTTTTTCTTACTTCCATACTTTATATTTTCCAATTATACCAACTCAATCACAATGTTACAGGATCCATACCTTACTTTTCATATATTTTTTTCCTTGAGCACTCACATTTCTATCCCTAATTTCAATTCTACCCTTCAACATACCATTTTCATTCCCTCAGTGATCTCTAAATTGTTGCTTCCGATATTTCCCTTGCTTTAATTTCATCCCAAATATTTATATTACTTTTATTTTCTATCTGTCACATTCATTCTGTTGAAGGTTCCACTTCCATGGCATTGTTTTTTAATTTCCATTAACATTGTTCTGTGTTTTTCTGCCTCTTAATTATTCTTTACCTTGTATAGAATTTGGTGATACCTCTTATTTGTCCCTGGTTGTTGCTGTTATAGTGATGTAGATAATGAAACTCACTGAGTAAGAATTCAAAAAAATGTTTTTTAATCAAACATGACACAAGTGTGTTACTGAATGTGTACATTAACTTGACTATGAGTGGCTTTGAATTTTATCTTCAAAATTGCTTCTGATTGGGGATGTAGCAGCTGCCTACAATACCTTAAAGCAGCTGCTCCTTTCCCCAGAATAGTTATGACTTACAATTCTGACAATTGTTCTGACAATTGTTAATTGTCCAAATGAGCATCTCGCCTCAAATGTGTGCTATGAAGATGCACATGAGCCTCAGGGAAAAGGACTGGTTAAAACATGTATGTATGTGTGTATGTGTGTATATTTGTACAGTATGTATGTATTTATAAACTTGTATGCCACCCATTTATAAACTTGTATGCCACCCATCTCACCGAGGCGACGCTTATAGTCATATAAATAAAATATTATATAAAAGCTTAATAAATAAAATCTACATATTGAAAGATCAGTTAAAATTGATTAACTAAATGGGAGGTCCACAGCTTGCTTTTTCTGCCAGCGTGGGTGGGCTGGGCTGGTCCCTATTGAGATGAGCCAGTTCCTCAGATATTCTGGACCAATGCCAGGGATGAGCCAGTTCCTCAGATATTCTGGACCAATGGCATGAAGGGTTTTAAAAGTGATAACCAACATCTTGAATGGGAGCTGAAAGCAAACTAGCACCTAGTGTTGTTTGTGGAACAGCAGCATAATGTGAGCCACCCTAGTCGCCCCAAGAACTCTTTGAGCAGCTGCATTCTGCACCAGCTGAAATTCTAGATAGTCTTCAAGGGTAGCCCCATGTACAGAACCCCAAATTGCAAAAGTCTGACTGTGAGATGACCAGGGTTTGACTGGCTGAGCATGGGGACTCCTGACCCAGGAAAGGCTCAACTGAGGCACAACATGAAGTTGCACAAAGGCTCTCCTTACCATGACTGCCACCTACTCATCAAGCAGGATTTGTGAGTCCAGGAAAACCCCCAGATTGTGCATCAGGTCTTTTTGGGTAGTGCAATCCCATCTAAAACTAAAGATGTTAAAAGTCCCGGAACTTAGAGCTCCACAACTCAAAGTCACTTGGTCTTACCAGGTTTCAGCCAGAGCCTGTTATCCGCCATCCTGATCCCCCACAGCAGTGGTGGGTTTCAAATTTTTTTACTACTGGTTCTGAGGGCGTTGTTTGGTGGGCGTGGCATGGCTTGGTGGGTGTGGCAGGGGAAGGATACTGTAAAATCTCCATTCCCTCCCCACTCCAGGAAAAGGTTACTGCAAAATCCCCATTTCTTCCTGATCAGCTGGGACTTGGAAGGCAAAGAATAGATGGGGGCGGGGCCAGTCAGAATTTTTACTACCGGTTCTCCAAACTACTCAAAATTTCCACTACTGGTTCTCAGAACCTGCTGAAACCCACCTCTGCCCCACAGCCTCCAGACACACCGAGAAAACAGTGACGTTATCATTGGGTCACCTGGGATGGAGATATAGACACTGAATATCATCAGTGTACTGATGGTACTTCATCTCATGGCAGCGGATGATCCCACCCAGTGGCCTCATGTAGATGTTAAAAAGGAATGGTAAAAGTACCAAGCTATATATTATAGCTCATCTTTCCCCCTGTTTGGTCTTCCAGATCCAGTGGGCTGCAATTTCTATTACCCTTGGTCAACCTAGAGGGAGGTCCATGGGACTGGTGGAAATTATCATCACCCAATTTGGAGTGAGGTTTGCCAAGGAACTCTGAAGCAAATAAGATGCCTTATAATGCAGTTATTTGTGAAATTACATAGTGATTCTTTTTTATTTTTTTTAGATTTTTATTGAGTTAGATAATGGTACAATTCAACATTTTCGTTTGGCTACATTCAACCATGATATATACTTATATAAGTAGTATCTAATAGATTACATAAATATTTTAAAATTAAGATACGAATTACATATAAATTATTACAATATAAATTATTGTATAGATTGTTATTTAACGTATGTGGGTTACATAAATGGTTTGATACTACTCCCCTTAGTTCAAATTAACATTTACGTTTATTTTCCAACCACCTATACCGCATTTCCCATACCATGTAAAATTCCGAGTCCTCATTCTCATTTAACACGTGTTAGTCTGTGCATTCTAATATTTTACTGATTATCTGCTCTTCCGTTGGGCGTCCTTTCTCTTTCCAATGCTTTGCATATGTTAGTCTAGCGGCTGTGATAATATGCATAATTAAATATTTCTTTTTCTCCCCATATGCCCTTTTTGGTACTCCCAGGAGAAAAGTCTCTGGTACCAGATTAATGTTTTCCTCTATTACCTCTTGAATCCATTTTTGTATCGTTCTCCAAAATTTTGTCGCTTCAGGACACGTCCACCACATATGGTAGAAGGTACCTTGACAGTGGCCACACATAGTGGCCCTCCCTGGCCCCCAGGAGCATTCTGCAGGCCTCCAAAACCCTTTGTGTGCCCCGTTTTTGCAAAAAACGAGGCACGCAGAGGATTTGGGAGGCCTGTGGAGTGCTCCTGGGTGCTGGAGAGGGCAAAAACACACCCATTTTTGTGAAAAACGGACCTGTTTTTTGCAAAAATGGAATGAGCGGGGCGGGGCTTCGGGAAGCCAAAAATGGCTGTATTCGGTGTATAAAACGCATCAACATTTCCACCAGCTTAGTGGGGAAAAAAATGTGTCTTATACTCTGAAAAGTACGGTAGTTATGTAGCATGAGACTGTATATTCTGCAATATTGGGACTGTTGGTGAGTCAACAGCGGGTCAGAGGAGGAGCTGCTGTGGGACAGATGACAGTTGCTCTTTAATAATTGTGATTTAAATTGAGTTGATTTTAATCAACCCTTTTTACTAGTGATTTAAATCACGATTGAAATCAAATCCACCCTGATAAATTTAAAATATTTGTGCTTTGCCCCTCTTGCACTCATGCCCAACTGGCTGCAGCTGTTCTTGAATCTATATAACATAAGAATAGCAAAGCTTAAATGTCATATAAACTGATAGCCCAGAGTTTGACTCACCTAATAACTCATGTCATAACTCCCAATGTAAGTGACTATCCACAGCTTTCCTAATGTGAAATAGCTTTCACTCATTTCAGAAAGCCAGAAGAAAAATTCTTTACCACAATACCTCTGGAAAATCATTTCATACATTTCAGCCCTCTATCAAAATGCCCCCCCCCCTTTTTTTTGAGACACACCAAGCTAAGATCATGTAACAACAGTCAACAGCAATTTTGGTCAGAAAATAAAATCCCAATATCTCTGTCTGTCTCTCCATACTTCCCTTCAAATTATTGAACTACAATTAAAATCAAAAGGATGAATTCATGTGGACAGCAATGGGATGGACTTTTCCAATTGTGGGATGGAGTTACACCATGTATAGATTTAATACATAAATAATAACCTTACTTTAATGCATGATATTTAAGCAAGTTGCATGTTAAATAGTTAAGTAACATTTGCATATATACTGTTTCATTTACTTAATTCTGCAGATGCCTCTGTTAAAATGCAATGAAGTAACCATGATCATAAGTCTCTCTTCTGGGGCATAATACGCATATGTATTCAATATGTATAACTACAGTTACACAAGGGACATGGTGGCTCAGTGGCTAAGATGCTGAGCTTGTCGATCGAAAACTTGGCAGTTCAGTTCGAATCCCTAGTGCCACGTAATAGGGTGAGCTCCCGTTACTTGTCCCAGCTTCTGCCAACCTAGCAGTTCAAAAGCACATTAAAAAATGCAAGTAGAAAAATAGGGACCACCTTTGGTGGGAAGGTAACAGCGTTCCGTGCGCCTTTGGCATTTAGTCATGACCACGGAGACGTCTTCGGACAGTGCTGGCTCTTCAGCTTTGAAACGGAGATTAGCACTGCCCCCTAGAGTCAGGAATGACTAGCCCATATGTGCAAGGGGAACCTTTATCTTACCTTACAGTTACACAGTCCCTATTAAATTTGATCTCTCATGTTTTTGTCCTGCTTGAATTGAATAGATTGTATTTATGTAAATTGGGTTTATATAACATGGCTTGAAAGGATTACATCTTTTCCTTTCAAGAATGTCATCAGCTTGTCTAAAAATAATCATTCCTGTGTAATGCATAACAAGGGTCAAATCTTTCTAAGGCTCATGAATTTTAAGCAACCATATTTCAGTAATCTAAATAGCTTATTACAGCATTGCATGTTTTAGATCTATAATGGAGATGTCTGGTGTGATGTGTGTTTTTGGGCATCTCCTAGAAGTTATTTTCTTTGTGATGAACAAGAAAATATATTCGCTATAAATGATAAATCAATGAAAGCGGTGGGCAATGACCTTGATCTAAAACAGGTTGCCAGGAGCATGCTACAATTAAATGCTAATATTAATTATTCATAATATTGGTTTTTCCTGTTTACTGCCTATTTATGAGTTGTGTTGTGAGAGTAACTAAGTTAAACTTTTAGTCATTTCTTTGGATTTGCAAAAACTCACATCTGAATTATAAAAACATAAGAAAGCTATTTTATGCCTTGTCATTACGCATATAGTACAGATTTTTCTAAGGTGGTTTACCATTTGTAATAAAATGCAATAACAGAATCACAATAAATAGTGAAGATAGCAATTAAAAATCTACATTATTAGGCTCCTTCTTAAATGAGCAGTTGCTTGAAAAGGAAAGGAAAGTCCAGTTTGAGCTGCCTCTGCAATTTTTGTTTCCCTCCCATGTTTGTCTTTTCTTCTTCTCATAACAATATATATAGATAATGTTCAGAAAATGCCTGAAAAATACATACAGGGTTTAACTCGGCAGCATGATTCTCATTGCCTGCCAAAATCCCCATGAATTGCTTTGGGAACTTATCTGTGCTTAAGACTGTGAAAGGGAAGCTGATAAGCAAGAAATCAAATTATAGTGTCCATTTTATGATAATAGGTTATACACAAGGCTTGTTCCTAAGTTGCAGCTGTCAGTTCAACTTCTTTTTGAAATGTTCAGAAGAAAAAAAATCTGCTGTCTGGTACAAAGAGTCAAACTGGAGGATGTATTTATTTAATATAGATTTTCTAGCCTTCCTATTAAATCCCAAAGTGAGATATAATAAAACAGACCAAAAACCCATACTAAATTGTAAACTTTAAATTATAACATAGGATTGCGACAACCAGGTAAAGGTAAAGGTTCCCCTTGCACATATGTGCTAGTTGTTCCTGACTCTAGGGGGCGGTGCTCATCTCTGTTTCAAAGCCAAAGAGCCAGCACTGTCTAAAGACATCTCCGTGGTCATGTGGCCAGCATGACTAAACACCAAAGGTGCATGGATCGCTGTTACCTTCCCACCAAAGGTGGTCCCTATTTTTCTACTTGCATTTTTTACATGCTTTCAAACTGCTAGTTTTGGCAGAAGCTGGGACAAGTAACGGGAGCTCACCCCATTACGTGGCACTAGGGATTCGAACTGCTGAACTGCTGACCTTTCGATTGACAAGCTCAGCATCTTAGCCACTGAGCCACTGCGTCCCTCTGACAACCAGAGGAACATACAAATGACTTTGCAGCCCATGTTTCATGAAGAGCCTGGGCAGCATTGTGGCAAGCAACCTGTAAGAACAAATAGGAGTTTGTCAATGCAATTTAGCAGGGGAGTTTAAGGAAGATTTTTCTAGCCATCTTTCCCTTTAAATTGATAATTTTAGCTGAAAGCCTGAGAAGGGAAAAAGAAACAATTAAAAAAAATTACTGGGGGAACATTTTAAAAAATGAAGATAGATGGATAGAAGTTTGCAGCTGTGACCTGCAATGCTTGTGGCATTTTTCTGTTCCTGTCTATGAAGAATCCAGCCTATTTTTCAACTGGGGGCAAACAACAGTGAATGATTGATGAAAGATAATGAAGATTTGTTAGATCATGGAAAGAAGGAAGCAATTCTACATAAGGCATAAAATCATACAAAGCGCACTCCTTGACAAAAATAAGATTGGGGATGTGATTGAACACTTTCTAAGACATCAGTCAAGTTCATTCCTAGTTCTTCCTTTGTGCTAATCCATTTTGGGAAAAATCATGCTATAAAAAACAGTTTGCAACGATATCCCCATGGATATTAAACAATAAATAACAATCCCACTTTTTGGCTTGTTATTCCTTCTACTCCATAAAGTAGATTGAAAATATGAATATGAATAATTGGCTGTCCAAAAGTGTTGATGAAAGAGATTTGGATTGCTGGCACAAGAAGGATATACCGTACTTCACAAGAACTGAGGAAAATGTCCTAGGCTGAAGTATGGGGAAGTTGATTAGGAAGGGTTTAATGGAGATTGGAGATGAAAAATAAAGACATCAGGAAAAAAAACCTATGTACACTATAGAAAGAAAGGGAAGTGTAATTGGGCCCTTAAACTCTATATGAAAAAACATTGCCTCAGAAAGTGAATTTAAATCTCAGGGCAAAATGCATTGTGACCTATGATAATATAGCTGAGAATTTAGATGAACCTTTTTATATTGTTTTCGAAAAACCTTGAGGAACTGATGAAATGCCAGATGACTGGAGAAGAAATGTCATTCTTGATGACAACCATTGAGGACATGGTGAACTGAAAATGTCCCTGAAGAAACAGAGGCAATTTTATGGCTGAGATCAATGGCTGGATGCAGGATTTGTGCTGGAAAACCTCTCCGGAGAAAGGAGAGATCATGAGATTGCCCACATATACTCTTGACAATGGCTCCTCATGAGTAGATGACAGGAACCAATGTTTTTGTGATCTGCTTAAGAGGTTGAGTACTACAGTAAAATAAATATTTAAATAAACAAACCTTGGAATATTTTGAGTAGACTGCTCTGCACACAAGGTCACATTTTGGGAGCACTTTGCCTGATCTTTGTCCCTGAAATATTTTGGCTGACCCTTTCTCTGCCATTATGTACCTTTCCATCCAGAAGTATCTTTTGCCTCTGTGTCAAAGCAGCATTCTTATGGCAGGAGTCCATAACATAGTACAGTACTTTTCAAATGTTTGATAAAAACTACTGGTTTTGGTGAACCAGTAGTTAAAAAATGTTTTAAAAAGTAAAAAAAAGGTTCCGACAATCACAGCTGTGCTGCACTATCGTCGGAACCTTTTTTCTTTTTAAAAACTTTTTTAAAGCATTTTTTTACTACCTATTTTCCTGAACTGGTACTAAAAAAATGCTTTAAAAAGTTTTTTTTAAGTTTGGCCACGCCCACCCAGTCATGACCCCCACCAAGCCACACCCACAGAACCGGTAGGAAAAAAAAATTGCATTTCACCACTGGAGGAAACATAGTGTGAAATCCTATCATTCTGAATGTTTATAGCTGCATACTGGGGAGCTTCTGTTACTGATGCTTTTAGATAAGTTTCTTTAGACAAGTATCCCCCTTTTTCAAAAGATATCCTGTTCTCTTGATCCATGCAGGAAGGAATAAATGTAAAAAGCTGAACTAATATTCAGCTTCATGGTCTGCTTAACTGTCCTTCAGTTTGCAAACCTGGCTGCAGCCTGTAATTCAAAGGCCTCCTGTGTGTCTTCATTCTTACAGATTCAGCAGCAACAGAAAAAGCAGGACACTCAGAGGAGCCCATCTGCCTTACCAAATATTTCAGTGTTGTGTGGTGCAAAGCTTCAAAGAAAAAGCACAAGAAGTGGGAAGGAGATGCTATTCTTATAGTGAAAGGAAAGTCCGTGATGCTGAAGGATATGGAAGGCAAAAACATTGGAAGAGGTAAGAATGAAATGAAAATAATTGTTCAGGTGTATGTTGGAAGAAATATTGTTATGTAACTTTTAGCAAAGGAAGAAAAGGATACTATTTGATGACTTGAGGCCACACCTTGAAGGAAGGTAGGGATATATAAAAGGAGGTTGAAGAGCCCCAGGAAATGAATTCAGAGGTCCAAATGGTCCTTCCAGTGCTTAAGATTCTGTGAATTTATGAAGGAATAATCTATCTATTGGTAGATAGATAGACTATTACATAACCATATCAGCTAATCAGAACTTGTGTGTTTAGTTTTATCATGGCTAACTTGTGAATGAGGTCAGATTTATATCCTCTAGAGGTATTGGAGACAAGACACAAGAACAGTTTTTTCCCAAATGCCATCACTCTGCTAAACAAATAATTCCCTCAACTATTTACTAAGTCTGCACCACTATTAATCTTCTCATCGTTCCCACCACCCATCTCCTTCCACTTATGACGGTATGACTGTAATTTTGTTGCTTGTATCCGTACAATTTATATTGAAATTGTTTCCTGATTGCTTATTTGTATCCTATGACTATCATTAAGTGTTGTAGCTTATGATTCTTGATGAACGTATCTTTTCTTTTATGTACACTGAGAGCATATGCACCAAGACAAATTCCTTGTGTGTCCAATCACACTTGGCCAATAAAAAATTCTCTTCTCTTCTCTTCTCTTCTCTTCTCTTCTCTTCTCTTCTCTTCTCTTCTCTTCTCTTCTCTTCTCTCCTCTCCTCTCCTCTCCTCTCCTCTCCTCTCCTCTCCTCTCCTCTCCTCTCCTCTCCTCTCC
>WNWU01000003.1:43634246-43662630 GCA_012654045.1 Ptyas mucosa | reverse complement strand
CCTTCCCTTCCCTTCCCTTCCCTTCCCTTCCCTTCCCTTCCCTTCCCTTCCCTTCCCTTCATCCATCCATCCATCCATCCATCCATCCATCCTGCTAGAAAACAGCATTTGTGCAAAACTTGTTCTAGATACTCCTTATTCCTCAAAAAATTCTGCAGGATATCAACGATGGAGATTGTAAATAGCAAGAAAGAGAAAGAAAAGGGCGGGTGGGGGGAGAGAAAGGAGACACTGCACATAGGTCAAAGGAGGAGAACATATATATGAGGATAATGTGGACTCTTTATATGGAGAGTAATACAATAACTGTAACAAAGCAGTGGCCTACACCTATAGTATATTTATAAGAGCTATTGTGGTTTCTTAGTTTATATAAAATCTGCACATTGTCCTTCCCCAAACAAGAAAACTCAGCCAAATATACAAGAATAAACAATACAGTTAAATACAAAGAAGGGAAAACATTACTTCAGTGTGTACCTGTCAGCTTTGGTCTGCTTGATTTATCAAAAACACAAGATTTTACCTCTTTCATCAGCTGATAAGTCACATTCTGAGCCGGTGGTCACATTTGGCATTTCCAGAGAATCTTGTGGGCATTGTCACAAAATAACTACTGGAGCCATTTACAACATGGCAGCCATGGGGAGGAACACTATCATTGTTGGATATAAAAATGATCTTGGAAGCTGATATTTTGTTTTACAGCATCCAAATGTACTATTTTTTTAAAATTAAAATACCCTCTGAATGATAAAGTCACATAGACAAGGTGGAGCCCAGGAATCAGGCTTAGCTAACCTTGGCTGATCTCAAAGAAGCTAAATGAACTCAGACATGGTTAATATTAGAATGACAGACCAAAAGGAAATGTGTGAATTGTAACGGGAGGAGCCAAGCAACTTTGTAGAAGAAGGCAGTGGCAAATTGTTTCCTCATTGTCGTCAATAAAACTATGTAATCTTATCCATATTGTTACCAGAAGTTGGCTTTGACTTGAAGGGGTCTTTTAAAAAAAATCTTATTCATGAGGCTTTGTTAAAGCTTTTCTACAAGGGCTTTTTCGCTCTCTTGGGTAGAAATGAAGATCTAGGCTGGAGAAAAATTATTTGTTGCTAGTTTGGTTGAAAGCTCCAAATTCTATAATTATAATATTTTTAAACCTGTGATTTTGACAGAGATAATTGTCTCTCCCGCCTCCATCCCTGCATATTACAAAAGCTTTAAAAATATTGCAAAAATGGATGGATTTGAAGTCTACTTCAAATAAATCTTTAGAAGTCAGAGAATACAATCAACAAGTCAGTGAAGCCCTGGCAGATCTTTTGTTGAATTATATTGAGATATTTTGCAGAGGGACAGTTCTATTTATGAATAATGCAACTGCTTATCCCCTGGAAAATTCTCCCTTCAAAGAAATAATTAGGAATATTATTCACCATATTATATATTAACAGGGAAGCTGATGAGACACTATAGCAAAATTAAAAGAATGATCTTAATCTGATTTAATAATTTCATAGAATTTATTGTGCTCAAGTCTGCCACCAAATTAGGGCCTTCACCCACCAGAGGGAAGGGCACAAAGCAATTTTATTAGTTCAGTTTTATCCAACAAAAGCTTGGTTATTCATTCTCCAAAAGACAGGACAGCTTTTGCCAAATTTGATGAAGGTTTGGAAGATAATGCAGATAATAACGAAAGGATATAGTTTCATGAAGGAAACATTGATGCTTATCTGGATCGCCTATCAGCCTTATCTCAAATTTTCACATTCTCTGCTCTTCCTTTTAAATTTCATTTATTACTGTAGAAACATTCTTCACCTAAAATATAATATTTTAATACATACAAGTGGGCAGGTTCGGCATATTTTCTCAAGGATACAATTTGAATGAAGGAAGACAACAACCTGTAGCCTCTTTCTCTAACCCAGGGGTGTCAAACTCAAGGCCCGCGTGCCAGATCTGGCCTGTGGGGTGCTTAGATCTGGCCCGCGGGGCCAACCTGGAAACAGCGAACGACCAGCCTGGGGTGCCTCTGCCATGCGGCCCTCCCGAGCTCTGTTTTTGCTGGCAGACGGTTGCAGGAGGCCGTCACAGGTGAAATGGAGCTTGAGAGCCTGTTTTCACTGGCAGAGCCCTCAGGCCATCACAGGAGCCCCTGACACAAGTGACGTTGAGCTGGCCTTGCCCACCCTGGCCACGCCCTTAAATGCAAGGAAAGCATGTTTCACATACTTTTGAAAAAGGGAATTCTCCAGAGCCTCACCCTAATAGGCAACAAGGCCCCCTACTTGAGGTCAGACACAACCCTGATGTGGCCCTCAATGAAATTGAGTTTTACACCTTGCTCTAACCCTTCTGAGTTCAGATCTGAGTATCTATACCTATTTATTTTACTACAAGTACTGTTATGCCCTTTCAGTCCAATCTACTTAACTGTACAAGCACAACAAAATCTAATCTATAACAAAAAATGAACAATATTATGTAAAAATATAACCGTCAACAATCATACTTAATTTCATATATTTTGATTTTGTATGGACATGTTGGAATAAAAAAACTAAATCAATGAAATGAAAAGGCTGATCCGTAAATACTCTTTTGCTATATTGCCAAACTATAAGGATGCCGATGATGTTTGATTAAATGGCCAAGGCTTTTTTGAAATTACTTTATACAGGAATCACTTTCTTTTCCCTTGCTTAGAGTGAGCAATAGATTTGGCGCCATCCTTGCAGACGAAATGGGTTTAGGAAAAACACTGCAGTGTATTTCACTCATCTGGACACTCCTGCGTCAAGGACCTTATGGATGCAAGCCTGTAATAAAACGAGCCTTGATAGTAACTCCTGGAAGTCTGGTGAAGAACTGGGGAAAGGAATTTCAGAAATGGTTGGGAAACGAGAGAATCAAAGTGTTCTTAGTTGATCAGGTGAACCAAAAAATTACACTCCTATCTATCCCTAATAAATGTTAGGTGAAGGTAAAGGTTCCCCTCGCACATATGTGCTAGTTGTTCCTGACTCTAGGGGGCGGTGCTCATCTCTGTTTCAAAGCTGAAGAGCCAGCACTGTCCGAAGATGTTTCCGTGGTCATGTGACCGGCATGACTACACGCCAAAGACCACTGTTACCTTCCTACCAAAGTGGTCCCTATTTTTCTCCTTGGATTTTTTACCTGCTTTTGAACTGCTAGGCTGGCAGAAGCTGGGACATGTAATGGGAGCTCACCCTGTTACGCGGCACTAGGGATTCAAACCACTGAACTGCCGACCTTTCTATCAACAAGCTCAGCGTCTTAGCCACTGAGCCACCGCGTCCCACTAATAATTACGTTAGATATTCCCAAACATTTAGATGAAGTTTACTTTATTTATAGAACTCGTTTGATTTAATTTCATTGACATGTAACTTCACATCCCTTCTCTTCATCCAATTCCTGGGCTCACATGAAGCAGTGAGCTAGAATGTGTCTTACTTATTTGGGCTTAATACAGTTTGTCAACCCGAAAATTTAGCATTATGAGCAGCCAGTGGGAGATTATTTAACAAACTGTAGTTAAGACCTTAACTCACTCTATGAAATAGCAGTCAAATGAACGGAGGCTGCAGGCTTGCAACTCAACTGCTGGTTTTCAGTGCTTGTGATTAAAAAGTAGCCATGCAATATGGACATTTTCCTTCTTTCATTTCTTCCTGAAAGCAGTGGCATAGGCATACTCTTATGTACTAAAATGTCCAATTGTTATAGAAGGTAGTTAACATTGGTTGGAAAGGTTCATTCAATACTATTATTATACTATATTTAAATAAGGTGTAAGGAATATATTATTACATTATCATTAGTATATTATATATTAACTTAAACTGTTGGAAGATGCTTGGGACCAGTGATGTCATATCTATGTCCAATGTTTTTAATTTTGAACTACTAATAAAAAACTTTTAAAAAAAACATTAGTTGGAAAGTGAACAGGAAAGAAGGAAACCGAATGGTGTCTCCCGGTTGGATATTGGAGTAGAGTCTTTTTCATTAATATTCAGAATTAAAAATTAGTCATTGGCAGCATACAGAAGAAAAATAATTGTGCGTCATTTAAACTAAGTTAGTCATCCCATCTTATTGTCAATGACTGTTCATAAATTAATTCAGAATAATTCCATACATTTAGTTATATATGTAAGACATACATTTAGACATGGATTCACTTTTATTTAGAATCCTAACTTTCCCATTTCCACATAACTTTCCATTCTCTTTACATTGTTCAGGATCACAAAGTGGAAGAATTCATCAATTCCCCCCTTTATTCAGTCCTGATCCTTAGTTATGAGATGTTTCTACGGTCTGTGGACCAAATTCAGAAGACAGAATTCAGCCTTGTCATCTGTGATGAAGGACATCGTTTGAAAAACAGTTCTATTAAGACAACTGCTGCTCTTCTCAGCCTCTCCTGTGAAAGAAGAATTATTCTTACTGGTGTGTATATCATTATTCACTCACCAAAAGCCCATGGCTTAGAGGCCAATACATCTACCTAATATACAAGTAGCACGGGTTCGAATCCCAGAAAGGGTATGGCTAGCTGATGAGAGCTAAATAGTTTGAAATAGATGTATACTTGTCTCCCTTTATTTCTTTGTTGGTAAAATATACATTCAACACTGTTCAACCTACAGTAAAAAAAAATAGATTTGTTGTTCCCTTATATTGGTGCATTAAAAAGTAAATAAAAATCAAATTAGGGAAGGAGGGGTGTGTGTGTGTATGTGTGTGTGTATTTGTGCCTTCAAGTCAGTCTTGACAGTTGGAGACTGCCTGGAGTAGACCTTTAGTTTTCATCCCAAGAATCCCAAAGTGGTTTGCTATTCCCTGCTTCCGAGGGTTGAAAGAGTATGAATGGCCCTATGTTTTGACCTAGGCTTCCTGAATCAGTAAAACACACGAATAGTCCCAAAAACCTGTTTTATTTTAACAGCTGTGAATTTTGTTCATTCACAGATGTGTCCCAAATAGTTGTAAAGAGTCCTTCGGGATAAGGCTGATAATCACTCACCTTTATCTCCCTTGACATGCTGCCAAAGACGTAATTGGCAAAGCCACATGGAGTCCAGAATCAAACAGAGCTTCAGATTTTAAACTGCACAGAATTAACAATGTTGCTTCCTGCAAAGGCCCACATACCTTTGCTCCTCTTTTAAGTCTTATGGGAAGGGCCAATCATCTCCCAGCCCTACTCCCGAGTCGCCCCTTTTGTTTTAACTGTTCTTGCCTTCTGGCAGCTCTGCGCATGCGCGCACTGGGAACAAGTTCCCTCTATTCCTCTGCCTCGCTGAGGTCCGACTCTGGAGGCTCCGGAGGCAGCATGTACCTCCCAGATGGCCCTTTTTCTGCCTTTGACGCAGAGCCCTTGTCCGAGCCTTCCCCAGACTCCAGGACTGGCCCATGTTCCTCCTCAGCCTAGCCACCTCACTGTCCGACTTTGCTGCCAGCTCCGCAGGTTGCTGGTGGACCACAACACCCCAGCTGGCTTTGTGCCTAAGACTGGACTAGCACTCACAATCTCCCAGTTTCTAATCTGGTGTCTTAACCACTACACAAAATTGGCCCTCTTGTATTATTCACGAAATTATATTTTATCTCCCAAGGTACTCCAGTACAAAATGATCTTCAAGAGTTTTATGCTTTAATAGAATATGTAAATCCTGGAATACTTGGTCCTTTATCTGCATACAAAAAGGTGTATGAGGAGCCTATTCTTAGATCGCGAGAACCTTCAGCAGCTGAGGTCTGTTTTCACAACAATTGGAATTTGTGATTTTTTTTTTACTGATTGCATAAAATTAAGAGACATAAGGTTTCTTTACTGTTGGAGGGATAGGTAATTTATTGTTATGAGAGGCAATACATTTCTTATGTTTACATTTCTGTACTGTATAACTACTGTTACAAAGAGTAACTATTGAAGATACTCTAGAAACAGGAAGAGAAAATTCTTTTCTAACAAAACCTTATCATGTAATACAGGGAACTGAACCTTTTCATCTATGACTTCCAAGTTATGAAGTGCTCTTTCCGAGGAAAAGTGTTTAACCTTACCCTCAGTATATTGGAAAATGTGGCAAAAATATTTATTTCACTAAGCTTTTAAGGTGTTAATTGGCTTTAATTATAGTAGTTTTAATAAATGTATAGATTTTATTTTCAAGTTTTTTTAAATTTTATGTTTAGTTTTATTGTTCTAAGCTACCTTGATTGCTTAGGAAGTAGGATAAAAATTTAAGAATAAATCAGATTAAGACATTGATGAGATGCTGAGTTTATTTCAAAATTGTTTAATGCAAATCCGAGGGGCAAGGGAAATATAAAGCTTAAGAAGAGTAAATTTAGACTGCAACCCTATTCCAAATATTCTAGGCATAAAAACTTTATTTAACTCATTGGGATTACTGGCTAGAAGTTTATGTTCTGTCTGAACTCCAGAGTAAGGGGAAATGATACAGGAGTGCAAGGGCAGACTCAGGGAGGAGAATTCATGCACTTTGGGAAGAGGGAGGAGAGTCATGTTCAGGGTTCCAGACTCTAAGGAAGCTTCTGTGAAGGAAGGGACCTTTTTATGGTAAGCAAGAATGAAGAGAGGGACATGGCAGGAAATTTATTCCCATGAACTAATTTGATATTCCATTTTATTTTCTAGGAAGACACTGAACTAGGTGAGAAAAGGGCAGCAGAGCTGATGCATCTAACAGGACTCTTCATTCTTAGAAGAACGCAAGAGGTCATCAACAAATTCTTGCCCCCCAAAAAGGAGAGCATACTTTTCTGTCGCCCAACGATGTTGCAGCTTGCTCTTTATCGAAGTCTTTTGAACTCTCAGATTGTTAGATCTTGCCTACAAGGAAGCTTGGAGAATAGCCCACATTTGATATGCATCGGGGCTTTGAAAAAACTTTGTAACCATCCCTGCCTGCTCTTGAAAACAATACAGGTGTGCATATGTTTCAATATGTTTCTGGATTCTTAGAATTGTTTGGTGGGCATTTAAGTCTGCAACCATTACAGATTTTAATCTGATTGGAAAAACATGCATTGTTTTCTCTGACTAGCTTCTTCCAGAAGGACTTGGGAGACAATAACCGATCCATGAAAAGGTCATACATGGCTTTCAATCAATACAGAAATCAAACATTTTATTTATGAAACAAATTTATATGGCTGTCCAGTTCATACATAGCAAGTCTAGATGACTTATAGCATTAAAAATCCGTAATCTAGAACTGATCAAAGCTGGGGATATCATTATATTGGAATGAAACATGGTAGACTAACTGATTGGAAGGGCTTAAGATGCATCAGAATGGAAAAGCCAACTTTAGAAGTGAAATTTCAAAACATACTGACGAGGCACATTTGCAATAGGCTCTGTGCACGTGGAGGACAATGTTGTCCATTCTTGCATTCAGGAAATAGCAGGTGGTTTGACATGACAATGGGAACAAGCAGAAAGTATGGATATGGCTTTAGTTGGAATGTCATTGAAACATTCACATACTTTTCCAAAATTCTCTTCTCCATAGAAGAAAGAATCTGAGTCAAGTGATAACCAAGATCAGACAAACCTTTATGGTGGTTTACGTGATGTTTTTTCTCAAGAAAGTGCTCAGACAAATTTCTCTGAGAGTGACTCAGGAAAGTTGAAGGTGCTAACGCAGATGCTGGCAGCAATTCATGAACGTGGATCTTCAGAAAGGTAGGAAGGCTATTTAAATTGAAAGCACAGTTTGAGTGTGTGTGAATCTTATAGTTTAGTTCTTTTTTTTTAAACAAGAGACATCATGTCCCAAAGGTGCTTCTTCAAGAGACAACTGGACTTTCTGGTTTTTCTTTCAGAGCTGAAGAAGCTTCTTGGATGAGAAGCGAAATGTCTTCAAAGAAAAACCAGAAAGTCCAGTTGCTTCTTGAAAAAGCACCTTTGGGACAACCATGACTTGGATGACTGAGAATCTCCATAGACAAGAGACATCATGGCTTCTAATTTAGTTCTTAGCTATTGTAGTAACCAACTCTAGTGCTATGGAACTTGGTAGTCATTGCTCTTTCATTTAACCTGATCTCTTCAGAAGACTGAAGTAAATTCTCATACCTCTTTTTAGATATTTGTTCAGGGAACATAAATGAACTTTATTCATTAGTTTCCAATTCTCTACATTCTTATCCGATTGTTGTTTGTCGGTGATTTATACATTTATTCTAAATCTATCCCAGGAGAAAACTCAGTATTTGCTTGTCAATATTTTCCTACATTGAACACATGCTATTTTTGATGTTGGAGAGCTGATGGCAGAGAAGCAGAGTCGAAAATATAGCCACTGACAATTCATTAATAATAAACCATGCATAGAGATATGAAATACAAACATACTATGTTTGTGCTTAATAACTTTAACAAACATTGTAGGTGGAGTAATGATATATAGCTGAAAATGTGAAATTTATATATGTGAAAATTCCATATATAAATATAAGCTACCTTCCTTTTAATAATTATTTATTTATTTATTTATTTTATTAAATTTTTATACCGCCCTTCTCCTGCTGGACTCAGGGCGGTAAACAGCCAAGAATAAAAAACATCCAATACAAAATTTAAAATTATTAAAAGAATTAAACAAATTTTGGCCCAGATTTAAAACATCCCAACTAAAATCTGTTATAAATTAAAATATCAATGGGTGGGTGGGTGTTACACCAGTGAAATAGGGGGGTTACTTGGTGAAATAGAAAAGTTTTGAGGGCTCAGCGAAAAGCACGGAGATCTGGTATCCTACGTAACTTCGGGGGCAGGTTGTTCCAGAGGGCAGGTGCTGCCCCAGAGAAGGCCCTCCCCCTGGAGGTCGCCAGCTGACATTGCCTGGCTGACGGCACCCTGAGGAGTCCCTCTGTGGGAGCGTACTGGCCAGTGGGAGGCTATCGGTGGCAGAAGGCGGTCCCACAAATACCCAGGCCCTATGCCATGGAGCGCTTTAAAGGTGGTAACCAACACTTGAAGCGCACCCGGAAGACCACCGGGAGCCAATGCAGCTTGTGCAGGAGGGGTGTCATATGGGAGTGGCCCATCGCTCCCATAATCCCCCACGCGGCCACATTCTGCACCAGCTGGAGCCTCCGGGTGCTCCTCAAGGGGAGCCCATGTAGCGAGCATTATCTGTGGCATTTCCCAACAAATTCTTTCTCTAAAACACAATTTCTTTTTTCTGGCCTAATCTCATGTAAGATCAAATAAAGATTGGTTTCACATAGGCTTCCTGGTGGAACAGATGTTCTTCCTTATAGAAACGAAAGCAGAAATATCCTCCCTGCTTCATGTCTATCACAACAGACATGTGCTGTATCTGTGCTATCTTCTCAGGTCTCTGCCTATTTCACTGTGGTGGGACTTGCCTTCTGCCCAAACATGGTTTCCCACTGGCCTTCTAATACCCTTAGCCTATCATTTCACTAAGGCACTATTGCTATACTTCCTTGGTTTACTGACATCTTCTTTTTGTTTGAAGTCCTTCATATGAATGAATAACAAGTACACAAAACTTACATGGCACATTTTCCTCTTAGCACAATCTCTTATATAATAATTGACATTTACACTACAAATTTGGGCCCGTAACTCAGTTGGTACCATTAGTTCCTATCAGAGAACTGAAAATTTTGTTTATTGTATTATAAAATGCAAACAAAACTAGTATTAAAATAATTTTGTTCCATCAACATAGATGGAATTTGTTAATAACCAGTTTTCTATATTCCATGCTTACAGAGTCGTTGTGGTATCTAATTATACACAGACGTTAAATATATTACAAGAAGTATGCCAACGATCTGGATATCCCTATACTAGACTTGATGGCAGTACTCCCGTCTCTCAGCGGCAACAGATTGTTGATAGTTTCAATAGTAAATTTTGCCCAGTCTTCATTTTTCTATTAAGTTCAAAGGCTGGTGGTGTAGGTTTGAACCTTGTTGGAGCATCTCATTTAATCCTGTATGATATTGACTGGAATCCAGCAACTGATATTCAGGTTTGTTACATTCTTTAATATTGGGACTGCAGAGCTATTAACATCAATCAGAATTAACTGAAGTCCTTTTAATGATTTAAATCTATTTAACTAAGTGAGTATATTTTTAAAAGCCAATGTGAGTGAAATGGCAGGGGTTGACTTCTTCGAAAAAAATTACATACAGGATGCTCAATGTTTTGTTCAGTCACTCAAACTTTTGTCAATGTGTTTTTGACACATTGTCATGGAGGACCATCTCTGTGGTTCAAGATTGACCTGATGTCACACAATTAGTCAATCAGTCAAAAACTTGCCAAAAATTTCATTTGTTTCTTCATGAACTAACCCATAGTAAAACAGGAGCTTGGTTGTAGCCAGTTTTTTAGAAACAAAATTAAATAAGCAGACATAGTGAAATAACATTGCCAAGCATATTAGCTGGAAGGCCTTATCCATCATTTTTATTGTCTCATTCTGTCTTGTAGGCAATGGCCAGAGTGTGGAGAGATGGACAGAGGCATACAGTTCATATTTACAGACTACTCACTACAGGTCTGCAATATCATAGTTACAATGCTTTTTTAAACCCCATTGGTTGGTACCAATGGCTTTGACCATTCTTGAATTTATGCTTCTTGCCTATTTCTGGTCATTATTTTGAGGAAGTGAATGAATGGTTTGCTTTCTTTAATGCAGGCACAATAGAGGAGAAAATCTATCAAAGACAAATCAGCAAGCAAGCTCTCTCTGGAGCAGTTGTAGACTTTTCCAAAGGATCTGAGCATATCCGTTTTTCTGTCGAAGAACTTAGAAACCTCTTTACATTGCATGAAGATTCCAATTGTGTGACCCATGATTTGCTGGAGTGTAACTGTATGGGAAAGAAAGATAATCAAGGTGACCTTTTCTGAGTGGCTCCTGCCTTATTTCATACATGGGATAGTTTTAATGTTAACTGTGCTCCCCCCCCCCTTTCAAATTGCAAACTGATTGCTTGCAGAAGGGTCAAAAAAGTTTGCTGATGATGGCCACAACTCTGCAGTCAAAGCTGCGATGCATATAAAAAAGGGGGGAGCTTTGATTGGGTGGTTGTGGCTGCCCCTTTGCCCTTTTTGACCTCCCACCCTCCTTGCAGGCACCCCTGTTGCAGAAACTAGGGTTGGTAGATTTGGTGAGCAATTTTATGATGTCAGTTTATTGTTTCTTTATAGAGAATTGAAACCTATGTCATTCTGGGCTAATTTTTAACTTGGTTATAATCATAGATACAGATTCAGGTCAGTTAAAAGAAAATATTTCTTCATATTGTCGTTAGGTAAATGATGAATTTGTTGTACCAAGTATAATGGCAGCCAGTCGTCAGGACAAAATAAGAGTCAGTAGCCATGTTACAGCCAGCAACTGCACTCTCAAAAGTTTTCAGATGCTAAGGTCTACCTTACTTATTATTGAGCCCCCAAAATTTAGAAAGCCTGGCCACTGTTATTCATCATGCAATCTTGAGTTTTAGAGCTAGAAAACAGTGAGACCCTTCTCTGTTTCAAAGGGGGATTAACAAAGTTGTGAAAAATTTTCTCGTGGACCACCGGTGGTCCATGGACCACCAGTTGGTGACCGCTGATCTAGAGTACCTGGACTTCAACCAAGGCATTTTTATAGGCATAAACGTCTTTGTTTCAAAATGTTCAAGTAGTGTTGAATATTTCTCATCAGCTTATGTTTTCTTCCTGTTACTTTTCTTAGGCTGTCCTGCGATCCAAGATGACCAGAGTAGCCAAAGTGATGTGAAAGTCAAAAAGTCTCTGACAATGTCACAACTGATGCAATGGAAACACTTTTGTGTGGATCGCAAAAATCTCCCTGATCCCTTCCTTGACAGGATAAAAGACAACCTTACATTCATTTTCCAAAATATAACAAGTTGAGAGCAACTTAGCTTCTTCTTAGTTGCAGTGAGCTTGTATTCATTAGGGTATTATCATTTTAACAGCAGCAGCAGCATTATTAATAATAGGATTACTGAGGATAAAGAACATATATCAAGGTTGACACTGTATTATTCTTTTAAGCCTTAAAATAAACTGGGGGGAAATTTCTTTGCCCATCCAAGATGTTTTCTTCAACGGATGATAAGAACAGAGACAAGGCTTTCTTTCATGGTTATTTTCCTCCATCAATAAATAAGCCTGGATTTGTTCTCAGAATTAGTATGTCAAAGAAGATACATTGCACTATATAGTTATGAGATAATTACAATTTCTAAATAGTGGGAAAGCACGATTTTCTTCCTAGGGGAAGAAACATATCTGCCCGTGTCCCTCTAGCAACTCAGATTTCATCAGATAATATTATAGACACAAGGAAAAAATTTTCCTGTCATATGTGTTCCTCGAATAACTTGTTTGATGTAATATATAATTAGTGGCATGATTTTTTTCTTTATTTATTCCTTCATTAGAATTTTTTTCTCCTGTCCTGGTGGAATGAATTAATAGCAAATAATGCATCATTTCCACCCCATTGGTTCAATTGCCCAATGCTTAGTCATGGCTTCTAGACCAGGAGTCTCCAACCTTGGCAACTTTAAGCCTGGTGGATTTCAACTCCCAGAATTCCCCAGCCAGCAAAGCTTTGCTGGCTGGGGAATTCTGGGAGTTGAAGTCCACCAGGCTTAAAGTTGCCAAGGTTGGAGACCCCTGCTCCAGACACAGTTGAAGCTATTCTCTCGATCTTAACTTCTCAGTTCTGCTTCTGTTAAATGTATTAGGAAGAAGAATGTTGCTCAGTTTAAAAAAAAACCACAGAGATGTTTGGCCTGCAGAAAGCTAACCTCTTTTGGAAAGAGATTTACACACTCAAGCATCTCTGATCTATGGCTTTGGCTCTACAATGTTACCTTTTTAAACACAGTGACTCTCTTCAGTCTATGCTGAAACCGTCAAAATCCATGGGTGGGTGGCATTTACGGGAAAGGATTGTTTGACATCTTAGACATCTCCTGAACTGCTTGTTCTCTCTGATTTATGCTGTTCTGTTCTGTTTTTCCATTTAATATCCTTACGGTACTTTATCCTTGATAAAATAAATCTGTTAAGACAACTGAACATGTGGAGATTGGCAAAGTATGGTTGGGTGAGGAGAAGGTTAAAAATCTATTCTGAAAGGCCTCAGGCACAGGTCCACTCCAGTATTTGTGAAGAATGTGGGGATTTCCCTTTAAGTGTTTATTTCTGTCCAAAGGTTGCTGTAATGGTAGCTGTCATAACATAGGATGCATATTTATAGGATGCAAAACTTGCAAAATTCCAGGCAACTTACACCAGCAGGATATCCACAAATATTTTCCATCCTCAAATTTTCTCTACAGTCACTTGGGAATGTAAATCAAAAGTTGTTGAAGCCCTTGTGGTGATTTTCCATGGAGGAGATACCCTCTTATTACGATTGATTCTAGCTTAGAATATTGCAATTGGGAGATCTATTTTCAGGCAGCTACGATCAGGTGGCTATTTTTCCATGAGCAGTTTCACAAAGCAGGACAGCAGTGGCCACTCATAGCTATCCTAACCCAATGCTTTTAATTACACATTCAAACTGTGTTTATGCTACTAATAGCATTAAAAAGAACAAGTACATTTGTTGATAATAGTCTTTCAAATGTTACCTGACCAGTTCGTACAAACAGTGCCTCTCCAGTTTATCTAACCTCCTTAATTGAATTAAGTTATATAAGCCAGTGGTGACTGCCAGTAGACTATGTGCAATTAAATATAATAAACAATATTACATTGTTTGTCATAATCATGCCATAAAAGTACACTTGCTTCAAAGTGTTCTACTTAAAACTAAGAGATTTAATTAGTTCAAATGTACCATTCAATTAATAAAAACTTGGAGTTCATGCAGGAAGCTAAACCATAATGCGGTCTGTTTGGTGAATCCAACTGTTTTCTATACCCATGCATTCTTTTATTTATTTAATCAAACATCTATAGCCAGCCACCCATCTCACAAATCTGACTCTGGGAGGCATACATTAAAAACAATTACAGCTTAATTTGTTGTGTGGATCCAATCAATTGTCAATTATTCATTAAACCCTGTGCAAAGAGATCATAGTTTCTGGTATGAGAAATCAAATCAGATCAGATATTTACATCAGCCACTGTATTCTTGAATTATCTTATAATCTTTTATAGGCTTACTTGAGGGTATGTCCTCCTGAAATGATAGGTGTGTGTGTATTATTCCCTTGCAGCATAAACAAAACTATGTAAAAAATACAAGAGTAACAAATAACAGGTAAAAAATTCCTAAAATAAAAATAAATATATCTAAATCTAATTAAGATGAATGCCATTCATTATACTTCTCCATATTCTTCTATTCTTACTTCTACCTTGTATGTAAAACAATTCACACAGTGCCTTTTGTTTTTAAACCTTCTCCTTTTTTCCCCAAAAACATTGATTTTATGAAATATGAATTTCTCAGTCTTCCCCTCCATCCCTTCATTCTAGCTTTATATACATGTTGTGCATGTCGGTCCTCATTCATTTGTTCTATGAGATCTTATCTCAACATTTGTGGTACTTACTCCATCTTTATATTTAGTCCACACTCATTCAACACCCATTCACTCTTGATTACAAGTCTTAAGTAATCAGTCCACACCTTTATGTTTCTTCTGAGATGAGCCCCGGTGGTGCAGTGGTTAGAATTCAGTAATGTAGGCTACTTCTGCTGACTGCCTGCTGACTGCAATTTGGCATTTCTAATTTCACTAGGCTCAGGGTTGAGTCAGCCTTCGAGATCAGTAAAAATGAGGACCCAGATTGTTGGGGGCAATATACTGACTCTGTAAACCTTAAACCTGTAATTAGAGGGCTGTAAAGCACTGTAAAGCAGTATATAAGTCTAAGTGATATTGATATCTTCTGTGTGAAAGGTGCAAAGAAGCATGCATTTATACACAGCTGTTCATTACTTACAACAGACTGCTAATCATTACCTTTCAACTACCATTTGGTGTCAGGTCCAAAACCAAGAAAGACAAGTGATTCTTCCATGTTGAGTTCTTTATTGTTTCACTGTCATACCTATAGATAAAATCTTACTAGACTGACCACTCCCTCTACTGTCTGCAGCTACAATTTACTTTGTGATCTGTTAAGAGGGGGAGTGGGGAGCTGTCTTTACCCTCTTTGTTTCACACAAAATATATGGATTGAGTTGCCTCTTACTCCTCTGGAATGCATCCTCATTTCCAGGGCATCCACAAATTCTTTCCAACATTCTAGCACATCTGCACATATTAAAATCCCTCCATTTGACTTCCAAGGAAGATATGGTGGGCTGAAGATGGCTCCCTGAAAAACAGTTGAGGATTGGCGGAATGAAGAGCCAGCAAGTTGATAGACTGAAATCTTTTTGGACAGGGAGAGGACTTCTGCTTGCTCACAGTACTAAGTTTGCATACTTCCCTTTTCTAGTCACTGGGAAATTGCTTGTTCACTGCTATTTGGCAGTTAGGAACCTTTGTACTGACAGGTTTTACAATACTGGGTGAGTTTCCTTCAAACCTTAGCAAAATAAGTTAATTACAGGTTTAAGGCTTACTTTTTAAAAAATAAATAAATAAATAGCAAAAGGTTGATTAAAATGTTAAATTTCAAAATTACAAATGAACTAAGGCTCCAGATAAACTTGAAATAAGATTTTGGAATTAATTTTAAGAATTTTTCCTGTGGAAAATTGCTTTTATTTTCTTTTTTAAAGATTAGTAAGATAAAGCTTTGAAAATTGGATCCTATCGTAAACACTGAACAGCAATTCTTTTCATTTTTTTTGCTTCATGAACGTTTTTTTGATGATTACGTTAGACTCCTTCAAACTGAACACAAATATAATTTCAGAATGACTGTCACAGGAATCTTGAGAAACATGAAATTAACTTAATAACTGTAATGCATAATGCTTTTGACATGTTGTACGAATTAAGCAGGGCCAGAAGTGTTTTGCTGCTGATTTTTCTTTATACTCAATGTCCGATGCATCTCACTTTAGTTTGCAACACTGGATGGATTGATGGATTCCAGCTGCCGTGATGATATCTTTTATCCATTGCGGCAATGTCCCGGTGAAACATTTCACCATGTTTGTAACTGAGTGCGCCTAGATTTTTGGGAATGAAAATTGGATAATTTTCGTAATCCAAACTATTCATTTGTCTCAGTTTCTCTTATTCAGAAAAAACAACAACATTTTTTTTATTAAAAACATATACATTTGTGAACTACAGTCTCTTCATCAGATGTAAGGAATGGCTAGACTGTTTTAAATTGGGGCGAATCCAGGATGGATCCAATCCAGGTTGATTGGTTGGTTATTATGTATGTATGTATATATGTATGTATATATGTATGTATTTATAGTCATTCATTCACTCATTCATTCAATTTCTATAGTTTCCCATCTTACGTCAATTGGTATATAGGACTCAGTGAGTCCAATTGAAATATTAGACAAGCACCTCATCAATTGACAAGCACCTCATCAATTAACATTGTTAATTGTAGATTGTTAAAAAAAATCTATTATGTTTGGTGAAACTGAGAATGCCCAAATCCTATTGATATATACGAGCCTGTGAGTTCAGCAACTGCTGGCTCAAGTATGCTTTGAAAACCTCATTTCCCCAAAACATCAGTTTAGTCATTCTATTCATCTGATAAAAATGATTCCTGATTTTTTCAGCCATAGACAAACAGCTTTTCTTCTAGAGGGACTTCAGAAAAAGTAACTTTTCTTACACTCATGCATGATTGTAACACACACGTATAAGAGTGTCCTGTCAAAAAGTCTTGAAAGTTTATTGTTGAGGTATATATAGAAGTATTTCGTCCTGCGAAGGTGATTTGTAATTTTAAAAGATCAGACTTGAGGGCAGAAAAAAATTATTGGTAATCCTTTTCCCTAGAGTGACCTGCAGGTGGCAGCAGCAGAGCATATACCTTATTGTACAAGTCTTTCAAGTTTTATTGGTTAAAGTTCTAAATGTCTCTCTATCCTCCATTATTTAAACATTTTAAACAATTCTCTTCTTAGCTAAGAAACTGCATTCAAGTAGTCAGTTTTGTTTCAATAGAGATGACTTGAATACGTCTGAAATTTACTTCTTGCAGTCTTGCAGCAACTATTCAGAATAACCCAATACTCCTGCTTAAAGAAGATTCGTAAGAGAAGATTTTTCAAAATGAAGTTTTTTTTCCTGCGCTAACCAGACCTATCAAATGTTTCCAGGCTATAAAAAACTTGGAAAATCCAGAACCTTCCTATAGCCTCCAGGTGTCTTTTTTTGCAGTTTGCCACAAGTACTCATAAATCTGTCAATTTAAAGTTATTTCCACAGCTGTATTAAATGTGGCAGCTCTGGTAAGGAGAACATTGTGAATCTGTAACTTGGGAGATAGACAATTTGTGGATCCAAGTTTCTGTGCCCTCCTGAAATCTCTTCCCACCTGAAGGCTGTAGGTAGGTTATGGATTGTTTTGCAGCTTCTAATGATCTTTACAGCCGAGTTGCTGAAAATTGACAACCACCTGCCATTTTGAATTTAATCTCCTTTGCTCCAATTCCATTCCATTCCTGTGAAATAAACAGAATCGCTGGTCACTTACAGAAAAATAAATCATCTTTGGGAAGAGTAACCAGAAGAAGAGAAAGTATAGAAAGAAAGGAAAGCCAGTGTGGTGCTGAAGAAAACAGAGGTTCAGGTTTTATTTGAGCAGGGAGCTGAGGGGTTAATTTGAGCCAGCCATTGTCTTCCAATTCATCCTGTCTCAAAGGGCTGCTCTTTAGGAAAACAAAATAAAGGGCAAACACCATGCAGACTACAATAAACTGAGAAAATTTCAGTAAATACAGTACAAGGAGACATTGTTTACCAACCTCCATATTTAGTGCAGTTAAGACACTGAAAAAAATATTTTATAACCTGTCCTTGCACTTCCACCCATCCCAGCGTCTCCACAGTCATATGATCAACATTTGGGCATGTTGCAATTGGCAGTCATTCATAATCATTGCAGCATGTGGCAGTCACATAGTTGTTGTTTGTGTGCTTTGCAATTGGCTTGTGACAAACAGAGCCAATGGAGAAGGCAATAAAATCAGAGGTCACGATTATTTGATATCTCACTTAACAACCATGGGCTTATTTGGGTTGGTAGTCACTAAGCGAAGACTAAATTCTATAGCGTATAGAGAGTTCCAGGAGAAAAGTGTGTGTGTGTGTGTGTGTGTGTAACAAACAGGAACTCACACTTTAATGTTTTATTTTCCTTAAGTTGGGGACTTGGTATGTATTCTATGGAGATTCAGATTTGTATTTAGTGCTATGCCTGAACTCACATGCCTCCCCCTATGTGTTATGTAACACAGCGGTCTGTGGTTTAAGAGTGCTGCTTGAAGTTTGAGGGTCCCTTGCATAAAGAGTAGAAATCTTTACATTCCTTTTATTAACTTGTACCTCTTAAATTTTCTTGAACGAATCATTTGTAGTGATCCCTTCTCTCCTTCCAACTTTATAGGACTCTATCTCACTTTCAACTTAACATTCATTATTTCTAGAGCATTTATCCTTCAGGCAGCCTTTTTCCTAATAGATATATATATACACACACACACCAAGCAATGCTTAGCCAATCACAAAACTATGTCTCACTTATTTTGGCCATGTCATGCGGGGGAATTCACTGGAGAAAGCAATTATGCTTGGGAGAGTTAGCAGTAAAAGGAAATCAGGCTGCCAAAAACATGTTGACTGGACACCATTAAAGTTGACACTAGCCAGAGTATAAAACAACTCAGAGAAGTAGTTGCAAGATTGGAAGAGGTGGAGAGACCTGGCCCATAGAGTCACCAGAAGTTGAGCATGACTGAATGGATAACATCATCATCATCGCTTAGAATGGATATAATATGATTTCTTTTAGCAGTTTCTATGCAGGACAAGAAAACGAAACTTTTGAACATTAAGAGTTAGCTTGCTTAAAAAGTCTATGCTTGCTGATCAGTGGAAGGAGACTGTGCACACTTAAAACTACATTGTATATATCTCCTGTTCCATTTATTTGCTAGTTATTACCCCTAATCAAAAGCAATTTACTTGTTTAATTATAGCAAGTGGTCAAAACAAATGCAAAAAAAGTATTGTAAGGTACCGAAAGCAAACAGTGTTTTGGAAAAAGCAAGAGAATTTATCATTTAGTAACCAAAACTAGTTCTCCTGCTATCAGGGGCCAGCTAATTCAGAGCCATCTGTCTTTTTGTAACCAACTAAGTTGTCTGTACTAGATTAAGTGTTCATAAGAACTTGTATGGAAGTGTGCATAGTTCAGGAATGAACAACCAACATCACCAGTAGGTAGGGCTAGGTTAGGCACATGGGAAGAAGTGGGATTTCCTTGCCCATTCTTTTAAACCTAGTTGGGAATGCTGACTTCAGATTAGTGTGTTACATACCTCAAAACAGCAGGAAGTCGGGTTGACCCTTTTCCAGCTATGGCTAGAGGTAATATTTCCAAGGCAATATATGCAACTCTGTGGATGCAAATTGTTTTCCTGATTGAGATGAATCAACATTCCTTTCAACACTTGCAAACTCACGAACTCAAAATTAATGTGAATATCCTATTGGATATTCAAATGTACACTCATTTGAGTGATTCACATGTACACTCATTTGACCCTTTGAATGCTAACGAAGAGAATACCCCCTCTTGGCTAAGTAATCCTATTCATATTTTATGCATTAGGTAATAGTGCTCTGTGCTTGGTATCAGTACTATAATTACATGGGGAATTCCAGGCCGAAATCTCTCAAGCTGTTAAGATAAAATAACCGGGGCTGCCTTTAGTTACCCCAGAGACAATGAAAACAAATATAAGTATGCTGGTACATGTCGAGTCATATAAAAACTAGTCACCTACAATAAAGTTTTACATTGCAATCAGAGTTAGCTAACTTTGGTCGCTCTTAAAATGCTGGTTAGCATGTGAATGGGAAATCTTCACAAAATCTAGATTAGACTGGGGAGTACAGGCAGTCTTTGACCTACAATTGTAATTGAGGCTGTCCATCAATCCATTTGCCCCCCCCCTCCCATGACCTTTTTTTGTGGTCTAAAGCAATCTTTTTTGTGGCAGTCGTTAAGTGAATACGGCAGTCTTTTTCCAAAAACAGGAAGTAAATGCTGGTTTTTGCAAACCATCGTGAAACATGGTTATGTGACTGCAGAACATGCACTCTGCAGCCCAGTTGCTGAGTGCCTGCTATTCGGTCATATGATACAGGAGAGCAACTGTGGGAGATTAAAAGATAATAGCTGTAAATTTGATTTTAAAAGTTTTAAAATACTGTATACAATTTTTGGGACCACACAAAAAGAATTTGATGAGAGTTTGCATTTTTTGTAAGTATTTATTAATTGTATTAGTAAAATTATTTGAAAAATGGAAAGATTGAGGTACTCTATCTAAATTCTTGGAAGTCAATTCTGCTATTGATTATTTACCAAGACTCCTAGGATTCCCTCAAGTTGAGCTCCACTCCTGATAATTTAGGATTTCCAGCAATCTCCCATCAAAGTTCTCATCAGGTCCAACCCTGCTTAATCATAATCATAAGTTTATTTGTCAAGCATATATAAGATAATAATAATAATAATAATAATAATAATAATAATAATAATGATAAAATTGTTTGTGATCAAACAGGATCAGCTAGAAGTTGCCTCTTGCAAGACTGCTAATTTTAAAGAAAATCATTGCTCAGCAGCCACTTATTTTTGAAAGTCAAGTTTTGAGGAGCAACAGTAGAAGTCAACTCTTGCTCTGTATTTCTCATTGAGGACTTGCCATGAAATATGCCATAATTAAAGCAGGAAACTGATCAAGACTCATTTTCTTGGTTGGGTGATGATGACAAATGCTGCCTAACCCTTTCAAAGAGTGCTTCATTGCAGACTATAATCTTTTGGTCTGATCCACGGATTTCTTTTTTAATAATTCAGGGGTACAATGACATCTTTATACCTTTCTGAATAATGGTTCATTCAGAATCAAAATGGATAAAGAATTGTAGAAATTGAGGCACCTCCATTTGAAACTGAATTAGAAATAGATATAATTTCAGGTCCATTGTTCAGTATACCTCTGAATGGAACTTTCTACAACAAAGTTCAGATATATGAATAAGATGGCTGAGTTGGTCACGGATAATGACCATGGCGGAGTTCATGTTTTATGACTTGCCTGGTCAGGATCATAAAAATCTTCCTTGTTACTGACTCAAAAGGAGCATTCGAATTTTAAACTAGGTCAAGTTTCATCTTGTTTTTCTAGCCAGCAATGCCAACTGTCTAATATTTACAGTTTGTGGGATTATTGAAACAAACATTCTGGCAAGAGAGCAGCCAGTGTGAGCCCATTTTGCAGTGCAGACTACAGTAAATCTGTAGCTGGAGTTCCCCAGACACTTCCAGAAAAGGAAGGTGAATTGTTGCTGTCAAAATACCTTGGCTTCCTTTTGAGCACTTGGCTTTTTTCCCCCTTGAGTGCAAAAGAATCAGGGAGAAAAGCAGAGATGAAATCCAGCAGGTTCTGATAAGTTCTGGAGAACCGGTAGCAGAAATTATGAGCAGTTTGGAGAACCGGTAGCAGAAATTTTGAGTAGTTTGGACAACTGGCAAATACCACCTCTGGCTGGCCCCAGAGTGAGGTGGGAATGGAGATTTTGCAACATCCTCCCCCCCAGTAGTGGGAAAGGAATGGGGATTTTTCAGTATCCTTCCCCTGGAGTGGGGTGGGAATGGAGATTTTGCAGTATCCTTCCCGTGCCATGCCCACCAAACCACACCACACCCACCAAGCCACGCCCACAGAACTGGTAGTAAAAAAATTTGGATTTCACCACAGTAGAAAAGTTACATGTGAATTAAAAGATGAAGGAAAATGAGTAGGCAGTTTGAATGGAGTGATAACACTTGCACTCTGATGTGACTGCCTCAATTCCTAATGATAGCTTGGCCTTGCAGGAATGTTAAAACCAAGAGAAGATAATGGACAAGAGTCTACCCTGTATTGGACGTCAATATCCACAATTTACAGCTACCACAAGAATAGGGAGAATTTAAGTTTAACACACTTGGCAGGCTACATCTTGTAGAACATTATTCAAATAGACTTTAATACCTAGCTCAACATAGCCAAAAGTATCCAGCCTATATTACATAATTCTAAAGCAACAGTGGTTCCTTAATGCAGCCTTCTCCAAACTGGGTGCTTTCTGAATGTATGGACTTTCCAGAATTCATCATGTAGGATGGCTGTTGCTGAGATTTCTGGAATTTGAAGTCCACACATCTGAAGTACATGTAAGTTGGAGGACAAGTGTCTCAAAACTTACTCCTGAAATTCCTTTTCTCAAAATAATATTTGTAGTAATGTTAGTTAATTAGTTAATTGATGTAGTAATTTGCAGGAATGTTAGATACTTTATTCCCTAAATAGTTCATGTAATTTACAAAAAAACCCCCAAAACCAGTTTGTGTAAATAGTTCTACACAATCTTATCCACTTCTATCTACAGATGTCATTGAATTATAATTCCCATCATCTTCACTGCCATGGCGAGAGTGTTGATCTAGAGTCTCTGGAGACATCTTGGTGGTGAAAGTCTGAGTGAAAGGATCATATCATTGGTGACAGAGTATGGTAAGCCACTGTATTCAGTAGCTGTAAAAGACTTTTAAAAATGGTAATTACATGATATGCTTTGGGATGTTGATAAATGTTGAAACAACTCCTGGCAAACTTTTGGATTGCTGAAATTTAAACAACAGAGGTTGATGTTGAAGACAAAGACAAAGAAAGAATTAGTATCTAAGCCTTATCTCAAGTTTTCTTACTACTCTAATTTTGTTATCTCAATTCTTACTGTTCATATATTGTGCAAATAGTCATGAGAAATCCTATTAATTCAGTTTGTCAGGAGTGATTGAGGTTTCTCCTCAGCATCTGGGAAATTATAATGCTATTATATAGATTTCGTTATGGTATTTAGAGTTTTTACTATTAATAATATCTTGGAAGACCATAAGTCACTCAGAATAAGGAAAGTTTCTACTAGCTAAGGGGATTCAGAATGATATTGTACTAATAGTCTGCATAGAGGTGTATTGACAGGCAATTTTGATAAAGTGTAGTGACAGAGATCAAGCCAACAACAATGGTTAAGAATAAATTTCCCCATTGCATTGCACTACATCTTTGTAGAATTGGCATTTTTCAAATGTTTTTGAAATTAAAAGTTGGGATGGTTTCTTCATTCTAGGTGGGCTTTCTGAATGCAAATCCTGAATATCCACATCAACACCATTTTAGGTGTATTCTACAACTGAGTGAGAATGTTTGTATTGGTACCACATTAATTTAGATTTAATGGAATTAAGTCTATCATAACATTAGTACATTTTTCTGGGATTTTGGAGAGAACTTCACAGTTGGATTTAATGGAAGGTATGTATGTAATCTTAAGAAACAATGTGATGCAGCTGTTTTATGGTGTTGGCATAAGACTAGGGCACTGATGGCTAACCTTTTTGCTGTCACATGCCGAAAGTGAGGAGAGCATGGGGAGGTCGCCCATGTGTGTGCCCACACCCATAATTCAATGTGCCTCATGCATGTACACACGCCACACACTCTGCTTTTAATGTGATGGCCCAGTAGGCCTGTTTTTCACCCTCCTCAGGCTCCAGAGGCTTTCTAGGAGCCTGGGGAGGGCAAAAACGGCCTTCCCCACCCCCCTGGAGGCTCTCTGGAGGCCGGACACAGCCCATTTCCCAACTTCTAGTGGGACCGGAAGGCCCAAAAATCAGCTGGCTGGTGCGTGAATGTGCGCTGGAGCTGAGCTACAGCAATGCTCGCGTGCCCACTCATATGGCTCCGTGTGCCACCTGTGGCACCCGTGCCATAGGTTCGCCAACACGGGACTAGGGATTCCAGACTGAAATCCCCCATTGGTCAAGAAAGTATAATTATGCACATATTAACATGTATAAGTATTTGTCAATTATGATCTCTCATCTGACCTAGTTAATAGGGCTGTTGTTTGCAGGGAGGGAATACTATACAGGCTGCCTTGAGCTTCTGGAGAGAAAAAGCAAATCTAAAATAATCATAGGGAGGGGGGTTGTTGACAAATAAATGATTTCCATTTATACAGAGTTAGATGCTACTTGGGCAGCATCCGGCAAGATTACTTTGGCGAGACATTGCCATTGCCTCCTTTTTAGGGCTGAGAGAGAATGATTGGCCAAAGGTCAGCCAGCTGGCTTCATGCCTAAGGCAGAACTAGGCCTCATAGGCTCCTCGTTTATAGTTCGATGCTTTTACCACTACACCAAACTGGTTCTCTGTGGTATCTTTTACTAAGGTTCAAATTGAGCATTCATTCCATAACTGGTTCATCCATGGTTATTAGCTTTTTCTGAAAAGCTTTTTCAGAACAAAATCAAAACCAAGCTTTCCTGTTCCAAAATTCTAAGGGAGGGAGGGAGGGGACGAGGGTTGTGCAGATGTACCTGTGTGCATAGTTTTGGAGAGAGATAGGTAAGGAAGAGACAATTCACCGTGGAATGGAGAGAAGGAAGATAACTGGCATTTTTTCTGATTTAATTTATCTGATAGGAACAAGAATATATCTGTTGATTTAATATATCTGACAGGAACAGGAATTGGTGGGAGGGTTAATGATTTAATATATTATCCTATGCGATATAGTAAATATCTGTGATTTAATATAACTAATAAGAACAGGAATTGGTTGGAGGGTTAATGCTGCAAACCACTTATGCCTTTTCTCTACTTGTGTATGTGTATAGCACAGTATTAGCCTTGAATTATTTCCTCACAAGGACATAATCCTGGGTAAACCATGGCACCCCTGGCAGTTTTCACTGTTTGGAAGTTGGGTGCGTGCCTGTAACAATACTCATAATGTTTTAAGCCCTGGCATGAGAGAACGTCTTTATTCCTTTAGACTTTTTGTTGAATGACTGGGCTTTTCCTGAGTTTTTAACACTATTTCAGAATCAAAATCTCACATGAAGTGTGTCTGGAGGAAGTGCCTTTAATTTCATTTAGATTTTAACAAAAAGTAAGGAAGAACACTTTATCGAAGTGCTGTTTTTACGTTAACATCCCTTGAAATCATCAGGATTTCTCTTTGTTTGAGAAATACTGGATACGCGGCTGAGAAACTCTGCTTTCTTTTGCTGCAGTTTGTGCTTCTTTTGCCTTCATTTTTTAAAACATAAAATAAGTGCTCTGCCCTACTTTAAAAAAAACCAGAATAATCTGGGATTGGGCTTTGAACTACCCTGTGGGCTCAGTTTTGCTATTCTCCAAATTCACTCCAGTGCCACCAAAGCCCTCTACACTAGGTTAACATACAGCCTGCTTGAGCCATTGCTGTTGGGGCTGATATTAAAAAAAAGTGACTGTGTCTAATGTTTTTATTTTATACAAACATAGTGTTGTGGTCTGCCAGCAGCCTGCAGAGCTGGCGAGATGATTCTTTCCAACTTCTGTCCTCCAGATGTGCTGAATTTCAGTTTCTACCAATGCTAGCTGGACTGGCTAAGGCCTTTAAATAGGCTTGAAATCCAGTATATTTAACAGGCTAAAAGTCTGAGAAAGCTGTTTAAATGGGGGGTTTTTTTGGGTGGTGGTGGTGGAAAAAAAGAAATGATCAGGAAACTGTCCAATAGCCTGTAAAGATTAGGAGGGATGATAGTTTGGAGTTAGATGATATAGGTGCCGGTTTGTAACTAGGAGATCAAAATATTTTTCCATCTATCTTGAAACAGGATCAGTGTTCATGGTGGTGGACTCTTTAAAGACTACAATCTCTACTAGATCATAAGGCTAGATGAGGTTTCCTGAATTATATCTGTGGTACATTTGACTATTTATTATCTGACAACGTTGTTTAAAATGAATTGAACTGTGTTTCTAAAGTATCTGTTGTTAGCTTGCGCAGCAGGGTGATTCTTTTTCTAATTCCTAACAGGATCATAAATTGCTTCAATCTTGAGCATTCTAACCAGCCTTAGCATGTAAGTCGAGGGTTTGTTTTAATGACAGAAATTAGTTGCAATGGTTAAAGTGTCAGGTTTGGAAGTTGTCGCTCACTGGATGGCTTTTGGGCCATAGTGTCCTTCTCAAGATGCCTCACTCTACAGAGTTGTGGGTATAAAATTAGTGGGAACTACTACATACTGAATATAGTGAAAACCTGGATGAAACGCACAACATAAATGCAATAAATAATGCCTGTTGACTTTTAGAGCCATAAATTCAAAAGGAAAAAAAGTGATTCAGAGCAGTTGGTGGCACTCATATCATAACTGTTGATGATACTGTGTGTGTGAGAGAGAGAGAGGGGGGGGAGGGAGGGAGGGAGGGAGGGAGGGAGGGAGAGAGAGAGAGAGAGAGAGAGAGAGAGAGAGAGAGACAGACAGACATGCCTTTGGGTCATCCATAACTTCTGATGATTACACAGACAACTTCCTGGAAGTGGTTTGCCATTGCCTTCATTCCAAGACTGAGAGAGAGAGAGAGTGACTGGCCCAAAGAACACCAAAATATTTACAAAATATTGACTTCTAATACTGTTACTCTGAGATATTTGTTACTTGTTACTGTGACAGCAGGTTACCAAACCCATGCCTAACCAAGGGGTGGGGTTGATTACTTTAAGTGTCTTGTAACAAGGCCAGTTACAAAGTGATTAAATGATGCAATTAATTGCCCAGCATATCCTGTTTCCTCTTCTATGTGATCTTTGCCAGATTAAAATATTGCTCATTACACTATTTGATCCAGCCAGAAGTTAATTGGTTTAAATAAATAAAAAAAAGTTAGCCATATTTAATAGGCATATCAAAGGTGTTATGTGTTTTGCGGCTTTTTCTGTTTGATTCACCAGACTGCTGCTAGTTACTGTAAAAATGTGCTGTGTGATTGACTAATTGTTAGTTCAATTATTTTAGTGATGAAATAATTACTTTAGCATATTTAAAACAATCCTGTAATTGTCAATAGATTTGTGTGATTATTTTTATATTGAGTTGACTAAACAAGCTATGATTGTTTACACTTGGATTGATTTTTTTTTCCTTTTTGGGGAAAGAGCCTTCCAGTTAGTCTTGATTCCTGGTGACTGTTTGGACAAGTTCCTGCAGTTTTCTTGGCAAGATTTACAGAAGTGGTTGGCCATTGCCTTCCTAGGGCTAAGAGAAAGTGACTGCTCCAATGATACCCAGTTGGCTTCCTAGCTAAGATCTAGAATCCACAGTCTTTCAGTTTCTAGCCTTCTACCTTAACTACTATATGAAAATAGCTTTTATATTCTTAATTATTTGATTTATATCTCATATTTCTTCCAGGAACTCAAGATGAGGTATTGGAGTTTTGTGGTGTTTTAATTGCACCACAAGAAGTCTTTAGGTTTGACCCACGATTACCAGTTTCTCATATCCTCATTGTTATTGTTTTGGCTAACTGAGACATGCCAGTTCAAGACTAATCTGAAGGTTTCTTTATTTGAGAATATTTCTCCTGTGGGAGACTCCATATATAAAGACAGTATATGGAAACATTCCTTAACTATGTCTATTCAGCCAAAAGAATTAGGGTATGCCCAGGCACTAATTCTTTCAAGGCTTAGAAATTCTTGGATTTGTGCCATTGTCCAAACACTTAAAGAGTTAGTTCTTATTTATGGCAATTTTTTCTGTTCTCTTAAGCGTCCAGCACTATTATTGGTACTTTCAGTTTTCATACAGCTAATACAGTTCCCTGAAACGTCTATTATTATGGTTTTGTATTTCTTGGCTATCCTGCATAGAAAACTGAGATGCCTATATCTATCTCATGCACGGTTTGGACTTTAGCAAATATTTTTTGCTCGAGTTTGTTTTGAAAATCTTCCTAAAATGAAGTCACGGTACACAAGGTCAAAACACATGCTGTATATCATGAAGTTGGACTTGGTGTGCTGTGTGAACCCAACCAGTGAAATTTATTTCAGAGCCAACATGCCTAGAATCAAGATATAAGTGAGAGGACTCCTTTCCATACTGTACCTTTACCAGTTCATAGCAGGTTTTTCCACATGGGCCAATAGACATTCAAACTTGCCCTTTCCTTTCCTTTCCTTTCCTTTCCTTTCCTTTCCTTTCCTTTCC